>OZ026597.1:16571914-16576914 GCA_964020085.1 Micromussa lordhowensis | reverse complement strand
CGGGGACAACAGTAATGGTGTAAGTAGAGGTCTTAGGCAATCAAGTCAGCCTCTACGTGAGGACGCGACTACAAAGAACGATAATGATGGCGACAATGATAACGATGACGACGAGAGTGATGAACTAACACCACATAAACACAAAAATCGTCTCACTGTAGCTGAAGTTTATGACGACGAAGAGTTCGACGTCCAGAAGGGAGCTGGGTGCAAAGAAAAGAGAGAAATATCTTGGAAAGGAAAAGAAATTCAAACGAGGGGTACAAACTCAACGGAAGAGTCTCGAACTCAAAATATCGACAAGCAGATGGAGAAACAAGTTAGTGTTGAAAAGGATATGGGAAGTCCACCCAGACAGTGCAGAAGTCCCAAGAACGATTTATTGTCAAAGACGAGCTTGTCAGCATCAAAATCGAAAGGCGCGGTAGAGTCATCGAAACAGAAGACTGATGATACCTTTGAGCGTGGCACAGTTGACAACCCAGGAGAAAGACAACTGTGTAGAGCAATGAACGAGACTTCTAGATTAGGCACAGTACCGATGAAAGACAAGTCACCTGCTGAAAGCCCAGTTGATATTGAACCATCAAAAGGCAAGCATTCTGGTGTTGGTGCGGATGAAGCTTCTGGTATTGTCGTCCAGGAGAGCCGAGAATCAGTGATTGACAGCAATGTTGAGTCAGCAGGAAACACAAACGATCATGCTTCTGAGGATGACACAAGTCACGTTTCACAAACAGACGAGGAGACAGAAGGCAAGTGCTACTGAAGGAATAGAGTATTACTCTGAGCTGTGTAGTTTTGCGTGAAAAGAATCCTCAATAGACCTCTTTAGCTTGGGCGGTTAGTTGCCTTATTTCAGACCATGTGACTTTACTCTCGAGAAATCTTCCTTTCAAATTTGCAAATAGTCGCGTGTATATGAATGAATAATCTTTACAAGGATAAAAGAACTGTTAGAGCATATCACGTGGTCTGTAATGGAAAAACAAACCGACCAAGCTAAAAAGGTCTATTTTGTAATCATCCATTGAGATAATGGAGGTGTGGATAACTGATCTTGAAGAGTTTCACCATGTTACTTCTCCTCTTTCTCCTTAGTTCTACTTTCGATTTAGAAGATATATCATATATTGAAGACGGTGATTTACCATATTTCAAAACACCTCAAATTTCGTCAATTCAAGCACTCTCTTGCGCATCATTTTATCGACTCTCTTTTCGGTGTGTAGAATTGTGACGCATTACTTCCCTTGTAAACGTGTCTTGCAAAAGAACATAGTACCCAGGTCAGTGCTGGACTCAGGGAGGCTTAGTCCAGAGTACAACCTACTCACTACTTAGCCACCGCGCCTTCCATGCACTGGCACAATAGATGGTGGGGCAGAGTACAGGTGCAATAGCCAATTTCCGTGTTGCATTTAAGCCTCTTTATCAAAGTGAGGCCTGGTGCCCAACTATTCATATGAAAATGAGTTTAATTTGCATGTGCATGAAATCTCATTTTCATATGAAAGGATGGGCACCAAGACTCGCTTTGAGAAAGAGGCTATAGGTAATTCGGAACATTATTCCTTTTCAGGAGAGAACAAAGAATCAACACCAATGTATTTGACGCTAATAAAAAAAGGAAAACAGGTCGCATGGCTGAAAGAGAGTAGCAAAGAGGCGGTCAGTGAACAAACGGGAGACGAATACGAGGATTTTATGAAACGGCTTGAAATATCGGTTTGTAATATTACATCGGACGAGCATAAACGGTCAAAGACAGAAAACAGCGCACCTCTTTCTAGTGAGACAGATAAAAAGAGTGAAAGTAATGAAGAGAAGGGAGAGGAAGATGTAGAGTCACGAAAGAACAGTGAAAGAAAATCTACCGAGAAGAAAAAGAGATCTGAAGGAAAAAAGAGGAGACTTGAAGGGAATGACGATGCATTTGAGAGGAATGTTAATCAAGAATGTGTCAGTGATGAAACAATAATGAGAAATAAAACAATGGAAGAAAACGTGGAACTGGAATTTAGCTCGGAGGACTGCAATAAAAAGAGATCTGAAGTGAAAAGGAGAAAAGTGGAAGAGAGTGAAGGCGAATTGCTGGAAAATGTTAACCAGGAGGGTGGGGCCGACAGAAGAGGAATCTCAGAGATAGAAGATGATGATGATAGAAGAGTCATCTCTGAGAAAACAATGGAAGGAAATGTGGAACTTAAATCCACTTCACAGAGCCCTATTAAAAAGAGAAGATCTGAACAAAAACAACGAAAAATGCAAAAGAATGAAGATACACTTGTGGAAGATGTTGGTCAAGAAAGTGTTGGTGATAGAAGAGTCATCTCTGAGAAAACAATGGAAGGAAATGTGGAACTTAAATCCACTTCACAGAGCCCTATTAAAAAGAGATCTGAACAAAAACAACGAAAACTGCAAAAGAATGTAGATACACTTGTGGAAGATGTTGGTCAAGAAAGTGTTGGTGATAGAAGAGTCATCTCTGAGAAAACAATGGAAGGAAATGTGGAACTTAAATCCACTTCACAGAGCCCTATTAAAAAGAGATCTGAACAAAAACAACGAAAACTGCAAAAGAATGAAGATACACTTGTGGAAGATGTTGGTCAAGAAAGTGTTGGTGATAGAAGAGTCATCTCTGAGAAAACAATGGAAGGAAATGTGGAACTTAAATCCACTTCACAGAGCCCTATTAAAAAGAGATCTGAACAAAAACAACGAAAACTGCAAAAGAATGTAGATACACTTGTGGAAGATGTTGGTCAAGAAAGTGTTGGTGATAGAAGAGTCATCTCTGAGAAAACAATGGAAGGAAATGTGGAACTTAAATCCACTTCACAGAGCCCTATTAAAAAGAGATCTGAACAAAAACGACGAAAACTGCAAAAGAATGAAGATACACTTGTGGAAGATGTTGGTCAAGAAAGTGTTGGTGATAGAAGAGTCATCTCTGACAAAACAATGGAAGGAAATGTGGAACTTAAATCCACTTCACAGAGCCCTATTAAAAAGAGATCTGAACAAAAACAACGAAAACTGCAAAAGAATGAAGATACACTTGTGGAAGATGTTGGTCAAGAAAGTGTGGGTGATAGAAGAGTCATCTCTGAGAAAACAATGGAAGGAAATGTGGAACTTAAATCCACTTCACAGAGCCCTATTAAAAAGAGATCTGAACAAAAACAACGAAAACTGCAAAAGAATGAAGATACACTCGTGGAAGATGTTGGTCAAGAAAGTGTGGGTGATAGAAGAGTCATCTCTGAGAAAACAATGAAAGGAATTGTGGCACTTGAAGTGACTCCACAGAGCCCTATTAAAAAGAGATCTGAACAAAAACAACGAAAACTGCAAAAGAATGAAGATACACTGGTAGAGAATGTTGGTCAAGAGAGCGCGAGCGATACAGCAATAACCTTAAAGAAACGGTTAGGATCAAATGTGGAACTTGAATGTGCTACGGAGGACCCCGTTGATAATAACACTAATATAAAGATAGCACTGAAGAGAAAGGCTGCTATAGGAGACTACCAGTGTAATCTGTTAAAGGAGTCAGATCGTTTAGCATCAGTTGGCATGGAAACGCCCAAGAAAAAAGCGCGTGATGACGGTTACCGTGAAGACAAGCGAAATGATAATGACGAGAAAACACTCAACGAAGAAACAGTTGAGGGAGCAGTCAACATCACTGATGGACTTCAAGAAAGAAATCAGAACAAAATGTTGAAAAAGAATAAAAAGAAAAAGAAAACGAAGGAAAAAGGGAAGAAAAAAAGTGTGTTAAGAGGCACGGAAAGAACACCAGAATCAACGCTTACATCTCCTATCCTTAAAAAGGTTGAATTGTCACAAAGCAAAGATCAACAGAACGAACGTGTGGAACGTGAATTTGCCAGCAGTGCTAAAAATAAACATCAAATATCAAACGGCAAGGCTAATAAGGATTCAAACTGTGGTTTGTTACAGATAGAGCAAGAAAGTCAAGCTTTCCTTGACGAGGAAAGGCTCAGGAAATCAAATGACAGACAAACAAGCAATCCGCTGGAGAAAGTGAACAGTACGAGCGATCAACTTCAAAAAGAAATGTATATACAGCAGAGTAAAAAGAAAAAGAAAGAAAAAAGGAAAACGGGTGAGTTAAACAGAATGGAAAGTGCAACTGAAATACCTTCACCGCCAACCCTTGGAACGGTTACCAGTGATTCATTAGATGATAGTGGCTATAGTGAATATGGAAATAACAAGTCAAAACAACAGGAACAATGTAGGCCTGAGCAAGTTGAATCTGTGCAGCAGCCTCGTACATCTAAGGAAAGTAATGCAGCGACAAACGGTGAGAAGGAAACACTGTGTGGGCAAGGTTTGTTCGTATAATAAATACTTTTAACCTGAGCACACGGTCAGTTTTCTTCGAGCGAGCGATGTCTGAGAATTCGCCGAACCGAAAATCCCACGTGCTTGTTTGACAGAGATCGTGTAGTATTGCTGATTGACTGAGATTTACAGAAAAGTTAAATTGTTTGATTTTATTATTTATTTGGCCTCAAAACTCCGTGGACATACAGTAACTGTAATGATTTGATTGAAGCTTTTCAGTAAGTGTCTGACTTTTTCAGAGGTTTTTGCTTGATGCTTGAGATATTTGGTTCTTATCTTGAATAATTGTTGTGCTCATGCTAAACAGGACTTCAGACCTCCAAGCCAGACGCGAACTACTCCCAACAGAAAACAAATTCCAAGAAGAAATCGAAGACGTCATTGTCTCTGTTAGACCTGGCACTAGATGATGGTAAGTACAGTCCACCAACGGAGACTGGGACCAAACTCAGAAAATCATATTTTCGTGGTGTCAAGTACACCACCTACGGAGACTGGGACCAAACTCAGATAACCATATTTTCCAGGTGATGAGCGTATAGACCATAAAATCACATACCACCGACGTAAGGCAATTTTCGGAAAACTCAAAATATTGTCGCCTCTTTTCCAAA
>OZ026597.1:16511914-16566914 GCA_964020085.1 Micromussa lordhowensis | reverse complement strand
GATTCTAATACCAACGAGATCATGATAGTGAAAACGAACGAAAGTATCGCTATTTGTACTTTTGTCGTTTCTAAATTTGATTATTTATATCTAATAGAATTATTATTGAAAATCTGTGCCCTTTTCCAAGGCCATGCTGTGTTTCGCGATCCTTAGGTAGCTCAGTTCCAAGCCCCAAGTTTAGAAGTAGAAATGAGATATCCATATCTGTTATCGGCCCGATATAAAAACCGCATGAATTTAGTATTGTGTTGTTGAACTGTGACCGCTCACACTCACAGATTTGCGAAACGCCAACCACATTAATAAATTGTGTTTGGTCAAACCAAGTTTCAAAAGTTTAATTTCAGTGACAGAAGACTGGAAGCCTAAGTTGTACATAGGGTTGAAATAAACTTCCATTTCAGAGTCAGTAAAACCTGGGCGGTCAATTCCAGTGAGCGCGTACGTAATGGAAAAATGTACAAAGTCTTAGTCCCTTATATTTTAATACTGCAACGCGAAATCAAATCTCTGACAATGACCCTTTTCCCGCCAAAGGTCATCCTGAGGCGTCATAAGTTGTTCCCACTCTTCTGAACGACGTTAGAGTAAAGGGAAAGATAGCTGGGAACAAGGTTGGGAAAGGAACACAACGGGTTAAGTAAGACAGGACGGTGACCTTCGCACGAGGTCTCTTGACCTTAGCCAAAGGAAGGCCACGCTGGAATTATATTATTTATACGAGTATTATATAATAAATCAATCTTATTTATATTATTCTGAGTTACGTAGTTCAACAGTATGTCATATATAATACGGCCAGTTTATTCGATGACTTAGTTCTCCCATTTTATTTTTAGAAAAACCCCATTTCGTTGAGGAAATTACCCTTATGCTGTAAGTAACCGTCCTTGGTGGAGCATTTTGTGAACTAAATGACAACCCCACTGCTGACGAGCTCACAAGGAACAAACAGCTCACTTGTTCTTATCCTGAAAGAGAAAATATACCACTTGCTTATAAGCTGGATGGAAAATAACAATACAGCAGTACATCATCAAGTTAAGGTATTTGCACCACTCCCTAGCCAAAACAAACTACAAGGCTACAGACCCTGAAGATACGAAGATGGAGAGTTTTTCTAGACAGCTATATTAGTGTTTCTAAAAGGTAGGAAAAGAACTAATTTCTCACGCATTTCTTATGCATTGCTGGATGCTTGTGACGTCCCTGATATGCTATCGATAGTCCCGCAACCAACTCCTAGGCCTTAAATGTCTCGTATACAAGGCCCCACAACAACCTCGTTCTCAGGTTCTCTCATCCTCCCACCCCCTGGAGCGAGAGACCCAGGGGGCTGGTCACGTGCTTTCCAGAATCGGGGGGCGCGAAGATAAGAGACCCTGGGAACGACGTTGGCCCCACAAAAGCTGCACTGGCAAGCTCTGAACAGTCCCTGAGCAAATCACGCTATTGAACTCAATCAGTGATGGCAGTCGCTCAATCAGTGATGGCTAGAACTTCACTGGCATTGCAATAATTAAAAGGGAGTCGAGACTAGGGAAGTAGGGAATTAGCTCTAAGAGTAAATAACTAAAATAAATCACTTTATTCAAGTGTCGAAGTCTTTGGCACAACTGTGCTAACTGAGGACACTGAAGTAAATTGAACAGAAACTTGTTAAAAATCCAACAGCTGGGAGGCTGACCAGTTGGTTAATTACAAAGCATAGAGGAGTCGAATGTGGGAACACCAAACACAAATCCATCTAGTGGCATGGAGGAGGATTTGAACTTGGGACCTCCGGATCACAAATCCAGCGCACACTGTCTACGAGTATTTGAAGAACAAGGGAGAAAGAGAAGCACAAATTTCTATAGGAACTCACCATGAGCTGTCAGCGTTGTGCATCTCATTCGCCGCACTGTCCGCCGACATCTGTGTGTGATTATTTCGGTAAAAATACGAGCGACCAACTCGGAGAATCCCTGCACAGAAGAATCGACCCATTTCCTCCAGTTCCCTTGTTCCTACGTGATAACCCTTTCAACAACAACAAAAAACACGGTGATATTCGACTGCACACAAGAACAAGGAAATCTTAGCGTACGTCTAAAGTGATTTGTCAATACAATGCATTGTGTGGCCAGTGGAAAGTGACAATTTCTACTGGCGTTGGAGATTGGCCTTTTCAGTTGTGCCTCTTGCCTCTCTATCAAAACGAGGCTACGTAAAACCATCCGTGTGAAAATGTGTTTCACTTGCACGTCTATTTCCATGCAAACCAAATTCAATTCCATGTAAAGGTAAAAGGTAAATGGCCTATTGTTTATGAACTTTATAAAACTCAAATGAAAAGGTTTAGAACATTGGTTTATGCTATAGACCCAAGAGCTCGGATTCCAACGAAAATCAGGCTTCTTGGTTGAATAACATTTTGAGAAGCCATTATCCTCTGTGGCGAACTACTAGTTCCTGACTGCTTCTTTCTAACATTTTAACCCGGCGTCCTCTAGTTCAAAGTGAATCCGTTTTGTGGGTGCAAACCTTGTAAGGTCCTTGATCACAGCCACTGTATGTACTCTCCATGGTATAGCTCCTAATCACGCCAATCTCTTTCCACACTACAACTCTGGCGGTGGATTCCTTTGACGGCTCCACAATAAAACTACAGCTGCCCAGCGAGAATGCTGGCGCAATATTGTGAAGAACTCGCGGCAAAGTCTGTCGGGGAATGGGCGGGGAAATGATAAGTAAATATTACCAAAGCTAAATCAAAAAACACTGGTATTATCAAAGGGGACTTGAAGTTTGCATCTTTGTATCTAGTGTTACTGCTGCATAGTTTGCATGGCAACACGTTAAAATAAAAAAAGAAACAGTAATGTGTACGATAGTTTTGAGTTTCACGCAAGAAAAAACTATTTTTCTTGCATCGCAACACGAAGAAAAAAGTCTATCAGTTCTAATCCAAAACACTGATTGATGTATATATTCGCTCCTTGTTAAAATCTAAATACAAAGGTTTCGAAATTGACGGCTCTTATCACCGCAGGATAAAATTGTTTCCTCCAAAACAAATTCCCCTCCAAACAGTTTTGGGGATTTGGAAAACTCACGCTTGATTTAAAGTAACGAGACAAAAAAAATGAATAACTGCATAGAACGTGACATGGTGCTACTTTCTTTTCTTCGTATAGATAACGAGGCAAAGCCTTCAAGTTTGCGAGTGTGAAAGGACGGCTTCGCATCCTCTATATCAAACGTCAAAAGTAGCATGCCGTTTTCCCCTCACCCTATATCCGGGATCTTCGTCTATATCACTCGGGTCCATACTGCTGGTGGAGTCAGAGCCAGACAGCTCAGCCACTCGTTCTCTCACTGAATCCACCAAGTCACCGCTGTCTGCTTCACCAGAGCTGGACGAACTCGCAGCAATGGTGGCAGCGGTGCTACAGCCATACATGAACACGTTCTTCTTGCGTGAGTGGCCATGAAAGTCACAATAAACCTGCAAGTTTGTTAACAACAATGAAACCTTAGGGCTGAGTTGCTTCTTTGTTCAGGATGTTAAGTTTTATGCACCCTTTCAGCGAAATAACGCGGACCTCGCAAGTGTGCATACTTAGTTCCCTAAAGTAGCAGTAAATCACTAGCGACTGTTAACTCAAGTCATTTGTTTCCTCAAGTCACTTCATTGCCACATTACACAAAAGCGTTACGACTTCGTTTGCACTTTGCATGTATTTTTGTCATCCATTTTCGTCACCCCATTTACTCCAGACTGTCTACGACTAGCACAGAAGTGCTACTGATACTCAGTTTTATACCATGCCATAGAAAATACAGTTTCTAAAGAAACTGTGGTGCTGCGTCGGTGGGAGTATTACAAGATAATTTGGTTTTATCAACTGGGTTGATAATGTGAATTGGCCACCGTAAGTAGATTCGGAAGCTGACGTTTCGAGCGTTAGCCCTTCGTCGAAGCGAATCCGACGAAGGGCTAACGCTCGAAACGTCAGCTTCCGAATCTCTTTATGGTGGCCAATTCAAATTATCAACCTAGTTGATAAAACCAAATTATCCAGTTACATAGAAAATACAGCCAATCAGAATACAGGACAGCCGTTGTGTATTGGACGGCAAAGGCTCATGTGTATATCGACAAAATAAAAGTGACACGGGGATATCCCCCGGTATACCACTCGAAAGCGCTGCATACAACTGCAAGTGTTACCCTGCTTTGAGTTACACTATTATAGGAGAAATTTCCACCTGCTTACTCACCAGGGGCGTCTTTTCTATGGACTGAAGGTACAACAGCAGTCCCTTAGCGTGGTAAATAGTGGGATGAAGTAGCATGCTGGGATTGATCCAGCGTCTGTTTAAATCATCACCTGACAGAGAGCATCGGTGACTGAAATAAAAGGCAAAGCAACTTAATTATGAAATGTCTTTTATTACTTACTATAGGTATTTTATTGTCAAGCCTGGGCTACAGTAGAAACCCGCGTGTAAGAACCTACATTTTTTAAATTTCGGCGAAATAGGGTACTTATTGTCAGATCAGGCTATATTATTCTATGAAGTAGATGAAGTTGTTGATTACCAGAAAAATAAATAAACTTTGGGGACAGCATTTATTCACAACTGTATTATGATAAGCCTAACAGAACTGATTACAGGAATAGATGATTATAATGTAGCGACTGAGTGTTGCCTCTATAAGAAGAGTTCATAGGTTAACTGTAACCCCTTACCCGCATATAAGAACCTGCTCGATCTTGCTTGGCTAAACAGGTTCCTATATTCTTGAGTATTAAAATGACAAATTTCTGCCAGCAGGTTCTTAAACCACTAGGTTCTTACACGCGGGTGTTTACTGTATTACTCTCTTGACTCGTCACACGACGTTGCTGTCTCACCGTTTGGATATGTTGTAGTGGAAATGGCAATGAACTGGGTGCAAAGGTAGCGACTTAAGTTGGGACTGTAAGTTGTATTTGATATCTTACCAGCCATTAATAACGCCGTCCATGTTAAGCATGGGTACTATCTTGAAGATAAAAGTCTCGCGCAGATGACGCGCTGTGTAGAAGTTACTCATCAGAAAATCTAACACTCCTGCAACAGAAAAACAAACAGTCACAATTAAGAAATTGAGGCATTCTAAAGCCAAGTTTCAAGGCGGCATTCAAATTAATTCTGGGGTCCTTAACGATTCACACTCCGTAACATAATAAGAATGGCCACTACTGGAGCTGCACATTCAAGAAAAGTTATAAGGGGTGACCATTTGACTTTTGAGTAGTGATTGGAAAAAAAAAAAATATGCTGAAAGCATACTTGTACCTAAAAAAAATTCATCCACCCGACCACTGCCGAAAATGAATGTAACGAACGTTAAGTGAACCGAAAAAAAAAACTGTTACAAGGAGAAAAAAGTATCATGCAGGCACATGTCCCCAGAAAAATTCCAACAAAGGGTTGAAAGAATCACGCCCATACCAAACCACACACCACCTCCCCTCAAAGTCAAATGGTCCCTACCCCATCGGCGATCAAAGTAACCAAAAAAATTCATAACCATACTAATCAAAAACCACCCCCCCTCCCCCCAAAAAAAAGTCAAATGGTCCCTAACAACGGTGATAAAAGTAACAATACACTACTATAGAGTTTCACTTACAACGCAAAGATAAACAATGTACGATACCTTTCATAACCCAGCTTGAATTGCTTTCACCAGGATGAACACGACTGGTCAGGTATATGTATGGTCGGCTCCCTAAAACGTAGAAAGAAAACAGCGGTCATGCACTGAAGGGAAGGGGCAACCCACAAAAATGACCGTAAATTAATTTGCTATTCACTTACGAAGTAACTCAATGGACTTGGCGTCTCTGTAACGCGGCTGCGCAGTGATCGTGATGACGTCACAGGGATTTCCTGCCAAACTGTTGCACAGGGTCATGCGGCGGTAAAAGATATCACTTGTATTTAGAGAGGACTCTAAGCGTAACAAGTGACTCTGAGGAAAAAAAGGCATAAATTGGGTTACAAATAACAGTAGGCAACGAAACTAGTAAAACGATGTCGGCAAACCTTACCTGAAGCATAGTAAACGTGTACGGATAGTGATACGCGAAATAACATGTATCATTTGCGTGTGGGAATGTGACAGTGAATGTTGATGTGTAGTAGGTTTTGCCGCCCTGTCCGCCAGTCGCCTCACGGCTTCGGGTAAAGTAATTTCTATAATAACAAACATTGACTCCCGCTCGGATCCAACCAGCTCGCCCTTCTTGAGCTTCTATTGTAGAATACATAACCGGTTGCATACCTGGGTGAAAAAAAGACCAAGTTATGTGCTCAATATATTGTAACGTTTTGTATTCGGATTACTACGCCGAACTGTTTCTTATCGGCTCCAGATAATAGATCATTTGATTCCTTTACTAATAAAATAAATTATAATGTTTAGAGAGGAGGTACATCAGCCTTAGAAAGTTTTCATGCGAATTTGGAGAAAACCGAAGAACCTGGAGAAAACTCAATCCACATATGACGCCGGGTCAGGGAATCGAACCCGGGACACATTGGTGGGAGACGAGCGCTCTCATAACTGCACCATCCCTGCTCCCCTGCTTTACTTCCTTGACACGTTGATTTTACGCAGTTCCAAAACAAAGAAAGGTGATGATCAGTCTCTTAATAAGAACGGAAAGAAGTCATCGTATCATTTTTACTACATACCTTCTGGTATCTTTTATTTACAACCAACTTACCGAAATTAAATTGACTGTTAATCTTCTCACAATTAACAATGTTGAATTTGTACGGAATATCAGCGTCCATATTACTAACCTGGAATTAATAAAAAAAAAACACCACACTGACACAAACTTGAATTGCTACTAACTGAACGTACCCCCTGTCCTACAATCATGCACTAGTACTTATTTGTATTTTATAAAGTCCTCGGCGTTCCAGCCGCAGGTTCTTAAACCCCTGTTAGTCTAAATCTACCGGCGTTCTAACACCAATGCCGTTCTCTGATTGACTACGCTAGTCACTATCTATTCTGTTGCAGATAGCAAGTAGCGTGGAAGTAAGCGCTTTTTAACAAATTGGAGACCACTTCTTTGCGTGTTCGAAGTATCTGTGAAGAGGATTAAGATAAAGTTTTGACTGACGACCAGTAGATTTATACCAAAATAATTTGGTCACTCGCTGATAAGGTTATTCGCCCAACTATCACGCGATAGGAAATCGAGAGCGAATAATCTAATTATTTAATAGACCTGAATAAAAGGTGAAACACTTTCACTTACTTCAAAATAAAACCACTGGTGATGGTGCTTACAGTTGATGTCAGGATTCAGGACCAAATCATACTCGTAATCACGCACCTGAAGAAAAAGAGAAAGAAGGTGTACAAATGTCGTAAATGCCGTTGGAATCCGATAGCCAGTTCACTCGATGTCAGTTTGCCCGGACTTAAAATTCAAAGAAAGATGCGCCTAAGATTTGCTTTCAGTCTCTAAACGAGCGAAAAATACAGAACTGTGGGAATATCGAAGTAAAATTGTTTATTCACCATTCTTTAATCCATTGACCGCTAACAGTCCGGGAAAAACGACTGTCAGTCCGGGAAAACTGTTTTTCGGGCGAAATGACCGCAATTCCTATACAAGGTTCAATTTACTTTTCTTCTTTGCACATGTGTTTTGCCTGTTCCCCACAATCTTAGATCCTAGAACAGAGACACTACATATCACACGTACCTGAATAGCTTTGCGAAGATTGCCGCTTTCAAAGCGTGATTCAAATTTCAATGGTCTGGCTGTCTCTTCAGGAGACGATCTTTCACCTTCCGACACACTGTAATGTTCACAAAAACAGATTGAACACTATATTATGCAATTTCTACGAAAAGATACTAAAATGCAGCAGGATTCGTGATATATAAAAATGGATTTGACTTGGCTTAAAAAAACCTTGCAACAAACGCTTTGTAAAAACACTAAAAAGACGTTTCGACCGAAGAACCACAGTGCCATTTACTTGATCAACGCGGTATTCTCTTCCAGACGTTCTGTTAGCTCGGGCGCAGCGCGAAAAACGGCGAGCAAAAAAAAAAGGAGAAGCGCGGTGAGAGAAAGGTCGCCGGTTTTCGCGCTGCGCCCCAACTAACTGGACGCCTGGAAGAGGCTACCACAGCGGTGGCCAACACGAAAGCTCTTGTTAGTTTGGCCACCGCTCACATATAACTTTATTTCCTTACGGCTTTATATCTCTTAACTTTTTCTACTATTTTCATTACTTTACCTATAAAAGGGATCCAAATGCCATATTTAGGGTAAACAAAGAATTGAAGTGTCAAACCTATTTTTATCAATATGCATTTTCGCTATCAATGAAAGTTGACTCATTGTTGTATTTATGTACCTGGAGTTGCTAGCTTTACGAGAATGTCCTAACTTGAGTCGTTCTTTAGCCACGGCTAACAAGCAGTTGTCGCCCACTTCAGGTTCCTGCCTCAATAAACGATCCAAGTCAAAAACGACTTTGTTTATCACTCTCTGTGGATGAATCTGTCGTTCAATGTCCCTGAAGATCATAGTTCTAAAAACGAACAAACAGTTGAATTTGGTTCAAGAACCTTCAAGTCAGTCTTAGAGGCCGTAGATTCCTGCTTATAAGCCCCCCCCCCCCCCCCCCCGGGTTATAGGCCCCTCTAGTTTAAACTAAATGAACTCGATTTATTATGCTGTTAAATCAGTATATGAAAAACGCATTTCGAAAAAGTTTTATTATTCTGCTTATAAGCTCATCAAAAACCCTCACGAAGTTGTATAAGCCCAGGGTTTACAAGCGGCAGTTTACGGCAACAACATTTCTGGCAAAACAAACAAACAAACAAAATAAAACGAAACGAAACAAAAAACAAACTTTGTCACAAAGTCTAAGAGGCTTACTTTCTCTAAAAATGAGAAACCACTTTAAAACCTTTAATTTTGTAAGGCGAATTATCTCATTGTGTAACTGAAATTAACTTCAATCATTTTCACTCCCAACCCAAACTTAAAATGTGTTGGTATTTTTACTGGTCACCATATTAAACTTAACTTTCTGTTCTCTCTGGGCCCACATAAAACTACTATTATATCAAGCCAGCCTCCAGTATACCTCTGTAGCCCTGTTCTCTTCTGTCCTAATGGTTCAGGCTCTGCTGGTGGGTAGTGGCCATGAACATCAGGTGAAGGTGACTTGATGATTGGCAGGACACTTTGTATCTGTCCATTGTTGTCCATTCCAGCTGTGGAGGTCTCGACTGAACAAGGTCTTTCCTCTTGTGTCAGCTCCTCTTGTGTAGCCGCTGCTTGAGTCTTGGGTTGACTTCCTTCAGAGTTGATGGGTGGACTGTTAAGTACAAAACAAAATAACACCAAATCATTGAGCTTATGATTCAGAAGACCAAGATTAGGGAGATGTCTTGCCTTCTGCCCTAGTAGGTACTAGTTGACAAGGAAACCAAACCAAAACATTTTAGCTTCAGAACCAAATTGTTGCCTAAATGGTCTAAATAGCTGTTTGGCTCACAGGAAATTAGAGAACAATGATGTACTAGAACCAGAAGGACTACAAAATCTAGTTGTGTAGTAGTTATGGGCAAATGTTATGCAATGCAGGTTAGATAGATGGAAGGAGTAAAAGAATTAAAACAGTTTTATCACAGGTCATTAGTAAAATAGTCATACACTGACGTAGTTAAAACAGTATCTGGTTTAAGCCAAGGTTATCAATAAGCCAATTTTGAAGTGATAAAATTCTAACTTGGTGCAAAACATGGTCAATAAAACAAAACAAAGATTTATTCATTCCTCACCCTTGATTTTATTTCTTTTTTATTTATCCCCCCAAGCCTTACGGCTGTATTAAATTTCAATAAATCAAAGTAGGCCCAGTATTGTGGGTGAGGCAATTGATTAAGTCTAGGTGATTTGATGAAAGGCAACAAACAATTTATTGTAATAGTAGTTTTGCATGCAGATAAGTAGCTGATCTAAAGACAGAATTGGGAGTATTGTGCTTTTTATTTCTTTTTTTTACTTCTACATGCTTCAATTGCAAACAAATCTTAAATATTACAAAACTTGTGAATACGATTCAAACCTTTCAAAATTCATAGAATCGAGCTGATTTGACAGGTGACTTTGTCCTGTAGGTGAACATGACAGCGGTTCCTCAGCAGCAGTTGGAATCACTATTGGATATGACACAAACATCTCGTCTTCCATTGGTTCTGCAACCTCAGCCTGAGTGGATTGATAAATCATTAATGCATAATGGGCCATGTTTGATATTTAAGAAATAGAAAACATGTACCGTGTTTCTATCGAGTTATAGAAACACGAGTGAAAGTTTGGGAGAACGAGAAATGCTGTGGGAACACGAGCCGCAGGCGAGTGTTTCCACAGCTTTTTCGAGTTCTCCCAAACTTTCACGCTTGTTTCTATAACTCGATAGGAACACGGAGAACATGTTTTCTATTTCTTTTGGAAAATACCACAACGAAGAAAAAAGAAAGACAACTTGTTTACTTCGATCATCAAAATGTAAATTATCTTTGTTCGCACCATTGTTACGTCAACAGCTCGTGCTAGTTCTGTGTTTCTATGGAGTTATAGAAACACGGTTTTAAACCAATCAGCGTGAGTATTTGCTTTGGGTTATTTTCTAAAGCAATATTCTAACATGGATCCGAGGCTTTTGTCTTTCAATTCCAAAAGAGCCTTGGATACAAAGAAAACACAAAGTTTGTCCTGAAAGCCTCAGAGCCATGTTAGAATATTGATATATCGAATGTGGCCTATTGACATGAAGGATTTAATATAAATTTAATGACATGGCATTTTTTAAGAATTCACCCTTTGTATTAGGGTTAATAAACATCAGTCAGCATCTCTAAATGGAATGTGGTTTACTCGGTCCAGTCCAAGTTGACAATAATATCTTAATATGCATGCAAGTTTATCAATAGTCCACAAAAACAGTTTGAACTTTCATCAGCAGGAAATTCCTTGACTCAGCTGATATTTGACTGATTTATTTTTTTTATTTCAATAACTCAGTGCCTAGCTTACTGGCAGATAAGCACACAGACTAAAAACATGTATGTAGATGTACCTTATAAAAAATGAAGTTCTTTAACAACAAATTGAGAGAGTAGAGTCTGGTTTACACTTTTGAGATAAGAACAAGTGAAACATTTGTAAGCACAAGCAAAAAAATGTCCACACTAGCAACATAAGCATGCACAGTGTGAGTTACATCCCTGAAGGAACAAGATAGTGATTGGCTGATTTCTTGTGCTTATGCTTGTGCTTATTTCATGCTAGTCCACAACAGAAAAAGGAAAATGATTCTTTTTCTTGTGCTTATGCTTTTGCTCATTTCACGTTAGTGCACACTACATTATTTTGTGCTTGTGTTCATGTAAATCTCAAAAGTGGAGGCCAGGTTTAACCATCTGAGTGGTTCAGTTAGTAATAGATTCATTTACTTATCATCACTGATCCATTCTTGAACTGTAACAAAGATTTCAGTAACCAGACCCACCTGAAATTCAAACAGTTCGGGAAAGAACTTTTCATACATTGCAAGATCATCTCGAGGTCTGGCTTGCTTGTTCTGATTAGGAGCTTTACTTTCAGGTTTTACTGGCTTGTGTCCATCATCAAGTGGTTCCTTGTCATCTTGACTGGCACTACTAGAACTAATTTCATCTTCTTCTTCTTCTGATTCAACATCAGTTGACTCACCTAAGATTGGAAGTAGTAGTCATTTGCTGAATGGTTTGATAATGGAAGGAGAGTTGCCCATGGAAAGTGACTTTATTAATACTTAATACTTTATTATATGGCTAGCTCCACCACAAGCGGCCAAGATGAATCAAATCCTGCACTGTGATTGGCTACCCAAGCGGGCAAGATGGAGCCATCTTGCCCGCTCGGGACTACCCGCCTTGTCCCGCAAGAAAAATTTCCCCAAAAGCCATACAATAAATCTTTTATTGACCAAGCTTGTTCGGTCAAGATGGCTTCATATTGGCCTCGTTCTTTTTTTGCATGTTTATGGACCTCGACTCCGTCTCGGTCCATAAACACGCAAAAAAAGAACTCGGCCAATATCCAGCCATCTTGACCTCGCACTTGGTCAATAACCCATACGTAGTGGCCCTTCCCTTCAGTAGTATAAAATTTACTGTGAACACATAGAATTAAGTCATCTCAGAATGACATTGTAATTACAGGTAAATCCTTATTTTTCATACTAGGTAGTCGCAGTTGGAAAAAAACACCTACCAGGGTTTTCATTAAGGTGGGGCACCAGGAAAATTGACCAAGTGTGAGGGTGATTTTGACTGCCTGGTTTGACCATCTAGAGAATATTTTTTCATACAAAGAAGTTCAGTTCAAAAAGTTTTGCCTGACTGTGAAAACCATTTGCCCTCCTGCTGAAAAAAATTTATGATAGCCCTGCCATGGGAAATGGAAATGGTTTTGAGAAATCAGGGGTTCAAAAGGTCAAAGGTAAGTTTCTCCTAATCTTTTGCCACAGAACAAAAAATTGCTTCGAATAATCAGGGAGTTATGAAAAATCTAGGGTTCAAAAAATAGGCGTTGCACTGTACCTTCCCCACTATCATCCAAAAGATTTTCCACAGCTGAGCGACCAGCACTGTCCAAATCTAACAAAGCAAATGCCAAAGGTGATGACAATGTTGACACTGGCAGCTTGTTGGTTGGAAAACACCTTCGTAAAATCTGGCTGCTAAGATTATTTACTCCCTCAAGCTCACGGCCTACAGCAGAAAACAAGAACAAATTTTAGTGCCTTAGAAAGGAACTGTGAGACAAACATCTCTTCCATAAATAAGAATTAAACAATTTAGTAACATTACGGCTATCTCTAAAACAAGGAACGGGGAATGGAGGAACGGGGAACGAGGAATGGGGAACGGGGAATCTCTAAAAGGGGGAATCTCTAAAAGGGGGAATCTCTAAAAGGGGGAATCTCTAAAATAGGGAATCTCTAAAATAGGGAATCTCTAAAAGGGGGAATCTCTAAAAGGGGGAATCTCTAAAATAGGGAATCTCTAAAAGGGGAGAATCTCTAAAATAGGGAATCTCTAAAAGGGGGAATCTCTAAAATAGGGAATCTCTAAAAGGGGGAATCTCTAAAAGGGGGAATCTCTAAAATAGGGAATCTCTAAAATAGGGAATCTCTAAAATAGGGAATCTCTAAAAGGGGGAATCTCTAAAAGGGGGAATCTCTAAAATAGGGAATCTCTAAAAGGGGGAATCTCTAAAATAGAGAAAAGCCGGCATGGCAGTGAGGAGAACGGAAGGAGTGCGTTTACATTTCTTCTTAATGATAATAAATGATTGGGAATGCCGGCCTACTTTGAAAAGTATATTTGAGAAAGGCTTTTTTAATGTGAAAACAATAAGTCGGGCACAAGTTTAGGCGATCGGACGTGATCAATAATCGCACTTTCCACGAACTGTGGAATCGGCTAAACGCTATTAAAGCTTATCTGGAGATCAGTGCAAAAATGAGAAGGCTAAAACTGGTATTGTTTGTATCACAATTGATCTCTCCGCCTTCTCTAATAGCCGTTTCTAGTTGGAGCAAAGGTCATGATTGTTTTGCAAGAGAAAAAATATCAATGAAAAATGCGCTTTATCAGCGATGTTATTACCCTGGTTCCAGAGGTATGGTTTGCACGCTCTGATCAGGCTTGACAACGTTGCATGTCTTTTGGTGTAAACCGGAAACCACACAAATGCTAAATTGTTTTGATTGTGTCTGGTGGGTTACGTTTAATGGCATAATTTACTAGACAAGTAATGAGAACATACAGTTAGCATCTGCTTTGTTATAATAAAAAAAGACAAATTCTCTCAAAGTAGTATCAAATGGCAGGAAATGGTTGCGAGAGCGTGTTTAGATAAGACATGTCATCCCCCGTCAGTCGCCCTTTTTTCATGTCAATGGCTTCAGCTCAACATGGATAATTTCAAGTTTCCATTCGCGTTTGCCAGCAAACGAAAAAAGCTGGACGCGCTTGATGGGCTTCCACAATTTAGCTGGCATGAAACTGCGAGCCAGGAAGTGATTGGTCAGGGCTCATTTGGCTCATTTTCATCTCTCAGGCAATAATTCCGCGTTTTTTTTTTTAAACAAAACGTTGCTTCGTGTTATGTTCATGATTTTCGGTATCCGCGGTTTTTTTTTAACAAATCGTCGCTTCGTGTTACGTTCATGATTTTCGGCATCGCTTCCTTTGTTGACGAAAGGAATGAAGCGACGTGGCAAAAAATATACAATTAATTCTGGTTTTCTACGATTTTGCTGAAATTTTAACATGATGGTGCTGGATTGTTACGGAATAGATGCTACTTTCGTAACCGAAGATTTTTGTTTGACCTAAAGGAAAAACTACCCAGAAAAGGTCATCGACGATTCAAACGAATATAAATTTAGATATGTTCCGAGCTGAACTTCTAGTGAAAAAATATTTTTTTATGAGTGCTTGGTTCTTTATTTTTTTCTGCATGTCTCAAAACTGTTATCCGTACTGATCTTTGTTGTCGTTTCCTGAAGTTTCATCACGAGGCACCATGTCTTTATCTGCACAACAAACTTTCGTAAATGTTCTTCTGTCGTCTGTAGTGAAACTTTGTCCACATTTTCTGTTCATTGATAACTCATTGGTTAACATATTCGACATATCGATTTCTTTCGGCATCGACTATAAGGTTGAGCCTTTATTACGTGTCTGCAGAGCTTTGACACGAATGCGCCCGACACAGAAAAAATATAAACGCACTCGTTCCGTTCTCCTCACTGCCATGCCGGCTTTTCTCTATTTTAGAGATTCCCTATTTTAGAGATTCCCCCTTTTAGAGATTCCCCCTTTTAGAGATTCCCTATTTTAGAGATTCCCCCTTTTAGAGATTCCCTATTTTAGAGATTCCCTATTTTAGAGATTCCCCCTTTTAGAGATTCCCCCTTTTAGAGATTCCCCCTTTTAGAGATTCCCTATTTTAGAGATTCCCCCTTTTAGAGATTCCCTATTTTAGAGATTCCCTATTTTAGAGATTCCCTATTTTAGAGATTCCCCCTTTTAGAGATTCCCCCTTTTAGAGATTCCCCCTTTTAGAGATTCCCCCTTTTAGAGATTCCCCCTTTTAGAGATTCCCCGTTCCCCATTCCCCGTTCCTCCATTCCCCGTTCCTTGTTTTAGAGATAGCCGTAACATTACTCTTGGTTGACTGTTCTATTTACATAAACAGCTAGTGATTGTTAAAAAATGGCATTTGAGTCTCTAAGGATCACATTTCATTCAAAACAATATACACTGTACATGTATCTGTGGAAAAGGAATAATAATACATGTATGTTCTACTCATGGGAGAATCAATTGAAAGGACAGGTTCTTAAAATTTAGTAACTGCCTGAAACATCATTTTGCATTCTGAAGTAATTTATTGAAATTTTGGCCAAAGTCCAGAAAAACAAAACATTTTTCATTCAAATTACATCAGTCAAAAGCCACTTTATATTTCGCTAAATATACTTTAAGAAAAACCAGCACATCTGAGAAGTCTTCACATCTGCTCCATTCAAAGCCATGTCTTCACGAACACACCCCAGATGTGACATGATGTAAATTTCCTTTCCCACCGGTAAAGTAAGTACTTTGTACTGTCAGTCAATTTCTCACTGTGAACATTTTATTTTATGTTTACTCATCAAAGTATACTTTCAGTATACAAACTACTTTTTACATGTATAACTTACATTCTAGAGTATCCAGGGACAAAGTATACAGGGTCTTTATACCATCAGCTTGAATAAAAGCCTTCTTACCAGCTCCTACAATGATACAGTAGATGACAAATGTGATGACAGTTAAAGCGTAAACAATTTCAAAAAGCAATAATTATTGTTACCCCCCAAGTCTTGCAGATAATTCAGGATAAGGGCTCATATGGCACTTAATTAAAATATGCACATGTCTTAATTGAAGGGCTTGGTACAAAACCGTGCTAAGTGACGATTTTGGGTGAACATTTTTTTTTTTCAAAAAAGTGCCTGAATTTTTACATGTAGTATTCAATGTAATAACGAACATTGAAATGTAATAACGAACAGTGAAATGTTATTTTCAAATCAAACCTCATTTCAATCAAAGAAAAGAGTTAAATGTATTTCACGTCAACGTGAAAATGCAGAGAGATGTTGATTTCACTTAAAAGAAAAACATGCACAGGTTGATTTCACATCAATGGGCGACCTCACCTAAGAAACAGTTAAATGTTGATTTCATGAGAATGTGTGACCACAGAGATGCTCATTTGACTTATAGCAGAGCGAAATGTTAATTTCACAAAGCTTTCGAGGTTAGGGTTCTGTCCCCTGATCCCATCCAATGTTCCAACCAACTGACCGCTGACCAGTGTAAACAACAACTTGTTGTACATGTATGCAATATCAATGCTCAATCTGTAAGGAACAAGCCTGCTGTGACCACATGCAAAAATTTGGCACTTGGAGAAAAAACTTTTGTCACCCAAATCGTCACTTTATTCATGAGGACATATTCAGTCACTCTTATCTCTTAGAGCAAGTGAAATAAAGTGAAACAAGAGGGAAAATGGTAGCTGGGGGTGAGCAAACCCATTTCCCCCAATAAACCTTTTTGCATCTTGCTCCACAGTCTCCACAGTCTAAGGGGAAATAGAGACTAGTTAGCAAGTTAAGTATTAAGGGTCATCATCATGTTCTGTTATGGTTGTTTTTGAGGTCAAAATATCATACTCGTGTGTAACACCCACAAAGGTTCAGACAAAATGGACTCTTTTCTATTGGTTTACCAAACTTAATTTTTTCAGCAATAATATTATTACCACCCTGTATACATGTATATATGACCCTTATAACAGTATGTTATGATGTAACATCCAGGCTGCTTACTTGACATGGTGATATTTTTGATGACATTCAGAATAGCTTTTCTGATGTTGGTCTGCCTGTGGTGATGATCTGTTCTTTGCCAATCACAAAACATCTGCAAAAGTATTGGAACAGCACCGAAGTTGACAGCCTTTGAAGCACAACTCTCTGCAAGGGGATAACAAAAAATTATGTTGGCTGCCTAGAAGAACAAACTCTTGCCTTTTTAACAATTATCTGACAGTACAATGCACTGCTACAGTATGCTACATTATTTTGATGGTCAAAAACATGTTGCAATGCCAAAATTAACAAGGTTGCATTGGAAACGAATGAAATGAAGGATTGTACATACAGCTGTAGCTTGTAATAAAATTTGTACCAATCACAAGCTACACCAGGAGATCAGTGTAAACCTTTCTAAGGCTCTGGCAAGTTTTAAGTTTCTATTCATTAACCTCAAATTTTGGTCATGCAGGATCCCCATCCTCAATACCAGAAGTCCAAGTCTATTCCATATTTTAACAACTTAACCTTTGCTGTGTTCTCAGGTCAGTTTCAGAGCTGCTTATAAGAATCTGCTCAACAGACACTCGAGAGTACTTATCCATTTTGGAAATAATATGCATCAGAAGATACGTGGACCACTTAGGTGTCATAATAACCTTAACAGTTGATCAAAAATACCTCTTGATGCCAGCAGTGATAAACAGAAAATAAAAAAACTACAGTACAGTAACTGTTTTGCCAGACAGTTAGCACAGTATGGTTGAATTAATTCTTTTGTCAATGATAGTACTGTGAAAAAAATTAAAATTAAATAACTGCTTATGAAAAGTAAATGAGAATGCTTGTCATGAATCATTCTATACTATTGTGTTGTTGACAACATGAATTGGTATATCTCTACTGCAAAACATTGAAATTAGAGCCAAGACATCTGATTATGTACTGTGTAATTGAACATCGCCAAAATTAAATTTTTTTTCTTTTAATGGACAAAATGCAGCTTTCATTTCAGCACAATAATACAAATCAAGGCAATATTACAATAATTTACAGTGCAATTTATTGTATAAGATGCTCAGAATAATTTTAAGCTTAAGGCTTCGATTATGTGAGACATGTAGCACTTTACCTGATATCTACAGAACATTATGCATGTTATTTGAAGACTTTGAGCTGCCAATCAAAATAGATAGTGTAGTTACCAATTTATTTTTACTAAAAAGTTGACGAAAGAAGGATAACTCACTTGACTTAACCAGGGTTGCGATGATCTCCAGTACCAGCCTGTTAGCATCAGAAGAAAAACACAGAAATGTCAGCCTTGAAAGAGCATTATGTACTTATATGGCAATAGTTCACAATACCTAGTCAATATAAACAAGCTGCTCAAAGTTCAAATATTTATTTCATAAATTCTTACTTTAAACAGATAACCCTCTTATGACCACAACTAGTGACAACTCTGAACAGCACACTGACAGCTCCTGCCTTGGCCAAGGCATTGCAATTAACCGCTAAAAATAAAACAATGCAGTCAGGAATAATGAACCACACAAAGCATTTTAAGCAATAACTTCTTATTCTCAGATACCTACTTTATGTTTATTCTAT
This sequence comes from Micromussa lordhowensis, assembly GCA_964020085.1. NCBI lineage: Eukaryota > Metazoa > Cnidaria > Anthozoa > Scleractinia > Lobophylliidae > Micromussa > Micromussa lordhowensis. Next base: position 16,548,281 of record OZ026597.1, on the reverse strand, counting down.
TTATTAAGAAACCTCCTTAAGGTTGGTTTAGGCCTTTCCACAAATATATATCCACTTCATGATCTTGAGCAGACACTCTGCTGAGCTATTAATTAGTAGCAAAGATGGCAAAATCAGTCACCTACTCCAAAAATAAAGCTCTCTACTTCTAAAAGCTACATGACAACCATGTACAAAAAAAAACAATAACCTCCATTTGGTGCAAATATATGCTCAGATATTTGTCTGCGGACATTACCTGTTCCTAGGAGCAAACAGTTTTCTGAGAGCATAGGTTGAGGAAAACTGAGCTTTAAGGAACAGATAATGACAAATGTCCAAGGACAAACATCCGACCATATTTTTGTGCCAAATGAAGGCTATTGTGTTTGTTATCTTTTAAACATTTTTCGCATCATGCGCCGTTTTGAAAACTAGGGAATATCTCTTGGATATTCCCCAGTTTTAGCCGAGGCATGTTCAGTCATGTGAGCATTTAGACCAATTGTGCGAGCGAAAACTTTTGATGGATTATAATTGCTATTATTTTGCTCTTGGTTTGTAAGAAGCTTTGGAACTAAACACCAAATCTCGGCTTTTGAAGAGCTAAGTGTATGTTTTAGTCGGTGAATTTGTTTTAATTACAGTGTACATTGTTCTGAGCAAGTTACTGATTCTCAACACTTACTATGACATATATATACAGCCATTTTGAGAAAAGTTATGCTACAAAAACATAACATAGTACAGTACAGTGCCAAAAGGTATGATAAGTAGTGTTAGTTTACTACTGTTTGATTGACGTTGATAGCGGCTCAGTAGAATATACAGAAAAGTCCTATACACACACATTTGCGATTTCTCCTTCCTCAGCTCTACAACACTGTGAGCTTTTATCGAGGAATGGTAAACTACCACTGCCCATATTCTTTTCGGCATTTGCGGAATATCCTTTCATGCTTCTGTAGCACAAGAATTTGGTCAATTTGCTAGTTGTTTTAATTGACTTACAATTGGCAGAGTATAGTTTAAGGACTTGTAAAGCTGGTTGTAAGACCTTGAAGAAAGTTGTGTTATTCTTGACCATGTTCATTGTGACTTGGAGAGCTCCTGTCAGACGAGCTTTAACACACAGTTTGCGATCTGTGAATGAATGAGGAGAAGGCATTAAGTAAACCTGATGTTCAAGAATTCTTCAATTGCTGCTATTCCAAAAACATATTTATTTACAGAACTATCCTTTTCAACATTCCTTATTTCGTCTCATGATCAGCCCTGGCCAGGGTTCTCAAAATCTCTCCGAGCAGTGGGCACATGTACACAGTAACTGTGATAGTTATTGGTATAATGAGTGATACCAGAGACTCATGAATTTTCAATGGACTTGCTCTGGAGACATACATGTATATCAATGTTAAACTTATTCAAGCAGTGCAATGTGATGAAGTACATTTCATCAGGTAATGGTATGGTCAAACCTTAGACCATTAAGTGGTCACCTATTAAGCAGCCACCCCGTATTAAGCGGCCAGTTAACTACAGAAAGTCCCGAAATCATTGTCAGTAAATATTGTAAATAAAACCCCAATTAACAAGCCATCTCTATAAAGCGTTCATGGCCACCTTTTGGTTGTCCTGATGAGGGTTTTCCTATTGTCTTTACCCTACTAAACAGCAACCCAAAAAGTAATACGTGTAGTTTGCCTTGTTTTAGAAAAGGCGATAACAGATAAGAGTCCAAAATAGAAAGAGAAGCCTAATAAAAACATTCAAATACACATTTATCATGATTGCCTTGACGTGATTTCATAATTATTCACTAAGCAGTTAACTTGATGGTGAAAAATATTCAAAGTACACCAACCAACACTGTGCCCACCTCCCATTTCCCCAAGGGTGGCTGCTCAATAGGGGTTCGACTGTATTATTTATAATAAATCCTACCTTTAGGTCCCACTTTAGTTAAAATGACATGGCTAAGTAACAGGACCTCCTCACAAACAGATGCATCTTTACTGGCAGTCACAATAACTCTCAGAATAATATCCACAGTACCCTTGCCAGCTAGAACAGATGATCTTTTACCTGTTTAAAGGAAACACACCAGGTGAGAAATAGTATTGTGAAGGTCTAGAAGGTATCCTTTAAAGTGCCACTATGATCAAATTTTTACCCCTTGATTTTTTTCGTTAATCACAGAATTATATGAAAGATTAAAAACGCTGTTTACCGTTTACAAATATCTGCATTGGTTCAGGAGATATTTAAGTTTGAAAAATGAGTAAAATATGAAAATGAGATTACTGATGACGTCATACACTCAACCAAATATTACATGAAGTATATCAATAGCGCTATCTTGGTCAATTTGCAGCAGAAACCATTGAAACTTGGTAGCCAAATAGTTCTAAATGCAACACATCCACAGCTATAACAATTTCTGTTCCCATGGCAACCCACTCTTTTCCAGTCCCTCTATCCTGATATCTATATTTTAGTGATTTTAAGCTTGGAAAACATTACACAAGGCTATGAACTCAAACTTATGTGTTTATATGCTTGCTGGATTATGCAGATGAGGCACCATTGGTAAATATCAATATAGAACCCTAAAAGTGGTCAGGAAAGTCTTTAATATTGTGGAGGTCTGGAACCTAGTATGTTGCCATGGTAACAAAATTGTTAAGCTCATATTGCAGAGCACCACTATTAGAATCTTACTGTAGAAATTCAAACATTTATCATACAAATTGACTGAGATATCCTTGTTTATCATATTTGATCAAAATGCGGTTGAGTGTATGACGTCATCACTTGGCTAATTTGCATATTTTAAAAACTTGAATATCTCTGGAATGAAAAGAGATATTTGAAAACAGTAAAAAGCATTTTTACTCTTGTATAGACTACTTCTTTATGTCTTAAAATGGCTCGGATTTGAAGGATGCGATTTTCGTCATAGTGGCACTTTAAAGTGCCTATAAAGTAAAAAACAACTTGCTGCTTATTTGAAAGTCTTTTCAAAATAACAAAGAATGGCGTTTTCCTTTTTGGAATATCTTCTTTCGTCTTAGAGATATTTACGTTTTTGTATGATGCAAATGAGGAAAGTGATGACGTCATAAATTGTTCCACTAAAACAGTAAAATACTGAATCAAGAATATCTCTAGAAATATTAGAGCAGCATTCTTCAAACTTGGAAAACAAGAAATGTACATCCCTTTATTTTCAAAGTTTTGACATTCTTTTTAACACATTATCTTCTGTTCATTACTTTGTACATCAAACATGTTAGAATTTAATAAAAAATAATAATTACTATTATTATTATTAGAGCAGTTTTCAATTGACTGTCGTAAAACCAAAACCAAACTAATTACTTACCAATTAGACTACTCAGCCAATCTCTAACCGTAGTAAAACCAAAACCAAAATCAAAGTAATTGACTGATTACTTTCGACACTCAATTGAAAACCGCTCTATTAGTAGTAGTAGTAGTAGTAGTAGTAGTATTAGTATTAGTATTATTATTACTATTATTATTACTAGCAGTAGTAATCAAAGATAAGAGCAGTGCATTCACACGTGTACTTAGCATATTTGGTCAACAAAGTTTGATCAGATGACAGATAACGATTTGCACATGAAGTTGAACTAGTGATTAAAAAATTAACCTGCACCAACGACCTGTAAAAATGTTTTTTAATAAAGTTTTGACTTGTACTGGACAAAATATTTTCCAGGAAAGAAATTATATTTAACTATTTGCGAAACTCAAACTTCAATTTCAGATCACCAACACTTGTGATAAATATTTCTTGAGAAAACAAATTTTTGACCAGCCAACCCTGCCAGACAGCATGTCACCAATACTTTATATCTTATTAATTTTGTTTAAATTGCTTGAATTTACATCTTGTTTACACAAATGATATAGGTCAAATTAGTTCTAAACACAAATTACTACCTTTTGGTAAGCTACACAACAGGGAGAGTTTGTTTTCTAACAACAATCATGGTCACTTTGCCGAGTTAGTCTGAGCTACAACTTGGAAACTTTTAGTTTCTAACCATGTATCATGGCCATTTGCCAAACCCGAAAAAATTTGTTTTCTGGCCACAATGGACGTTTGCCGTCACCGAGCTATAAAACATTCACTCTTGATGACAAGGGTTGAGTTACCTATTGCTGAAAATCACAGCACCAAAGTAGTTAGTGCCAAACTGCAGCTTTGAACACTTGCCTAAAATTTATTTGTGTAATTGCGCACATGTACGCATGACATAATTTGCCCCTATTGCAGGGAGACCAAATCGGTGAACAAATTCGTCCCAAAAAATCTTGATACAGACTGGATTAGGATAGCGTGACACTTCGTGAATGCAATTATTACCCATACTAACACCAAGGATGGACATTGAAAATTCCAAGGTGGTGGGGGATCTCAACGAATAGCCAAATAGTTAAAGTAAAAGTATGAACCTAAACTGGAAATTCCAAGGAGAAGGGAGCTACAAACCAAATAACCACCCTCAGTCGAGGTGCGGATATTTTCTGGAAACACATATTATAGCTCATTTCCTCACACTAACTGCCTCAATCTTGAACCTGCGCATAAACTTAGAATTAAATAAATGACAACCAACACGTAACATGTGTTTATGTTTCCTTGAATGCATACCATGTGTCATAGTCAATTTTTAGTCTTGGATAATTTTTTTATTTCAAAAATTACTTGGATTTGATTTCTTCAACTTTGTTACCTTTTTTCACTTCATCCCTGGTCAAAAATAACTATTGACTTGTGGTAAACTGAATTTGACTGGGAGAAAATTATAACAACTTTTTCAAAAATTAACTGAGATCAAAATTAACCACAACACATACATGAGATTGGTGAAATTAGTCTTATTTATTAGAAAGAGATCACTAGATGTTAGTCTCAATTAAAGAGATATGCAAATAAGTTACAGGACAAAATAGATTAGCTAATCTTGACGAGTCTGTCTAGTCAGTTTGATAAATTACAGACAACTAGGTGCTACATGTAGTTTGTCTAGTAATATTGCCATGGCATACAAATATACCACACTAGTTAGCAACAGCTACCTTACCTGTAGTTAGCAATTCACACAGACAGCCCAATATATTTAATGTCAGCTGAGTGTCTATTGACATCTAAAACAAACAAAAAGGCACTCATACTCCTTGAGGTAACCAATTTGTTAACTGGTCTAAAAAAGACTAATTACTTTCAGAAGCAGTAGGAATAAGTATTAGCAGAAAAAAAATCATATGTGTAACACTTTGACAAATAATACAATGCTAAAAAAAGCTCTTTAAAATGCCAATTTGAAATAATTCCTGCAAAACAGATGTTTCTGCTTTAAGGCTTAGCCTATCTTCAGTATGTTGAATTTAGTACAAAATAACATTGACTGCCATCTATTTGTTATCATACTTACATATGTATAATTTGCTGTGAAATTGCTTAATTCAGAGCATAATGTAGACTAACCAAAATCTGAATCATTAGCAAACAGAAAAAGAAGTCTCTACTCCTTACTTGTCGTTACATAAAGTGTAGCTCAGAAAATGTTTCCTTAGTAACAATTTGAATTGACTACCATTTTCTATGATAAGAGGACTTTACCTCTAGCACAACAAGCAATGTTGAAAGGCCATCTGTGAATTTGGTCGTCAAATCCTTGCGACATTTTTCTGTAAAGAGTTTTAACAGAAAGTTGACGGGATGATTCTTGTATTTGTTAACAAATCTGCACAAACACATGGCTTCCTCGGGATATGGCAAGGAAAGTTAACAGTTCATTAAAATATATTTGATCTGTTGCTCTTTCTTCTGTTAGTTCTAGAAAGTAACATCATTATTCCTATAATGTGCAGTTCCAGAAAATTTCCATACTCCATAGAAGGGATTGGAATTTCCTCGGGGTTAGGGGTTCTCTAAGGCTAAAAAAGGTAAAGAAATGTATGAAGCTTAATTGACATTTCCAGAGGGGTGGGAGGTGGGGTCTTAGGAAAAAAAATCATTTCCATGGGGGAGGTATGGATATTTCTGGAACTAAATAATAAGGGACACTATTATTAACTTCTTGGCCACCAATACACAAGATAAATTATACAATTTATTATCGTCCAAACACAATTATCCTATGGATACGAAAGGGACAGAGCTGAGTTCCCTGCTACATGTATGGAGGTCCCTGCATGCAGTAGCCTGCGAGACCATCCAGTTTTTCCGGGTTTGTCTCAAGAGCCAAAAAAACAGAACTGTCTCACTCTCAAGCATTGCAGAGGAAGAGAATAAGAGGGGTTTTTCAGGGTTAGCGATTAAAAGGGGTAGGAACCATACTTGGCACAAAAAACCTGGAATAGAATATGCCTCTCGTCTAGTAAAATTTAGCCAATAACGCCTATTGTTCTTAATGAGCAGCCATAATTTACAGTCATCAAGAAAATACCAGCGTTTTGTTGTTCCAATCACATGATTGGAGCTAAAAGAAACATCGAAGTTTTTTCATCTGTAATGAAAATGACTCCACAAAGAACAGCTCATTAATAAATAACGTTGATTAAAACTCAACGGACTATTGTGCAGTGGGTAAACGACCTACATATATATAATTTTAGATTACAAGAGTGAAGCTGACCAACAAATAAAACTAGTCTTTCTTTTAACCTTTTGGAAAGTTGATTCTGCTATATGTAAGCTTAAACAGGCGATAATAGTTACCTTGAGAAGATAAAAGTTGCTGGATTTTGTTTGTCACGTAGCGTAACTGTTCAACATCAATTTTTTCCTGTTCATATTTAGCTTCGGAGCCAGCAAGACACAGCTTTTGCAACTGCTCGAGTAAGGTCCCTATTCTCGCGCTACCCCTAAATGGAAATTGAGAAAAACGGTAAAATTGTCAAGGAACACAGAGCCTGAACCTAGGCCTCTAAAACATCCTCAGCAAACCTTCAGTGTTTAGATAAGAATCATAACGTCTAATTTGCATTGACAACAAACCTATCTGCTCAGCTGTTGACTTACCCCTTTGAGCTGGACTTGCTCATGTTCTTTTGACCTCGAGCTTTCTACGCTGGTTATCTCTCATCAATTCTTCTCGCAATGATACCCCACTATTCTTGTACGAACCAACTCTAAACAAAATCGTGTCAACGTCACGCCATATATTCATGAGTGCTCACCTCCGTACCTCCCTGCTTCAATGCTTCACAGTTAGAAATATATTTATGTATAGCCGCGTGTTTTCTTCCTATAACAAGCTTTAACATATCTTAAATAAGGACAACAGTATGTTATGCTTAAATGATAGTTTTCCGGTTATTCTATCGACCGGTTGAGCAAACAAGCCAAACGAGATGAACAGCCATTTTGATTTTAATGTCTTGAAATCAGGCCATCTGATTGGCTAAAATTAAGTAGGTAGTTGACAATGCGGGCTCAAAGTAACTTGATCCAGGGGCGGGAAAACCGTGAAAGTTGTTCATTGGGTAATTCCAAATGATAACTTGAACTTGAACTTTATTTTATTTTTATTTAAACACGGTAAATCTATCAGATAAAATAATAATATTTAAAATTACAATCTACTTTGATCTATATAAACATGGTCTAAAAATTTAATTAGTAAAAGAAAGATAAACTAAAGAAATTCTGCTTTACATAGATGCCGTGTGCGTTTTGTCGATTCAGACGAAGAAATCGCGACAACCATTTCGAAAAGATTTAAGTGATTTTGCTTGCCGCAATTCAGGGGACAAGGTGTTCCAGATAACTGCACCATTATAGCTAAAGCTATTTTTTAGGAAATTGGTGCGGGGCAATGGAACAGCTAGTTTGTTTTCAGAGTTCCTTAGATGATAAGAGGTGGATATTGGTGGATATTGTTGTACCTAATCATAATGACATGTTTCAGTCAGGATTGTTACAACTATTGTGACGATGAGAACTCCGTATTAGACTTGTTTCTGTCGTTGTTGCAAAACATCAGTATTAGACCGTATTACATGTGCTATAGACAAAATACTTTGTGAACCTTGCAATGACGACGGTGACGCCAAGGACGACGCCTAGAAAAAAATGAATTTATAATTTACCGTCGAATTTCACAGATGCCTAGATCTGTTCAGTACGTCTATCGGTCCCAGAACTTGCTCAATGTCAGAGTTCAATTCCAAAAGAAAATACGAGAAATTAGCCTCCGTCGTTATTTCACGTTTTTGTTTGGCAGAGGACAGCTAAGAAATGTACAAAGATTTATAACGCACGTGCCCAGCCATTGTTCTGCTCACTAAACCTTGTGGCGTTCTCGCTGCCGTTGCCGTCGTGGTAAGAGGGACCTTAAGCAATGACGACGGCGACGCCGAGGACGACGCCTAGTAAAAAATGAATTTATATTTTACCGTCGAATTTCGCAGATGCCTAGATTTGTTCAGTACGTCCATCGGTCTCAGAACTTGCTCAAGCTTAATATATAATGCCAGCTTTCAATTCTAAAAGAAAACACGGAAAATAAGCCGCCGTCGCTCACGTTCTCCAAAATACCCAGAACTTGGTCATTTCACGTTGTCGTTTTGGAGAGGACGGCTAACTGAGAAATGTACAAAGAATTATAACGCACGTGAAAAGCTATTGTTCTGCTTATTAAACCTTTTGTTTTGTGGCGTTCTCGTTGCCGTTGCCTTCGTGGTTTGCTTAAGGTCCCTAAGGTCCGACATAGAGAGAACGACATAGCCGAGGACCCAAGGACCGAGGACTGAGGACGTCTGAAATGTGGCGCGAGGGGGGCATCCTGAGAACACCAAGCCGCCGTCCAACCCAGCCTAGATCAGTCAAAAATCATCACTATTAATTCCTCTCTGCTTTAAAGAACAGTGGGCTCACATATTGTTATCGTAGAGATGACGCCGCTACTTTCAATGCATGGCAAAGTATTTTTCTGAAAGAACCCAGTGGAAGCCTTCCAATTCAGCAACTAAGGAACGTTATTTCATTCTTACCATCTCTTCATTGCTCACTGTTTTGTTGGCCTGTTTAGTTGGATTTTATGAACTTAGTAAAACCCCTTACATCAAAAGAACATAAAAATGTTATACGCCGCCCACGATTTATTAAACTTTATCCATAAAATTTTCATAATGTTCTGCTTTCTGAAGTGTTTAATTATACTTTCTTCCATGCCTACACGAGTCTCTCTTTTGTGTTACGTTTCTGCGCGTTTGAGAAAAAAACAGGTGCACATTTGAGAGAGGCAGCTCAGTTTGCCCAATCGAAATAATTTAATGACGGTAAAACGTGCATTTGGGTCGAGCTGGAGCTGTTAACTTCGCAAACTAGCTATTCTGGCCGAAAGTGCCACGGCAAATAGGCATGAAAACAAATTGAAAATAACAGAAAGGACATTTCAGAGTTAATGCAAGTTTTATTCATCCAATTGAGACCTCATCGCTCTTTTGCTGAAAACCACCCAAAACAGGTTCATATATTATTAACGACATGTTTTCTATCAAGACAAGTTCTGACTGGTTCACGAGTTGTTCTTGGCAGAGAGAAAGATGGCAAAGTTTCAAAACAACCATTCATAAACCACAAAACATCACACCACCCGCAAAAACACCAAATTGGAAGACAGGGAATATGTTGACGTAAGCAAATGTCAAAATATCTCACTTGACAAGAAATATGAGAACAACGCTCCAACTAATTGAATAATTCGCCTTTCGTTTATTTGGAAGGTTATGCCGTCCCGCACTCCTCCGTTTAACGAGCGAGTCGCACAGTGTTTTGCATTCAAAGTGCTGTTCTGAAGTCAAAGTGTACCTAAATGCATTCTTATCTATCGAAGGAACAAAGGGAAAGTTATCTTAGAGAGCTGTTTTTTTCTTCATTTAGCGACAGGAGAGCAAGCGTAGCTGTAAGAAATGAAGAAGTTCGAAACCTTGCTAAACATCTGAGGAAACTTAACAGCCTAGTAGAGAATGGAAAAGGACTTTCTCCGGAAGCAGAAAGCGCTCTTAAAGAAATCATTAAGTTCCGCACGAAAGGCAGGCCGGGTTTCTACGAAGCTAAAATGATGGCAGACTACAAGAAACTTTTGTTTTTTCGTGGGCAAAGAGAAGAAATGGAAAGGAGCCTTCAAGAGCAGCAGTGCTTTCAATGCATTCACAACCAGAAGAAACCTTTAGTTGCCCTGCGAGAAGACGATTGGTATTGGGGAACAAAGCAACAGCTCAGATGTGGAGAAATCATTGCAGACACACTCGGAGGACTTGATCCTGTGTTTGGTGTCCTTTTGCATCCTGCAGGTCTGTGTTGCAGTAAAATCTTTCACTTTATTTCCCCATTGATTCCGCCACGCCTCTTTTCCCTTAAGGTTATTAATCAGTTTAAATATTAAGAAAAGATTGTACAACGGGGTAACACAATGCGCATGGGCACATTATTCCAACAAACATCCAACTTGAAAGTCATCAAAAGCATTTGTCACCTGAGTAAGAAGGTACCTTGTAAGATATATAAATCATGTAAGATAGGATTGAAACGAATATTGTTTACCCGATGTATGTTCGATTTTCCTTTCTGTGTTGAAATGAATCTCTTCAGTTGGCCAATATGGAGAACGCTGTGGGGCAGAAGAGACCACTAGAAAGACACTCCTTTCATAAAAAGGAGTCATGATAGGGAATCTTCCTATAAAATTAAAACGGAGAACACATCGTTTTGAAAGGCTTCCGAGTAGCTCATTACCCTTCTAAGGTAGCTTGCTCTACTTTAGTCCGCATATACCACTGAGTTCTTTCGTGAATGCTTTCAATTTGAATTCTTCAAAATGATGACCTTTCGTGACTTGCAGGGGGAAGGACAGAGCTCGCAAATCCAAACAACAAACAGTTTCGAATCACGGGTAAAGAGAAAGAAGAAATAGAGGCCGTCCTGTATCACACCGCAACGCATGATGCCTGTGGTTACCTCAGCGAATATCACAAGATAGGGCCTGGGTACAACTACCTCGGTACCATGCTGACCGTGTTTCCAACATGCATTCCACAGAGTGGAAGATTGGCTGCGCTTATGTTCTGGAAGAAGTTGATCAACGAACCTGATGCTCCATTTGAGTATTGAAAATTTAATATGATCTTTATCAGAAGCGCAGTGATAATCGGCCCTACTGGGGCCCAGCTTCATTGCAAAGCGTACCTCTGTTCCTATTCCAGTTTGGCTAACACAGTCAAATCACCTGTTATCTTCGTTTGCAGAAGTACGCGATATGACAATCTAGGGAATCTAGGGAGAAAATCGAAGACAGCTACTAGTCTTACTATTGAACTCTTGTTTTTACGACTGGGATTAAACACCTGTTAATTAAAACCTAATAACACAAAGAGGTTCTTCTGGGTAAATGAAGTAGCTCAGATCTTTTTTCAGGGGTGAGGGCTAGATAACAGTTGTAGCAAGAACCTAATATATAGATTTAGGCCAGCCTAAAAGCGTAGCTCCTGGGCCGGGTTGTTCAGAGCCCGATCAAACTAGCCGAGGATAAAGTAGAATTTTGATTTGAGTTTTGTAACTTTGCGGTGAGATTTTCTGTATATTGTTTTTGTGTTTTGAATTTTAATGAAAGCAAAATACGCAAAACAAAAGCAGTGAAAAAACTTTGTACAAAAGAAAAGGTTATAATTCGGTTAAATTTTAATCCTGGGTTAGCGTTAACCGGCTTCCTACCAACCCTACGCTGTTTACAGCAAGTTAATCCTGACATGAGCCCGCGATCTAATCGAAAAAAGCAGCACTTGGGCAGCGGTCAACTTTAAAAAAACACGTGACCTCGATGAGCCCTGAACTTGAGCCCGCGATATGGTCACGTGATACTGGTCAGCGGATTCCTTGTTTTGACAGGTGTCAATTGACTGCAACATGGATGTCCAAAGGACGCTTTAAACCAAGGGTACATGTGCTCTGTCAACCTACAAGGAAAGCCCGCGAAAACTGAAGCCTCGTTTTGGTTTACGTGTCAATTGTGGCCGCCATGTTGCGCGACTCCACCACCGTCGTCGTCGTCGTCGTGCGTACGCGCCCACGAGCAATACCGCTAGCCATGATACACATGAGAAAATCAGTTCATGGGTTCCCTTCAGTTTCCTAATATGGGTATGGGGCTCCGCTTGGCGGCCTTCGGCCGCCGGAGCTCCGCTATTACACGGAGCCTCTATCACCTAATTGTGCCGGAATATATTTTAGGATGACTTTGCAGCTTTTTCCGGAAGCGGGCTGAAGAGATGAACTAGTTAGCAAAAAAAAACAAAAAAACTATCGACCAACAAAAGTTAAGAAAACGCAGAAGAAGGAAACAAGAAAACAAAGAAAGAAAAGCAAGAAAAAAAGATCACAAAACGTGTAACAATTCCGATGCGGACTCTTTGAAAAGGTGATAACAACGATGATGATAATGATGACGATGTTGTTGTTAGTAGATCTTTACAAATGCCTTTTTAGGGTCACTTTTGTAGCGAAGTTTCATTTTGATCAAAAAGATTATCCTCGCAAGTGAGAGAGCTTTTATGATTGACTAATCAACGTTTTATCGAATTGACAATCGATACTTAATTAATGTTGCTTAGAAGCAAACTTTTAAAAAGTTTAAAAGTCCAGATATTGTGTATGTGTAAACAGAATGAGACCCTAAAAGATCATAATGATCGTTTAACAATATTTTGTAACACATGTAGAACTATTTTGATTTATATTAAAGCAATTTAGGTGACTTACTACACTTTTTTGCGAGACTGAGTACCGCGCGCCACGATTGCCTTTCAGACGTCAGTAATTGTCCCGCGTACAAAACTGACGCAAGTAGCCCCAAGAGAAAACGAAAACCTCTTCAGCACTTGAAAGGTGTTAAATCACTTTGGTATACGAAGCGATAGTTTCAAACTCCGTTTAAACATATGTTAAAATATGACAAAAAAGATCGATAAACAACCGGTAAAAGAACTCTAATTTACTTTAACTTGCTTTCTCGCACGATAGACATGGCGTCACATGAGTGTGCACGCACATTCACACGCACGTCATGCATCGAGCGAGCGTACTAAAGTAATAAAATAAACAATGATAGGACAGATGGCCATTGCTATAGCTTTGTCTGGATTTAACGATCTTCGACGCTCGGTGACCCCTATATTTCTTTGGATGGATCATTTTCTCTACCGATTTTCTACTTAGCCATTTTCTCTACCGATTAATAAAATAATAATTAAGAAAACCTATCGATTAGAAGTTTCATTCTTTTGCAAAATGCACCATCGAATTCCGTTCTTTTTAGCTCTTCGTTTATCTGCGTGGTGGTTTCAAATGCCTATAGAAGGGTTAAGTTTTGTGAAAACGTCGGCAACATTTGGAACTAGAAACGCAACGGATTCACTTCTCTCCGTTGATTCATCTTGGATATTTTAAGCTAAAAACCTTGGAGATCATGCTGATTTACGCGCGCCAATGTTTCAAAATCAGACTAGTTTTGCACATGCTTTATTTCTGAAACGAAGTCCTTGTCCCCCCGGGACAGAAGTTCCTGTGTGAAGTCTTATACCCAGTCTCCTCGGTTCGAAGGAGCGGCTTTCCATCATCTGTCTGTTGTTGTTGTTGTGTGTGGTAGTCGCTAAAATTCAGTGAGCACTTGTCCAGTTTGGTTGGTTGAAAGCTTTATCAAAATCATACCATTCTCTTTTAAAATCTTCAAATAATCATGCCAGTTCAAAATGATATAGTACCGCCCGCGGGTTACGGACTAGGCAATGCCATCTGTGCAGTCTGTCAGGAGAATTTTGGCGTAGACGAGCGAATGGTGAATTCCAATGGTCAAATTCTTCATGAACGCTGTTTTGTGTGAGTATTGTATTTCACTGTTTATGTAACAGTGAAGATCAGTAATTGAAAGTATCTTTTGCCTTGATAAAACTGATTGTTAGTGTTTTGGATCAGTTGTATACGATTCTACGAACGTCATTGATCACTTGTCCGATCCGTCTAGTGCACTCGTGATGTGAAAGGGTCAGTTTTAAGCATTGTCGACATGACAAATTTATTGGCAGTGGCCATTCATGTTTTTGAAGTGCAAGCGTGTTGTATTCAGTTCGTGTACTTTCAGTTTTAGGTGCTAAAAATTAGGTCGCATTCAAAAATTAGAAGAATGTACTCCACCTTTTTTACTACATCCGTCTGAATGGGATGGGTACAAAATCCTCCTTTATACATCATAAAACTGTGTGACTGTTTTCCCTCGCTAACTGTAGAATAACTCCAGTATTTATTCAAAACCCTTGGTATTATACTGTTTGTTTGGACATATGAACATCTCTAATAACATTGGTGCTGTCATATTGCATTGTTTACTGTCGCAGCACAGACATGATGTCATTTTGAAGAAGCTTATGCTACAGAGTATACATGCAACCTTGAACTTCTTTGTGAACTCATTGGAAGTCTTCTTGATTTAAGAAAAAAATGAAAAAAACATTGTAGATTGATGTATTATAACTAAAAGCAGTTTAAGAAGGCCTGAAAAAACAAGCCCTCCAAGAGGACATGTGGTTACTGGTTAGTGAATGACCCCAATGCTTGCTGAGTTTTAGTATTATTGCAAAGTACAGTTTTGCAATTTGTTTGCTTCACATGTATGTTCTCTGTATCATTGTGTGCAAAATTAGGGACCTTACTGCGCTTTTCAATAACACACGGACTCTAAAATTCAAAGCTCAACCGACAAATGTGCTTTTCACTACCGTCAACCAAATGTTCGGCAGCTCCTCCCAGCTTCCGAGCATGCGGTAATCAAATCCAATTGTTGAGAAATCATTGAGCACAGTTCAGACAACATAGTCGGAAGCATTTGTCGGTTGAGCTTTGAATTTTAGAGTCCACATGTTATTGAAAAGCGAAGTAAGATATGAAGATGGGAAGACTAGGACAGGAATGGCAGTAAAATGGACACGGGAAACTTTTATGAGTCCTGTTGTGGTGCCAAAGACAAAATGCTTGAGATGTGTATTTTCCTATAGGACGTCTAACTGTTGGTCTAACATCGTGGGGCTGGGGTTGCAGGATGAGTGTTGGGTTTCTTTTCCCTGGGCATGTAACCTCCACTTGCGATGAAAGTTGTTAATCTTTAATCTTATTGTATTGTTTTGCTTTGGTAGTTGTGTGCAGTGCTTCCAGCCGTTTCCTGATGGCTTGTTCTATGAGGCAAGCTTTTTTTCTTTCATTATCTTTAGTACATTAAAATCTCTCTTCTTTAATATGTATTTGTATGCAAATTACAAATTTCTGAACCAACAACAAAGCAAGAACTAATAACAAACTCAACTCTTTAGTGGCATCTGGTTGCAATGGCGATATCATTTTTGATGTGACACATGCCTGTGCACTATAGGAAAAGTGATTCTGTGATTATCAAAAAATAAAACACTATTGTGCAGCCATCTTGAAAACACATACATACAGAACATATATAGTAATCACTATCATTGTTTATGTTGACAGTATGATGAACGAAGATATTGTGAAGAAGACTTCCAGACTTTGTTTGCTCCTTGTTGTAAACAGTGTGGTAAGAGCATTCTGAAACTCTTCAACTGTGGAAAACTTAATTTATGCAACAGTCAGCTTTCTGAGGTTTAAGAGTTTTAAAAATGGTTATCTAGTAATTTTTTCAAAGGTTGTGTAGCAGCTATATATTTAGATCTGACACAGTGTTTTGTTTTGTAGGAAAGTTTGTGATTGGCCGTGTTATCAAGGCCATGCAAGCTAACTGGCACCCTGATTGCTTCCGTTGTGAAATCTGTAATGATGGATTGGCAGACTCTGGGTTTGTCAAGAATGCTGGCAGGTAAGTAACAATAATTTTAAACACAATCTCCTGCATGAAATGCACTGTATTTCTATCAACTTATTGAAACGTGAATGGAAGTTTGGGAAAACAAAATGCTGTGGAAACACCTGCCTGTCGACTTGTGTCTCCACAGCTTTTTTTGATAACTTGATAGGAACATGGGTAGCCTCATGCTCCACTCACAGGAGCGAAGAGGATGAATGAGTGAGTGATAGAAACATGGAGAACATGTTTTAGAAAATTCTGCAGCAAAAAAAAGAAAACAACTTGTTTACTTTCATCATCAAAATATAAATTCTCTTTGCTTGCTCCATCATTACATGAACAGCGTGTGCTAGTTCTGTGTTTCTATTGAGTTATAGAAACACAATTTTTATCCAATGAGTATGCATATCTTCCGAGGGCTGTTTTCTAAAGCATAATATTGTTTTCTTACACAAAATGTCCATATCCACCCCATGGGAGGTCATTAGAATATTTCCTAGGGCAGTGTCAAATACTAAATGCCGTCCATTTGGTCAAACTGCTTTCTTTACTCTTTTTTAGTCTTTGTGACTGTTACTGTTGGTTTTGTAACAAGTGATTAGAGCGGTCTTCAATTGAGTGTCGAAAAACCAAAACCAAAACCAAACCAATTACATACAAATTAGCGCTCTCTGATAAATTCAACCAGACTTGCGGAGTCCCACAAGGTTCTAGTTTGGGCCCCCTCTTATTTACCATCTACGCAAGTTCGCTGTTTGACATTATGAAATCTCATCTGCCATCCGTTCACACCTATGTGGATGATACACAGCTATATATATCGTTTAATCCCGTTGATAACACCAGTGAGGCTGATGCTGTGATTGTGATTGAAAACTGTATTCGCGATGTTCGCGCATGGATGAGAGATGATAACTTGATGCTAAACGGTGACAAAACTGAGTTCTTGATCATTGGTACGGAAAGGCAGTTATCGAGGGTGTCCGTTGACAAGATCAAGATTGGCCAAGCTGAGGTATTGCCCATCTCTTCAGTGCGCAATTTGGGCACCTGGTTCGATTCTCATCTGGACATGTCGACTCATGTGACTAAGGCTTGCGCTAGTGCCTTTTATGATCTGTAGAATATCCAGGACATTAGGAAGTATCTCTCACGTGAGTCCACCGAGAGGCCTGTTCACCCGTTCATCACAAGCAGGCTTGATTATTGTAATGGTTTATTGTACGGTGCTCCTGAGTATCAAATTAAAAAACTTCAAAGAGTCATGAATGCCAGTGCTTGATTGGTTTACTGTGCACCTAAGTATTGTCACATTAGTCCTTTACTAAGGGAACTCCACTGGTTGCCAGTGGGCTTGCTCGTAGATTTTAAGATTCTTCTTGTTACATTTAAGATATTTCACAGTGTTGTGGCTAGCTATCGTAAGGATCTAGTCTCTGTCTTACCGGACTCACATTACCAACTACGGCGTAACAATAATGGTATGTTGTTAGAAAGACCTCGGTTAAGAACGAAGAAGAGTATGGGAGATCGCGTGTTTTCAATAGCTGCCCCCTTCTTATGGAACAGTCTTCCTCTGCCAATAAGATAGAAAACATCAATGGACTCTTTTAAACGCTCTGGTTGCTCATGGATGTTACGTAACATCCATGAGCGTAGGGGGCAATTGGATGGCGCTCAATCGGATGGCGCTCGATCACTCACTCACTCACTCACTCACTCACTCACTCACTCACTCACTCGATTCTGATTAATTTATTCATTAAACCGGATTAAATCGTTTCTCCCAACCCTCCCCTGCTTAGTATGGTTCTTGTCCTAGGAACTTCGTGGGGTAAGTTCAGCAGGTTTTAGCAGGGTACTAGAAAGACGAATTTTTTGTCCGATAACATGGAGTTCATACATATATGGCGGCTAACGTGACACGAAGATGGGTTTTGGTTCAACTCGTGGAGTTGTAAAATTGAAATTTGTCAAGTTAAGCAGCAGTAGCTATAACAAATGGACATGGAAAGACAAGAAGACGTGCGGCGGCATAGCGTATCGCAGCAATGAAGAGACCTTTCGCGGAGTGCTATAATTGAAAATTATAAAGCTAAGGAACATTAGCTTCGGCAAAATGGATTTTGAAATCCTGAAAGCTGTGATGCTTGCTTCGAATTCTACGATGCTAAAAGGCGACGATGTCACGACCAAAAAAATGCCTGGTAAAATGTTACCTGGAGGAGGAAACAATGCAAAGGCGAATGAATGGAGTTTTTACGGGTGAAGGAGATTAAAGGGTATTGCTTATTGGAAAGAGTCTGTTTCTCGCTATAGGTCAGTGTCTCTTGCCTTTTCAGTTCTTTACATTTTTGGCCCTCGTGCTACCCTTTCCTCGTTTATACCTGCAAGGCAGGGCATATTTTTTTGGGATACACTTGGCCTTGTTTTAGGAAAGTGTTGTAAAGTTCATAGTGTGACAAAGCAAGCTTGGTTACATATTACAGTCGGAAATATAACCTATGTACTAGATGTAGCTCTTGCTTAGTGCCAACGAGCAACCATTCAAAACAAATAATAATTTGTTGCTGAAAACAGGGTCATGCTTTGTGCACGTCACTTTTTTGTAGTCAAGTATTCACGTCAAATGTCTTAAATTGTGATGTAAATATTTCTTTGATCGCTTTTTGCTGCGGTGACAAAGTTGGCTCACTGGCCGATGTCGAGTTTACTCTCGTGTGGTGTGGGTCTCTGGCCGATAGTTTGTTACAGTTGTCATTTGTTTTAGCTTTGGTTTGATTTAATTCAGTCTAGATTTTTTGATTGCTTGATGTCTGCTGCCTTGTCTAGATTTGGCACACTGGCCGAGTTTGGCACGGTGGCCGAGTCGACTCTTTTGGCTCGCTGGACGATTGTTGAGCTTGCTAGCTCGATGAATATACCACTGACAATGTCACTTAACTAAAGTACACTCACTTAGAATTGGAAATAAAAACAAATAAACCTTACAAAAGCAGGTAAAAATTAGGGTGCCACGCAAACCTAAGGCCCCTCGAATTATTTTTTAAGAAAATATCTATATTGTAAACTCGTCTCCCTGCTCGTATCACGTTTTGTTTTATGGTCACGCAATGTTCATAGGCAGCAGCCAGAAAGAAGTGAGATATTTATCTTCTCCGGTTTATCGCTGTCCGGTTTATCGCTTGCAAGGTTTAAAATAACAGCCGATATTTTGACGGCATTTGCTGGTGAATTTTTTACCGAAGAAATAAAAGACACAGAGTCGCTATAATGTTGTTCAAATTGAAGTCAGTTTTGTATCCACCAGATGCGACAGCGATAAACCGAAGAAGATAAATATCTGGCTGTTGCCCTTTTTATTCTTTATTTATTTCCAGGGGTCTGAGGTTTCAGGATCTGCGTTGGGTGTCATAAAAACTCAGACCCCGGGAAACAAATAAAGAAAAAAAATTAAACTCAATCTTATCACCTATCTCTTATGGTCTCGCAATGTTCATAGACGTCAACAGTCAGAAAGGTCGAGATATTTATCTTTTCCGGTTTATCGCTGTGAGTGTCGCGTCCCTTGGTTACAAAAGCTGACTTCAATTCGCCACTCTGCCTCTAATTTCTAATTCTTCGCCGGGTAAAAAAATTCGCCGGCAAATGTCCTCAAACTTGATTTCAACTCCGCTCGATTAATGTCAAAGCTGGTGAGCATCGACGCTCAGAGCTATGCGGCCTTGATGTCACAATCTCTGCGCACTACGATTGGCCCGTTGCATGTCTTTTCCACTACGTCATTGGAATCTCAGGAATCTTACCTTACAACAGGAATGTTACCTTACAAACATTCTTTCAATCACTCGAGATTTTTACCGCCTGCACAGTACTTACGCACGGCTCTATAATGCTGCCGCCTCGCCAGCCTCGCGTCTTCGCTCGGCTGGCTCGTTGGCAATAAGCCTTTGTTGTTAACGTAGCCATGTAAATATCTCTACTACGTGTCGCTTGGAATATAGAAAACTAGTTCTTGATATCCGTTTTAAAACATTTGGGAATATTAGTTCCTCACTCACTTCTTGAGGGGCACAGGGGTAGACTGATGAATTCGAGGGTGTAAAATATCAAGTCTTTATCAAAGCTATAAACGGAGCTCGGGAGAAATTCCGGTGAATAGAAGGGTTGTAATGTTGTATTTTGCGCGAACTAACAACCTACCCCATAACAATTTAAATTAATTTCTCTCCATAAAGTTTCAGAAATGTATTAAATACAAAGCAATTATTCATTGTACAGTTTTGACATACTTAAACAGTTTTCCCCTTCGGCAGTTAAGCCACTGCTGTTGAATTAAATTGGAAACATGTTCTAAGAAATACCATAATTTAAAAGCAACGCCAAGTGTTGCAGCTCTGAGCGTTTGTTGAAACAAGACAAGATAGTTATTTTCGTGACCATGCCAAAGTAATAGTATGTTGTGTTTGGAGATCTTTTTAGGGTGAGTATTTCTGCTATGCTCTAATGTCACGGTGCAGAGAACGGCATGTAGGTGTGTTTTTGGCAAGATAAACGCATCACGTTTAACCCGCGACAATATGTTATTGTATTTAGCGCCAATTTCCACTAAAAAGAAATAAGAATTGTTAGATCTTTTTCATAGGAGTAATATGCAAGAAGTGGAGTTCTTTTGTATTTGGTGAAATAAGGTAATTGATGAAACAGAGATGTTTGGGAAGAACGCATGTGTTGTTGTGTTATGTAATTTTATGGGGGATAACAAGTTGTTAAGTGAACTTGTCATCATATGTCACAGATGAAATCATGCGATTGTAAAACATGTAAGCTAAAAGTTGACCTTTTAATGAAAGGGATAAGATTTGCTAGGGCTATCGAATGGTATTCGCGAGAATGTGAGCGGTTCTTTTATTTTTGCGAGGAAGAGCTGTGACATAGTTTATCTTGAGAGTAGCCGGAGCACTTTAGAAAGTACATGTAGAAGACTTGTAGAGATGGCTAGCAGCGAAAAGATTTTTAAATTTTTCTTTAGCTGATTTTTTTTCTTTAATACAAAGAAAACCTTTTGCACACATTCCAGTAGCTTACAGGGGGAGCAGGGATGGCGCAGTGGTGAGAGCGCTCGCCTTCCACCAATATGTCCTGGGTTCGATTCCCGGACCCGGCGTCATATGTGGGTTGAGTTTGTTGTTGGTTCTCGCCTTGCTCTGAGGGTTTTTCTCCGGGTTCTCCGGTTTTCCTCCCTCCATAAAAATCAACACTTCCAAACTCCAATTCGATCTTGATATGCCACTGCAAATTCCCATTATTGAGTTATTTTTTTGTAAAAAATATCTCTTAGTCGGCGCGTCGAGTATGTTGTGGACGGGTCAATGGATCAGTGAGTCAGTGAGTCAGTGAGTCAGTGAGTCAGTGAGTCAGTGAGAGATGTATGTATGTCACACCAATCAGATCGGATCTACTATAAACAGCCAATCAAATTTATTGTTAGTTACAAAGGTAACTTGATATTTTTGTTTTTCACAAGGAGAAAATTCAATTAGACATCACGCATCGTTGCTTCTAGTTCTTACGAAAGGTTTTAGAGGAGACGAGACTATTTTGATTTGAAAGAGTTCGAACGTTTACAATAGGTACAGGTAACGGTTGCTGTGTTCTTGTTGCGTGCAAATATAACGAGATATTTTTATTTTTTCGTTACAAAGGTTAATTTGACACCTTTGTTTTTCACAAGGGAGTAAATTCAATTAGAGCTGGCAAATCATCACCACTTGTTCCCACGAGATGCTTGCTATTTTTAGTTACAAATGGTAACTTGATATTTTTGTTTTTCACAAGCAGTAAATTCAATTAGACGTCACGCATCGTTGCTTCTAGTTCTTACGAAATGTTTTAGAGGAGACGAGACTATTTTGATTTGAAAGAGTTCGAACGTTTACAATAGGTACAGGTAACGATTGTTTTGTTGTTGTTGCATGGAAATATAACGAGATATTTTATTTTTTAGTTACAAAGGGTAATTTGACACTTGTTTTTCACAAGGGAGTAAATTCAATTAGAGCTGGCAAATCATCACCACTTGTTCCCACGAGATGCCTGCTATTTTTAGTTACAAATGGTAATTTGACACTTTTGTTTTTCATATGGGAATGAATTAAATTAGACTGTCAACGTGTCAGAGGTGTTTTTTTCTCTTTCTTTTTTCGGTATTAAAACATCTTCCGTCAATACTCCATGTTTTATTATGGAGCACAAAATACACATATATGGCTTGCTCCTCTACAAAGAAAAAATTCACAGCCCTTTCTTTGCGCACCAACTCAAAAACCTACCCAAAAACAATCACCCATTCTCTCTCGTTAATAAACAACGCCAAGGCCTTCACTTCGCCTCTTTCCACTCTCAACATAAACCAGGCAGCCAGACTTTTAAATCAAAATTGTAAGGCCTACTATTCGTTTATCTTAGAGATTTAAGATCGTATGTATATCATAAATTCTCACTTTCTTTCGTGCTGTGCATCGTAGCCAAAAACACTTGTCAAATTAACTAAATTGTCATTGTAAACACTCCCTTAAATGCTCCTATTTTCATAACCTTTTAATTAAAAAAAATAACTCTTGCACGCCTTGTGTGCCTATGTTTATTATTATTATTATTATTATTATTATTATTATTATTATTATTATTATTATTACAGCTAAAGCCTTATTGTTTGATGCCAAATTACTTCAGGTGGCTTCACGCCAGCATCACTTGACCACTTGATTTTCATGCGAATGACCATGCAGGTGACATATATTTTCATACCAATAGTTTCGCTCAAAGACTCATTTTGCCACAGGGACAAAAGTAAACTTGGGATTGGGCTATTCATCCATGACCTGATCAGGGAGCCTTTGATTTTTAGTTAGATTATTTATTCATTTAATTTAATTTTGTGATTTTTAAAAATTCTATATTTTACTGATTACTCTGGAAATTTTTTATATTGTAAATATTGTAATTTTGCTGGGTTTGTTTTAATTTAGTTTAATAATAATAATAATAATAATAATAATAATAATAATAATAATAATAATAATAATAATAATAATAATAATAATATTGTAATGCTCTTTTGAGTATTTTTATAGAAAAAGCGCAATAGAAGTATTAAATATTATTATTATTAAATTAGACTACTCAGCCAATCTCAAACAATGGTAAGACCAAAACCAAAGTACATGTAATTATCTAATAATATTACTTTCCACAGTCGATTGAAAACCGCTCTATTAGATGTTGTAATGGTTGCTATTTGTGCTTTTGAATGTTTATTATTTTTATAGTTAGTGAAAATAATCTTGCACCGTTTTCTTGTTCTAGGGCACTATGCAAGAAGTGTAATGCTGATGAAAAGACTAAAAGTAAGATGATTATTGCATGATGTACTGATTTTGTAGTATTTATTTATAGAAACACTAGACAGGCTAAGAGTTTTATCTTGTTTTTAGTTTCCAAGAAAGTATGAATAGAAGGGTTTAGAAGTAATACGTCAAAGACGAGAAACAGTGTTTCATCATTATATCCCAACACCGAGAAGAGAGTTGGAAATATGATGAACTGCAGAATATTTTTGACAAAATTCGAGGTGTTTGGATAGCCAATGAAACACTGTCTCAAGTGTTTGATATATCTTCTCAATGGAAACAAAAACTAAGGAGTAAATAGAGAAGTAAAATCATTAAAATCTGTGCTTATTAAAATCCGATATCCAAACCTTCACGGTTTTGATTTTCTTTGTTTAACTTAATGAATTATCAATGCATTTGAGAAAGGTTCATCTGACAATCAAGCTAGTTGAAAAAGATTTTTAACTAAAATTCATTTAAAACTACTATTTACATTAGTTCCATTTGTTGATCATTAGATTGTTACTCTTGTTTACTATTTTTAACATCTTTGAATTTCTTTTAGAAACTGGACGATATGTGTGCCGTAAGTGCCAGTAAGTATCACACCAATAACAATAAAGGGCTACTATGAACAAAAATATGCATCAATGTGAAATTTTTCTGAGCATACTCAACAAAAAATCATTGAGTGCTTCCAACCAGGGGTTTCATTAGTTTTTTATTCAGCAGGAGGACAACTGGTTTTCAAAGGCAGAAAAACTTTTCTGAACTGAACTTCTTTGTAGGAAAAATGTTCCTCTACATTGTCAAACAGGCAAGCAAAATCATCCTCAAAGCCGGTCAATTTCCCCAGTGCCCAGCCCTGAATGAAACCCCTTTTAACCTGAATGAAATTCAGGTTAAAATGGAATTCCTTTGTCTCTTAACCCTAATTATTCATGGCTCCTGAATAATTAGGGGTAGAAGACAAAGAAAATTGAGAATCAGACTAGGTTAAAATAATTTTAACCTGAATTTCATTTTGACCTACAACATATACATGTATTTGCATGTAGGAGATGGGCCATTATTGCACAATGGTAAGCCAGTATTGTCATAAAGTAATGTGCAAATCATTTTGTGTGTGCTTTTACAGCACCTACATTCCTGAAGGAGAGCATCTGATGTACATGGGTGAGCCTGTCCACCCCTGGCATTACAACTGCTTTTCATGCAAGTAAGTGACCATTTGCAGTTTATATTATTTTCCTACGCAAAACTTTTGTGTGAATATTTGTTTAGGCGTGTGAGACTTTTTGACGAATTCTACAGGTTTCTTGACTTTCGAGTTTTGAGCACTATTATTCTTATCAGGGCAGTGCTTATAAATTCTGGTTTGCATTGTATAAAGAAACTGCGCATAGTTCTTTTCCTCTCTGGTTTGGATGCCAGTTCATCTGGGGGTTACTCCCAGCATTTCATTAGCTGGGAGAGGCAGTGCCTACGAACATAACACACTGATGCCAGTCAGGGCACAACCTGGACTGCTTGATTCAGAGTTCAGCATATCATTCAGTAGAGTTCAGGAGACCATTTCTCGTGATAGCAATAATAGTCCTTCACAATTGTTTTACTGATTTTCTTTAATTTTGCCATTTCAATAGTACAGTCAAACTCTAGTTTGAACTCTCAGGGAAACAGAAAGCGGGAGTTCGAAAATAGCCTGAAGTATATTGATAGTTAATGACTGAAGGGCAAATCCAAGAGAAATGGTTTTAAGTTTGAAGTCACGGGGAATTCAAAACAACCGAGTATAAATTAGCGGCCTCCAACTGTAGTTAACCTCTTTGCAGTCCCAAAAAAGAGTCTCCAAGACAATTGTGTGGTTCCAGAAAATATCCATACCCCCCCACGGAAGGGATTTTTCATATGACCCCTCCCCCCCTCTGGATTTTCCAAAATCAGCTCCCAGGATAGACCCCCCCTCCCCTCCGGAAATTCCATTTTAGCCTCTCACCACCTGGAAATATTATCATTCCTTGTGGAAACCAAAAATAAGCTATTTTTTCAGTGTAAGATACCGGATTTTGATCTTTATCTTTTTTTCCCGAAAAACTGCGAGTAACACAGGGCGTATGGAAAACCAGGAAATCCGGAACCGGAACCTGAAAAATAAATGAGTGCTTTAACTTGGGAACTGTGATTGACATCAATACTCCTCCTCCCTTCTCTGCATTCCTGGCAAGGTGGATGATAATACGCAGAGCCCTGTCAAGAAAAGTTACCAGTACAAAGAACATTGTAGTTATCATTCTTTTCAGTTAAACTGAGCACCCATAACACTACTGGAAAAAATAATGACCGGAAAAAATTCAGGTTTTGAACAGTATTCGAACCCAAGGCCCTTGCGTTACCTGTGCAATGCTCTACCAACTGAGCTAACACAGAGTAACGAAGTAACCACAAATTTGTTTATCTCTACGGTCAGTGACGTCATTCCTTAGAGGTGCACCCCCTCCTAACAAAAATCGTGGATCCGCCCCTGAAACTTAACCGGAAGTCAAAATTTCACGAATAATCAATACACTCAACATCCAATAAATAGATCATTGAAACCTCCCGAGAGTGTTTCAGCATTTCCATCTATGGTCGGAAACACTAAGCGAGTTTTTACAATGTTAACGTTTTGATTTTGCACTACCCGGCCTGGCCCGGCCCCGGGACCTACAAACAGAGGCAAATATGTTTCGTGTAATAAGAGCATCATCCCAAACTCAATTTAACTGAAAAGAATGATTAACTAATACATTCTTTTTATTTGTACCTTTTCTTAAAAGGGCTCCGCGTAGCCTCATCCATCTTGCGTGAGGAATGCAGAGAAGGGAGGAGGAGGATTGATGTCAATCACACTTCCAAACTTGAAGCATTCATTTAATGGTTCCGGTTCCGGTTCCAGATTCCGGGTTCCAGATTTCCGTGTTTTCCATACGCCCAGTAACACATCGCCAGAAGGCATGTCGCCGAGAATTTGCGATATGAAAATTATAGATTTAATCCTGTCAATTCCGCTTCATAATTTAGGCAAAACAGCGGTTACTAAAAAAGTTCATTTCCAAGACCGTTGAGAGAGAAATGCTCACAAGAAACGCTTTACACCGCACCAGTTTATAAAGCAAAACAATCAAAACAACATAATTAATTTTTCAGTGCCTGTTTTGTTTCAAATTTAGGCGGATCAAATCGTTGTACGTATATATCTGAAAGATTCAATTTCATTTGGAAGCTGGAAAATCATAACTTTCCGGGCCTTCAACAAAGATGTTACTGTTCTTTAACGTTTCTAATAAGTTAAATTTCCTTAGCCGTTCTTTGTAGTGCCCCTTGAAGCTGCGCTGTTATTTGGGTTGTCACTAGCAGTGCCAAATATTTTTCTTATGCAACCCTTTGCTCTTGATCTTGGTTTACGAATCACTGTAATTTTGGAAGATAACTATGACTCCCTATAGGAACAGTAAAAAGAATGCGTCTTCGATTTTTTGTAGCCGTTCAATGTGATTAGATCTTTTTCGCGGCAACTGGCGTCCCATCGACTGGCGGTGAAAATTTGACATGTCGCCGATTTCGAAATTTGCATAATTTAACTTTGCCGGCAATTTATTTTTGATGGCGTTAGCCTATGGCAAACAGCCTTGTGCACCTCTGAAAATCTGCTTGAACCTGTAAAATTTTTATAAGACACTTTTTTTCATTCAAAGTTCTGTCGAAAATGACGTTTAAGCACCGTGCTTGCGTTTGGAAACAATAGCTTCACACTCTTCTCACTCTACTTGATGGAATGTAAACAAAACTTGTGTGAATGGATTTATGTTACTCGATATCATTCAGGATTACTTTAGGCTTGAATGTAAATGTTATGATTTCTGCGTGATTCAAAACGGGTGTCCAACGCTTTTTTGCCCTTTGTCCTCGGCTTTTATGCGGAAATATTGGAGCAGCAAAGTCGTTTATTTATCGTTTATAATTTCTGCTGATTTCTATCGCACGCGGCTCGCTTTAAAAATATATTTACCCGCTGAACTAGAATTGTTACTGTTCTGTTTTACTCGTTCAAGAATCATTGTTAACGAGATAATAGGTCTGTTATCTACCGATTCCGAATTTCTGCTAATTCGATGTTGTGTACTCTTTCAGTTCAAATGCTATTTTTCATGCTTGCGACGACAACTTAAAAATGCGACGAAATCTTCCAGCTGAGATGATACAGATAGGAGTGACAGAAGTATTTGGTCAAGTGCAACAAACTTATATTTTCAATCAGTCACGGTTCACACGTCTATTTTCCACAACAAGTGATTCGATCTCTAGCCGCAAGTCGGGAAATTGCGGACTCTTGCGGCGACAGAATTTCGAGCCTAACCAACACAAAAATATTCATGTTGTGCTTTAAATTAGCGAGATTTATTTTTTCTGCGTTCGTGGCTCGAGAAGCTCAATGCAAATAACGAAAGATTACGTACAACGGTAAGAAAATTGAGACCGGCCTGGAAAAAAAATTCATCAAAACAACATCCTCCCCCCCCCCCCCCTTTCCGGAAATTCCTGGGCCTATGACACCCCCTACCCCCCGGAATTTCCATTCCCTTCCGTGGGGGGAGGGGGGTATGGATATTTTCTGGAACCACACATTTTTGTACTATAATTAGAACATGAAAGAAAATCAACTTTGATAGGTACCGGTACATGAGTTCGTTCTAGACTAAATGAGGGGTTACACTTTATTTAGCTGCATGATTGTGTTTTTCTTTCTTATTTCAGTAAGGAGTTGGACCATCTGTGTCGTAAAAGAGACACAGAGTTGTATTGCTTGAGATGCCATGATAAAATGGGTACGCCAATTTGTGGTGCTTGCAGGTTAGTATACATTTAAAGGCAACAGAATCAATTGAATTTAGCCAAAACATGGCTGTTCTCTTTTCAGAGAGCTCTAGCTACATTGTATAATATGCACAAATATTGCCTGTTCTCAATTCAAGCTAAAAGGAGGACATTATACTGCACCTACCTTTAAAAGTAGTTTTTTAACATGTATTATCTGAATTTTCATGTTAAGGCAATACTTATAGTTGAGCTTTTTAAAAATTTCTGTTGATATAAACTATTAATCAAAGTGATGTAATAATGTTGATTGCTTCCTTGATATTAGGCGGCCTGTTGAAGATCGTGTTGTACACGCCCTTGGAAAGGCTTGGCATGTTGAGGTAATGCACCCACTATTCATAAAAACTTAATTGATGATAGCAAAGACACACCCACAGCTGAAGCTTGAAGCTATGGTAGCATGCAGTCACAAACTGAATGTTCTTGCCAGAAAAGCTGTCAGAAAAACTTTTCTCTGGAAAGGTTTATTAGATTTTATGGATGCAATATGTGTGCATTGGTCTACCGCTTGAGGTGTTATAAGTTGAAGTTGTAGGTCTTCTTGACTTCTCTGACATCTTTTTCTTCATTATTGATTTTCAATAATGAATGTATATTAAATTTTAACTCTCTCTCCTGGGATGGCACTGGGTTTCACAATTTCATCACAAGGTACAGAGTTACTCTTAAGTTGCAATGAAAGTTTTGATTCTGCTTTGGCAACTTTATTTAGCATGAAATCAACAGATTCAGGAAGCAACATTTTCAGTCATAATGCGTCATGAATATTTAATGTTACATTTTGTTGCTGACGTGATTGTACTTTTGGAGGGTCAGAACTTTCAGGAGGTCATTTTTTCTGCCACTTTACAGTAATTCTGTATCTCTTAACCAGAAATGAAGTTATTGATGTCAGCTTTAACCTTTGCTCCCAAAATCAAGCTTTGACTGAAATGACATGGCTCCAAGCTTTGAACACTGCTAGAGAAATTCTTAACCATGATCATTCATTTCAAATTGAAGCTATTGAGTGGCCCTACCATGTGAATAAGTTCATTATTATATATGTCTGTTTTCCTAAGTTGAACTTTTTGGAAAATGTTTGACTTTTTTTGTAAATGTAAGTGGAAGCTTGACACCAAGTTTTTATGATTGCTTTTAACAGCACTTTGTGTGTGCCAAGTGTGAAAAGCCATTTTATGGTCATCGTTATTATGAAAGGAAGGGACTGGCTTACTGTGAGACTCATTATAATGAGGTATGTACAAACCTCTGTATGGGGGGTGTAAGTAATGTTTTAAAGCAATAATTTTATCACTCCTTTTGTATACAATGCCATTTACAAGTATGTTCTTGTATCACTTGATTTTTAATATCTTGAAGCCTTTAAAATCGTTGAGGTTCATTCCACAGTTTCTTATCAGAGATTTGCAGATGCCTTTAGTCTGGCCCTTTAGAGGATGTTTTTGGGAGGCATAGTGGCCTAATGGGTAATGTGCTGGACCCCAGAATTGGATCAAGTGGTCCGGGATCGAACCCTGGGCAGGTGACTGTGTTAATTGTGCTCTTGGGTAAGACACTTACTCTCACAGTGCTCTCTCCACCCAGGAGTATAAATGGTTTGCAACAAATTGTCAAGGCAACCTGACAGAATTTTAGGGAGGAACTTGTGATGGGCTAACATCCCATCCAGAGGAAATAGCTGTAATACTAGAGAAAAAGAAACTACTACAGAAACCAGAGTTGAGCACCCAGAGCTGTGAGCCAGTTGGGCTTAAATGGGGATGGGAACCTGCAAACTGAGTAACTCAGTTTTTCTTAATGTGAAATCGAATGGAGTACGATCAGGAAAAGCTGTCAAGGCCAGACAAAGTTGCAACCTGCAAGATAGACTGTCCAAAGCTGCCTGCCTCTAAAATTTATGTCACATACTGATCAACTAAGTCTTTGACCGCTGATGTTCTGGAAGATGCTGACTTAGGTGAGAGATCTAAACTCCCTAGTTACAGTTTACCAGACAACATTGGTCGGTAAATATACAGCCCTGGAAAAGATCTACAACGACCTTGCCCCCATGAAATCGTGATGGATAACTCATCGACCACATCCACTGTGGTATAACAATGATCTCAGTTTAGCCAAATGCATAAAATGGAGAGCAGATAGATCTTATGTTCAGGGAAACTGGTCTGGAAGTTCACAAACAAATATTTGCAGTGGCATGTAACAAATACCAAAAGCAACTGGAGTTGCATGAATCGTCCTGATCAACATAGGCGGGAAGAAACAAGGTTTTTTGAATGGTCGACAAACTGTTTTAACCTGGCAGCTCAGCCCTTCCTTCTTATACATCTTCTGAGGTACTGCTTGAAGATTTTAACGAATTCTTTATCGGGAAAATCCAATCCATCAGAGACGAACTCCAGGATTCAGTTGACCATTCAATGCAACCTCACAAATTTACTATGATGCCTGTGTCCTGCTCTACCGTTAAGAACACTATTCAATCTCTTTCCACAAAAACATCTTCTCTTGACCCACTTCCCACCTTTGTAATAAAGAATTAAACTCATCTATTATCTCATATGATAACTAACATAGTCAATCAGTCACTGACAACGGGGGAGTTTCCTTCACTCTTGAAGTTTTTACACGTACACCTACGTCTGAAAAAGGATAACCTTGGCAAGGAGATTCTTAAGAACTACAGATCAAAATGGTTGTCGCAACCCAAACGTACAACTACCTTGAAGCTTGCAATTTGATGCCAACTATGCAGTCTGCATATAGGAAACACCACTCTACAGAAACAACCTTGCTACGTCTGACAAACTTAGAACAATTGACCATCGCCAAGATGTTGTATTAGTACTACTCAATTTATCAGCAGCCTTTGATACTATTGATCATACAATCTTGGTGGAAAGACTTGAGTCTTACTTTGGTTCAGATCTTACCTTGAAAACCTTGAGATCAAGAGTCCACTCCTTGTGCTCTGCATTGTGGTGTCCCACGAGGGTAAATACTAGGATCAGTACTTTTCACCCTATATATTGCCCCTCTTCAAGATGTAATTGCTCGCCACAACTCGAATTTTTTGTTTTATGCAGATGACACTCAATTATACATAGCCATTGATCATGCAAATCAGGCTCTATCCCTGACTGCTCTCCGAATTGTATACAGTGTAGAGGATGTAATGCGATGGAAATCGCAAAACATGCTAAGAAGTAATGCTGAAAAAACAGAGGTTATACTATTTACATCCCGGTTCACCAAGACACCTAACATCAAGTAGCTCTCTTTTGAAAATACCGTCATTGAAGTAACCAAGAGAGTTTGTGATTTGGTGTTAAGATAAAAATCTATCATTGACTCACAGGTGAGAACCAATCACGATACAAGAGTAATTTGACTTATTATGTAAATGATATTTGACAACTGTTTAGTAGCACTGTATGTATGTATGTATGTCCTATCCATTGTAAAAGTCAAATATACACAGCTCAACTTGGCTCACTGAGTAGTTTTCAAACATAGGTATCCTGTGTAAAGGTAAAGTGTGCACATGAGCTAAGTGGCCCTTCAGGCCAGTTACCTTGTCCCAGTTTCTGTAGCATGAAACAACTAGGAATATTTCTACTCCCCTCTGGATGGGATGCTAGTCCATTGCAGGGTTATCCCCAACACTAAGTTTGCCGGTACCCATTTATACACCTGTGTGGAGAGAGGCACTGTGAGAGCAAAGTGTCTTGCCCAAAAACACAACGCTATGTCCCTGGCCAGGGCTCGAACCAGGACCTCTAACTCTGGACACAAGCACACTAACCATGAGGCCATTGCGTTTCCCAAACACATATCCAAGGTTGACAATAATTGTCAGGTCAGAAAATACTGTAATAATTTAAAAGTATTTTGTGTGCAGTATATATGTTAACATGACTTCACTGTTATGTTTTTAAATTCATGATTCTTCTTATATATCTTTTAACCTTTTTACTGTGAATAGATTGATGGAAGCCTGGTTGTTAACTTGCTTTTTCTCTGTCCACAGTTGTTTGGTGATATATGCTTTGAATGCAATAAAGCTATTGTGGGAGATGGTAAGTGATTTACAAGGTTTAACTAAACACTACACTGAAGACTGATATTCATGCCTGGAGGTTGCCTAATCACTCCTAACTACCAACTTCTCATGCTAACTAACTGAAAAATATTGAGCAACTACAGCCTTAACTAATAATATATATCAACACAATTGATAAACTTGAAAATGATGAAAGGAGAGAAAAGTTCATGAAATTGATAGAACAAGTCTTTTAGCTCTGACCAGGAAATGTTCAAAACATCTTTGGAAATCTTTGGAACGTCCTCAGAAATTTTTGGAGGTCTTTAGATGTGCTTGGGCCATCTTCAATAATCCTGGCACTCCCAGGATATTGAGTAGACTGCTGGTAGTTTGTATTTCTCTTGAACCTCATTAGGGATTATGAGACATTCCCTACTCATCCATACCGCTCTTTTGCATTTGCAATCGTTAAACCTTGGTCTAAGTGACCCTAAGAGAAAAGACTGGCTTCCAGCAGTCCTCAGGACAAGTCAATGGTTTATCGAGTTTTAGAAAATAGCCCAAAGAAAATATGCATGCTGATTGGTTAAAGACTGTGTTTCTATAACTTGATAGAAACATAATTGATGCAAGCTGTTGACGTAATGATGGCAAGAGCAAAGAGAATTTACCTTTTGATGATCTAAGTAAACAAGACAGTTTTTTCCATCACATAATTTTCTAAAAGAAATAAAAAACTTGTTCTCTGTGTTGCTATTGAGTTTCTGTCTGTGGAAAGAATCGCCTGTCGGCTTGTGTTCTAATAGCATTTCTTGTTCTCTCAAACTTCCACTCGTGTTTCTATTAAACAATTCGATTGTGAGCTTGAGATTTCTATTACGTGATACATGTAGTTGACGAGGGCAAAGTCCAAGTCAACTATCGTGCAATAGAAATCGAGAGTGAATAATCTAATTGTTTTAATTAGTATAAATCTACTAGTCATTCAAAACTTTATCTAAATCCTCTTCACAGACAGCTATAAACGTAAAGAAGCGGCAGTCATTTTGTCAACGAGTGTGCAGTGCTACATTTGTACGTTACTCACTATCTACAACAGAATAGATAAAGTGAGTAGCGTAGCCAATCAGAGAATGACATTTGTGATAGAATGCTAGTAGATTTATGCTAAAACTCTACAGAAACCACAAGTTTTCTATTTCTTAAATAACATGGACTTGAAGTGACTTGTCATAAATATTTTGTGCACACAATTCCTTGAACATTATGATTTCCTATATCTCATAGATGATTCTGACCATAACTTATGAATTTATTACAGTGGTAAATGCTCTTCATAAGTGCTGGTGTGTTCAGCATTTCACTTGTATTGGATGCAACATTTCTTTGAATCTCAGGTAATAGCTGCATTAGAGGTAAACTTGTGTACTAGGTAATTATGTGAATGTGAGTGTACATGTAATACTATTGTTAATTTTACACTACGAGTGATATTTGGAAATTCTCTCAATGTTGCACGAGCCTTAAGGCGAGTGCAATTTGAATGAATGTTTTTTTTGCACATGCTTTCATGCAATTATTTGTTTATTGTAAGACTGAGAAAATTATGAATGTGCTCACTTTGTGATAAATTGGCCTGCTTTCGGCTAGTCGCAAGGAAGTGATTTTCTCAGTCATATGATATACTTAATATGCTCAGTAACATAATGTCCAGTTAAAAGATGATTTTCCAGTCTACACTGTGCAGTCTCAGCGCACCCTAATGTTTATAAACATTGTAAGTTCCCACTCGATGGAGTGCAAATTGATATTCTCACACACCGATGGAAGCCATGCCAAGCCGAACCACACAGCCTGACCTTTATTAACATAACACTACAATTGTTTTACAATGACACAAAAGTGGCTAGAGAATAATTTCCTCACTTAACACATTCTAGAAGTACTTCACGGGTGGGTGGGCGGGGCATGTCAGGCAATGGCGGATGGCAAAACAAAAACTGACACCTTACAAGCCATGTGACCTGAAAACCCCCCGCAAACCTGTACCCAGACTCCCAGCCGTGTGTGAGAAAAACGTTTTCCGCTTCTTTCGTGACTCAGCCAGCGGAAAACCACACTTATTTGTTACAAACCACATACCTTTCAAATTCTTTTTCCAACAGCTTCATTGATTTTTACAGCTGCAAAGTTGTTTCATCAAGTTATATGAGGATGAACGAAGCATTAAGCTTCAACCACTTTGCATTTCTTCATGACCACCACCCTCTCTTTTGATCACCACATGTTTACATTTGATCACCAAATGTTTACATTTTGTGATGGGTTACATGAAACAAAACACAAAATGCAAACAAACTCTCAAGAGTGGGCAGTATGGACTGAAAATCATCTTTAAGATCTTTGGTTTTGGAGCCTTTGCACAGCATGATCAGAAACATAAGACATGATTATGAAAATACATGCATCACTGAAAGTGTTTTATTCATTAAGCAATGCTTGTTTAAAAACCTCTAACTATTCGGCACTGATGTGAGGTGTAAAATAATATGTCATGGCAAAATGCTCCAGGGTAAATTAATTTTTATGTTGCGAGTTGCTAAAAGTGAAGAACAGTTCCCAAAAGATATTGTTGATCATTTGTCAACCGCCTGTCAACAGTTGGCCGACAGACAGTAATGTGTCAGTAACATGCTGGCAGTCAGATTGAGTTTGCCATCTGTTGTGATTCTCTTCTTACCTCTCAGGAGCAAGTTTCATGAATTTGATATGCAGCCACTGTGCAAGAAGTGTTATGAGAAGATGCCTCTTGAGCTCAAGAAGAGATTGAAAAAAGCCGAACAGACAGCCAGTAGAAAGTAACAGTATCATTGGCATAGAAACAGGAAGACATCAACAAACGCATAAAGTGCTTTATGCTTCAAAGCCTTGTCATATTGTATTTCTTTGTAAACCAGTGTTTGGAAAAGTCAAACTTTCATTAAGCAGACATCCTTTATGTTAGGTGTTGCTCGTTTATAATGGATAATTAATATCACGTTTAACTGGACCGCCTCTTTTTTAAAAATTATTTGACAGAACAGGATATAAAGTGTTAACCTCTGCTTGCTCAAATTCAAACTTGTGTTAGTGAACATGGACTATAACTGGTGTAACGTAAAGTAGCCAATAAAATCACGCGAAAATTAATGGGTGGGTTATAAGTTTGCAATATTTTTGTAAGCATTAACAAAATAATCTATCATGATCATTAAACATGCTTTTACTACAAAATTAGAACTGTTAACTTGTGATGATCATTCCTTGTATAAGCAATGCAAGTTATTTTCCCTTTATTTATTTCAGTATACGCAATGTAGAACATTGTGGGCTTATAAATGACTCCTCAGTGTAAGTTCTGGTGGTTTGGTAACAGGATGTTTAAGCCTAAAGTTCTTCAGACATCAGATATTAGCTACACATAGCAGAGTTTTTGTGCATGAAATGAATCAGTTTGAATATGAAACTTCTTAGTCTTATTAGACAGTCTCACACCAATGGCCAATTCCCTCCACGAGACATGTTTACACTATGCGCAGAATAAATTGCTATCCAGTGAATACAAATCACACTATCCAATGGATAGTGATTTATCCAGTGGATAGCATTATCCACCCATCAAACAATTGGCACCAGGTTAGCCTGTTTATAGTTAGCTCTGATAAGGGTAATAGCAACACCCCCCCCCCCCCCTACCCCTGCATTTTAGCTGTACCCTTCTTTCAGCTGATGGACCAGGATTGGAACCCACCAGGATATCTTGGTTTGATCAGAGACGATACATTGAACAGCTATGAAGACACAGACTGAGGGTCTGCATCCCCTCCAACCTCAGTACACTTTTCTGTATGCCATTCATCACTTTACTTCATGTTGATCAAATTTCAAGTCTACATTTGTTGTACTGGGCTTGATGATCTTGATGTCTTGGTGCTTATTTTTTAAGATTAAATTCGTACCAGAAAGGTTCAGGGTTGGGGTCATGGAGAATCTGAAAAAGTCAGGAATTTATAATTTCAATTTCCAGGCTTCGAAAGTAATGGAATTTAAGTGAGAAAAAGTTATGGAAAAGCAATACATTATCT
>OZ026597.1:16481914-16506914 GCA_964020085.1 Micromussa lordhowensis | reverse complement strand
CAAAACATTTGGATAACCATCTAAACAGTGATACATGCAAAAGTTTCACTCGGTATACAGGTGGTTCACAACACTCTTGGACAATTTAATCCACTTCCTCAATGGTAGGTCCAGTAGATTCTCCTCCAGACTGAGGTGCACTTTGTCCTCCAGGGAAACCTCCAGGCATTCCACCACCAGGCATTCCACCACCGGGCATTCCACCACCAGGAGCTCCTCCAGCTGCCTGGTACAGCTTCGTAATGATGGGACTGCATACCTTTTCAACCTCCTTCTGCTTTGCCTCCAACTCTTCCTTTTCAGCAGATTCATTTTTCTCTAGCCAGTCAATCACCTCTTTGCATTTTTCTGTGATTAGAGTCTTATCTTCATCGCTGATCTTATCTTTCACCTTCTCGTCTTCAACCGTGCTCTTCATGTTGTAAGCATAACTTTCTAGGGTATTCTTGGCCTGAATTTTGTCACGCTGTTTGTCATCATCTGCCTTGTATTTCTCAGCATCTCTCACCATGCGTTCTATGTCTTCCTTGGACAAACGTCCCTTGTCATTTGTGATGACAATCTTGTTCTCTTTTCCAGTGCTTTTGTCCACTGCAGAAACATTCATGATGCCATTAGCATCAACATCAAATGTGACCTCAATCTGTGGTACACCACGTGGAGCAGGAGGGATGCCAGTCAGCTCAAATTTTCCCAGTTGGTGATTGTCTTTGGTCATGCTACGTTCACCTTCGTATACCTGGATCAACACAGCAGGTTGGCTATCTGCATATGTTGTGAAGACTTGACTCTTCTTTGTTGGGATTGTAGTGTTTCGTGCGATCAGAGCTGTCATAACACCACCAGCTGTCTCAATGCCAAGAGACAACGGAGCCACATCCAGAAGCAGGAGATCGGAGACTGCTTCACTCTTGTCACCATGCAAGATGGCTGCCTGGACTGCAGCACCATAAGCAACAGCCTCATCAGGGTTGATGCTCTTGTTTGGTTCTTTGGAAAAGTAGCTTTTTAAATACTCTTGAATTTTTGGGATTCGAGTTGAGCCACCAACTAAGACGACCTCATGGATTTTTTCCTTGTCCAATTTGGCATCCCTCAGGGCTTTGGTTACTGGATCCATGGTACTACGGAACAGGTCTTCATTTTCCTTTTCAAACTTAGCACGGCTAAGTGATACATAAAAGTCAATGCCCTCAAAGAGCGAGTCAATTTCAATGTTGGCTTGGGTACTTGAAGACAAGGTCCTCTTGGCTCTTTCACAAGCAGTTCTCAAGCGACGCATGGCCCGATTGTTGGTGGAAATATCTTTCTTGTATTTCTTTAAGAATTCTTTCTTGAAATAATCAACCATGCGGTTGTCAAAGTCTTCACCTCCCAAATGGGTATCTCCATGAGTTGACTTCACTTCGAAGATGCCATCATCGATGGTGAGAACAGACACATCAAAGGTACCACCGCCCAAGTCAAAGATAAGAACATTACGTTCAACACCACTCTTCTTGTCCAGACCATAAGCAATGGCTGCAGCAGTTGGTTCATTGATTATACGGAGGACATTAAGACCAGCAATAATTCCTGCAAAATGAAAGAATAGATAAAAAAACAGTAATTAGTCATTTAATAAGATGGCTGAGAAAATAATGGCCTGCTCATACATGTAAATAGTGGAACCCCATTAATCCAGTCACCAACAGGCCACAAAAATCTGGCCATTTTAACAGGGTGGGGTGAGGTTATGTTCGGGCCAGAAAAAGTGTACGTAACAAGGGGGTGGCCATATGAACAGGGTGGTCGTAAGGTGGGGTTCCACTGAAGTAAAATTAATGGTAAAATTTGGTGAATGGATTTATTGCAGAAAAAATCCACACTCGAGGGCCCTGACAATTCCAGCAGGAGGGGAAGGGGGCTCTGGACTGAAAAATTTAAGTAGACAAGAGATCTGACCGATGTATTTCTGTTTCTGTGGAATAATTGTTAAGTATTGAAGTGAATTACAGGAGCAGTTCTACTTTTGGAAATAACGCTTGGTCATCTTTTCCATTCATATCTCATTGCAACAGTAGGTACACAAGGCCGTATCTTTCTGGAACAACCCGATATACATGTCTAGAACAAGGAATACACGCAGGGTACTTTCTATTAACCAGAAATTCTGGAACTTTCTAAATGGAGGCATATTTGGAAATTATCGGGAAAATTCCAAAACTGTTATATTTCCGAAACATTTTTCTACCTGAAAATTCTGAGAGAAAAATCGTATAGAACACTAGTATACCCAGTGAAGTTTTTCTCCCTTTTGGAAAATACCCAGTAGCTTACTAAGAAGAACTTCTGCAGAGCTCCTGACAGCGTGCTGGCTACACAACGCAGCTAGAGTTGCACGATATGCCGAAAGAAATAGCACCCACGTGCATACCATTCTCCATTGCGCAATATATGGATTGCCGGCGACTAAAGGGGCAAAAAATGTGAGAATTTTCATTCCTGGCTAGTCAAAGGGGACTAAAATTTTGGTAACAATAAATATCAGCCGTGCTACGCAAGATTTGAGTTATTTAGTGGACTTAGCAATCGAGTGGCGAAAGAGACTTCAAGCTTTCTTACCGGCATCTTTGGTTGCCTGCCTTTGAGAATCATTGAAATACGCTGGAACAGTGACAACTGCGTCCGTCACTTTCTCGCCAAGATAGGCTTCCGCAGTTTCCTTCATTTTGGTCAGAACCATTGAAGATATCTAGATCGGTAAAAATACAATTCGACCGTGATTATCGAGCACAAAGCCGAAACCGACTAAGCACATGGCGAGAGGCCATCAGTGATGTGTAGCTAAAATGTAAGCTACGAGTACAGATACCAAGCGCTTACCTCCTCTGCGAAGAACGACTTTGTCTCCCCTTTATGTTCCACTTCAATCTTCGGTCTTCCGCCATCATTCTTGACCTGAAAGTGAAAGTGGGACAAGCTAAATCAGCGACATCGACACGTTTTTTTTGAAGCTTAATCCAGGAAAAACTTCGTGTCCCTAACACTTGTTCAACGTTGATAGATACTCACCTTAAAAGGCCAGTGTTTCATGTCCGATTGCACCGTAGGTTCGTCATATTTTCGCCCGATAAGACGCTTTGCATCTGAAAGAACAAAGGTGATTTCGTAAGCATTTTCTGAAAAACATGGCGGACATTTCGGCGTTTCCGCTTGAATTACAAGAAACAAATTTATGCCACGACATTTTTTCAATATACAACTATACTCATGTACTATGTTTCGGTTTCTTTCAAAGTCGAGGACACTTATAAGAAAAACTCACCGAAAACTGTATTTGTAGGATTGAGGGCGACTTGATTCTTGGCAGCGTCCCCGATGAGTCTTTCGGTTTCCGTGAAGGCAACGTAACTCGGAGTTGTTCGATTACCTTGATCGTTAGCGATTATTTCTACTTTACCATGTTGGAAAACACCAACACAGGAATACGTAGTCCCGAGATCGATTCCTACGGCAGGCATATTTCAGTATTAAATTGAAAAATATGACACAAAAAAGCGTACGTAACACTCCCTGTCTTTGTCGATGTGAAAATTATCGGCGTTGTACACGTGCTCTTCTTTTATAACGGTTTTGCCTCGTTCTGGAACTTTCTGGAACTTTCTCGAAAAGAGATGTCATCGCTATTTTTGGAAATAAAAAAGTGACGTAAAAGCATGATGGTGCAATATTGCGACCTTTTGAAACCAGAGCATTTTCCTAGAACTTTCGACTTATTTATTTGAGCGAACAGAGGAAAACATCAGATGTCTTGATGCACTGAGAAAAGTCTGTGATATTATACTAGTAAAAGACGTACATATTTCTACATATTTGATAAAGCTAAGCGACAACGGTACGCAAAGAAAATTCAGGAACAACCCGGAAAATTCATATTCCAGAACATTCTAGCCTGCTAAACAGGCGGGAGCGCAAAACGCGATACACGAGCGCGGAGCACGACGAGCACGAAGCATGTACACGCAGGGACGCAGCATTCACGCAGCAGCAATGGCTCCCCTCACCACGCTTCTCAGGATCTTTTTGACGACTAGTTCCCAGAGCTTTTTTTACAAAATGGTTCAATATGGCGGTTCATCGTTTGCTAAGGGGGTTTTCTCGTAGTTGCCCCAAGTTTCGAGCTTGTTTTCACACGTTACGTTGTAATGTTCACACGAAGGCTGCAGAAACTATTGAAGAATTGGAAAACGTATACAATGAACGGAAGTGCTTCATAAACGGTAAGCTACCTGTGCTCACGTGCGGGAGACTCCTGCAGTTTATAAGACAGGAATAAACCAGTGTAACTGGATTTGAAACTCCAGAAAAAGACGTTTATAGTCTCTCATCTTTCAAGAAGTTGTTGTTTATGTTGTTTATGTCCAAAGAACTGTACATACAGCGAATAAAAAGTGGTGCTCTGATGACAAAAAAAAAGAAATAATGAAATAATAAAGTATTAAATTTGATAGTAATGCACTGCATCACAGCTGAACAAAAATTACACGAGTAATTATGTAATTATTACATAATTACTCGTGTGGGTTTTACATTTCCATATAGCTTTGTGTTGAAGAGAACAACAAAAACAAAAAAAACCTGAAAACTCTGGGAAAAGCTGAAGAAAATAATGCATGTTTCCTATTGAAGAATGTGGAAGATGTTATATTGTGTCCCCTCTCACAGACTGCTGGCAGCCAGTCTTTCCTCCTAGCGTCAGATGAGTGTATCTGTGAACACGAGTGCATAAGGGCCATATGGACAAAAAGGAGGGTCCCCTCTACCTCTTTGTAAAACTCAGTAATATAAAAATATTTTGCCTTTTCACACATTGCAAGTAATATCCAAAATCCTTTTGCATTCACATAAAATTTGAGATGGACACATTTCACATAAAAATAAATAGCAAATTCACAAAAAAATAATATTTTCACTTCTTCTGACCTGTTTATAAAGCTGTTTATCCTCTTAGTTTTGCTCTTTGATCGAGTGTTTATCTTTCAGATCTCTCCTTGTCATAACCGAAACCACAGCCATTCGAAAACAATTCAAACTTTTCAAGACAATGAAATAGCTGGAAATTCGTCACGCAAAACAAAGTGGTTCACAAATCACAGTTAATTCAACTGTTCATTCATGTGGAGATGGAAAGATCTTACCATCTTAAATCACGAATCACAAATTAAAAAGATTTGAAATCGTGATTTCACAAGAAAATAAACTGTCCCATCATGTTTCACATAAAAAGTATAGGGGATCCTTGAAAAGCAGTTGGAGCCAGATAGTGCTGCACCCATGACTTATCCCAATCCCTTCTCATGAGAAAGCTTGCCTCGTAATCTCTACCTCCTTTCAAGAGAAAAACAGACTGCCAGCAGTCTAACAAAACAGAGAATTTAATAAAGCATAATTCTACCTAAAACTACACAGTTCTCTGCTCACAAGGTTACCGCTTATGGGAGTAACAAATGAAAATATACCCTGTTTTAAGAGAGCACTGAATAGCCCATATGGGAATCTAGTGACTGCATGATGTTTTTGAAAACTAAGTTGCCTGGAAACCATACCCTTCTCAGCACTACATACTCATGTAGCTTGTATGTGAGAGTACTCATGTGGGGGATTAACTGCCTGGAGCACTCCTTCACACCTTTACTGGATAGGATTGTAGTACGAGATTAATTTGGCTAGCATTTCAAGGGATTACTTGAACCATGCCTCTTGGAAGAAAATCAGAAAATCAACCAATCAAATGGATGGCAATCACCAATGATGTTGAAGCATTCAGACAGTAGGTCTACAGCGAAATTTGAAACCAAGTTAAGGTACATATAGACCTATTTTAGATCTTTTTTTCTTCTCCTCTGAGAGTTTGAAATAGCAGGGGGTCAACTATAGCCAAATGCCTTAGTGACCACCTTATCCAGCATATGATAAGTAACAGGATATTTCTTGAAAAAAAAAAAGAAGCATTTAATGCCTGTTTAGAGCCAAGTTGTTCAAAAGGTTGGTGCATGTCTTTTTTTGTGCATGTAACTTGAATTGGCTACTATTCCATTTCTTAGTTTCTCCTTAATAGGACGCTTCTTGACGGGTATTGTCAACTATGGGTCTTGTTAAAGGGGATTGATATTTTCAGTAATAGAGACTACAATATATTTCATGCTTTTTTGCAGAGTCAACAAATTACACCTGTGTAGACGAACAAGCAATCTTTGCTAATAATGAGCTTGGAATGCGGCACATTGAAGTTTATGGCTTTGATTATGATTACACACTGGCCTCGTACTCCAACACACTGCATTACCTTATTTATGATCTTGCAGTGAAAGAGCTGATTTCTACTTACGGGGTAAGAACTGTCGACACTACTTATCAACTAATTTTCAGAGATCATTTATTAGTTACATTTACAGTGAAACCTTCTTTAAGCGGACTCCCTTGAGACACACACTAGTGTCCACTTAATACAGGGTGTCTGCTCTAAATAGGCTCTAATATAGTGTGCAATAATAGTTAAATTATTAAACCTTTTGTAACACGGTGTAACACAATGAAAGATCAATGACTGCTCGTAGTACAGTGTCCAGTCAGTCAATACATCAATCTGGAATAATCTGACATTGCTGAACAAAGTTAAAGGAGTCTGAGCTGAGCTGAGCATTTAGAAGTAAAAAACCCTTGAAGTGTCTGCTTTTTGCAGGTTTTGTTAAACTCGATGGCTTAATGTTGGTGTCTGCATCTACTTAACAGAGGTGTTTGGGAATGCAGGTTTATTTCACAATAAAATGTGGGAAGAAAATATACGGACTCAAGCTGGTGTCCACTCGATAGAGGGTGTCCGCTTATTATGGGGTCCGCTTAATACAGGTTTCACTGTAGTTCCATGAGTCTTTTGAGTCCAGTATTCACTCCTGTAGACAGGAAAATAGTTATTTTTGGCACCTGTTTTTACTTTATTTATTTATTTGTTGGTTTGTTTTATTTGATATATTTAGTATCCAAGAGGGATTGAAG
Organism: Micromussa lordhowensis; assembly: GCA_964020085.1. Taxonomy (NCBI): domain Eukaryota; kingdom Metazoa; phylum Cnidaria; class Anthozoa; order Scleractinia; family Lobophylliidae; genus Micromussa; species Micromussa lordhowensis. The sequence goes on along the minus strand of OZ026597.1, from coordinate 16,499,876 downwards.
GAATGAAGTATGATCCAGATTTTGCCATAAGAGGACTTCATTTTGATACAAGTAGTGTGAGTAATCATGAATCAAAAATGTCATAGATGTCCTCTGTATTAATGTCCTCCATGGCACAGTACAGGCATAGGGCACCCCCTTGACATGACGCCATGTGCCGAGGCCCCCCATCTGGTGGGTTTTTATCCGAGCCTTGCCAGTGCGCCTTGCCAGTACATTCCCTGCCCACTATTGTCTTGTGTTGTCGTAGATGTTTGTTGAATCGTATTTTCAAAACTTTTACTATATCCATCCATCAAAAAATGTTTTTGTCAATAGCTTTACATTGTTTTTTCATCATTTTGTTTGGGAAAATGGTTTTGAATCATGCATGATATAATATCATGCATGTTATAATAATAAATTATAACATTTTTTTCTGACAGTTGTTTGTGAGACATGGCGCTCTAATAATCAGCATGCCTAGTGACTCTACAATGGTTTTACCAGTTACTACTAACAGTAGAACCCTGTTAATTCAGTCACCAAAGGGCCACAAAAATCTGGCCGTATTAAATGGGTTCTTTAAAGGACCATTGTCACTATAAAGCGCATGTGCCGTCTTATTTGACACCATTTTTGAAAAATAGAAATCAGAATATCACACATGCCATCACAAATTTACCATGGTCAGCTTGGAGTTTTGTGTGCCTTTTGAAAATTTCTTTATATGTTGTGTGAAGTGAATACATACACTTTACTTTCTTCCAACTTGCATGCATATCTACAGCTATACATTAAAGTTTCCGATGTTTGTCCTCCTATCTTTTCTTTGCTTTGTTCTTTTTTTTCTTTTGAAACATGACAGCTACCTGTATGGGGGGAAAGTAGCTTTCGTCCCTAGCTGCTTCAAAACCCCCTCTCAAGGACATCATATTTCTGGATGGTATTCAACTCAAGACACAAAATGTGACCTCTTGGCAGAAGTCAAACAGCTGAATAGCTAAGGATGTTGAATGGCTGGATGAATGTAGTTTGAACGGCTGGCTGTGAAAGGCTGAACTATTGAACAATTATCCCAGCCGTCAAAAAAGTATAATTACAGCGAGGTCAAATCATAATCATGGTTCTTGTCTGAGAACTGACTGAATCGAAGACCTTGAAAAAAAACTAATCCTGTGGTGAAAGTCTAAGCTTTTAAAGAGTGAAGCAAGTTCGTTTTCGCCGGAAAAATCAAAATCGAAAGTCGTCTGCATTCACATGCAAATGTCTCGACGATGCGTATTTAGTGTCACGCAATGACCCCAGAAATCCGTTCGCTTGTCAAAACTATGCCGTACGGAGTAAGTGACGCTTTCCCCAAAAATGTGTATCTTTCAAACTAAACGCACTAGTTAAAGTGACGAAAATTCCACGAAGTGCCAGTAGTTCTCGTTTCCTTGAGTGTGAGGGAAATTATAAGCTGATTTATAAGCTTATATTTTTTGAGTAAACAAAGAAGCTTGTCGGCTGCGTTGATTGTGCCACAACGCACAGAAAATTAAATGAACCCAGGATTGAAAAATCAAAATACTCTGCCACTAAAGGAAGAAATTCCCCCCTTCTTGCTGTTACTTAAGCAATAAATTCAGGCGCCGCGGCGTAAAGCAACCTGCGTATCCCAAGCCGTAAATGCACTCAATTTGCATGTAATTACTACTCGTCATTCCGGTTGACTGATTCTAAAATGTGTTGCCTTGGTTACTGCTTGACAACTACTGTCATGATCTCATCAAATATTCTTATATCACACAATCTGAAAATGGAGGAATCAACAAGAGACGAGCTCGATCATGATGAAGCTGAAAATAAGGAAAATATCATCGCTAAAGTGCAAAAGTTTATGCAAGATGGGTGCGGATGCCGTCGAGGAAATTAAAACGTGGTCAGTGTTCTTATCAAATCACAGAAGAAACCATTCTAAATAATGTGTACAACTGCCTGGAACTGTCTCACGCTGAGCTGGACCTGGTTATTTTAGCCAACATTCAAGCTTTTTCAGCGATTGAAGTTACCGGAGAAAAAGAAAAAGAAGTCCACCTTACAGCTTTCTTCATCAGTCTCAGCCCATCTGCAAGGAGATGTTTCTCAACCTCTATGGAATCAGCAAATCACGGTTTCAGCGGCTTGTAGAACATTACCAAAGTCGCGGTATTTCTCTGCATATACATGGGAACAGCAAGAGACTACCACATAATACTCTACCACTTGCCGTTAATGAGGATGTCAAGAACTTTCTGGGCAACTATGCAGATGAAAATGCTGTATTACTTCCAGGAAGGATCCCTGGCTTTAAAAATGAGGACATTCAGCTTCTCTCATCGAGTGACACCAAAACGCATGTGTGGAAGTCATTTAAAATACCCTGCGAAGAATCAAACAAGCAAGCTGTGAGTTACAAAAAATTTACCAACTTGTGGAATCGATTTCATCCAAATGTCGTCGTGGCGAAGCCGATGACAGACTTATGTTTCACGTGTCAGCGAAACACCTCAAAGTAACTTCGAGCGGCCAATCTTCCAGAGGCGGAAAAGTCTGAATACATTCAAACACAACAACAACATTTAACTTCAGTGCAGACAGAAAGAGAACTTTACAGAAAGGTTTGCAAAGAAGCTAAACGCAGTTTTGAAGCTGTAGAAGACCAAATAGACCTTGATGAGTTCCATGGATCGTGCTCCCTGACCACTACAATGCACTACTCATTTGACTTTGCTCAACAAGTACATATCCCAAGCAACCCCATGCCACCCAGGCCAATTTACTTCAAAACTCTGCGTAAATGTGCTATTTTTGGAGTTATGTGCGAGGCCATCCCTCGCCAGGTAAACTACCTGATAGATGAAGCCAGTAATGAGTTGGTAAAGGAGCAAATACGACTATAAGTTATGTGCACCATTATTTTGAGCATCATGGACTTGGAGAAACTTCTGTTCATCTTCATGCTGATAACTGTGTCAGGTCAGAACAAAAACAATTATTTCATATGGTACTTGGCCTGGAGGACAATACTTCAGCTTCATCATTCTGTTAAATATTTATCTCTAATTGCTGGACACACGAAGTTTGGACCTGATCGATGTTTTGGTATCATCAAGAGATCTTTCAAACTGAATTACATATCGTCAATATATGAATTTGCTAACATGGTGGAGTCGTCGAGCACTGGGGTCAACAAAGCACAACTTGTTGGTACACATGATGGAACAGTTATCGTGCCAGTCTATGAATGGTCTTCATTTCTTGAACAATTCTTTAAAAGGGTACCAAACATCAAGAACTATCACCACTTTAGATTTTCAAAGGACAAACCCGGTATAGTTTATTTTAAAGAGAGTAGCACGTCTCAAGAACAGTCTATGATGCTGTTAAAAAATCGCGGAATCCTTCCCCGGCTGCACAACTTCCAGCCAAACTCAATATTCCAGCAGGGTTGAGCCAAGAATGGCAGCAGTACCTCTACCGTGAGATTAGACAGTTTTGTAAGCCTGGCACAGAAGATCTGGTTGTACCTTCACCATGAACGCTCTCTTAGTATTTTACAAGCATTGTATTTTTAGAAACCTCAAGTTTACATCTTTTTAGTTAGCTGTGACAGTTTTGAGCTTTGAATTGTATTACAGTGATTAATTATGACCCAGGTCTTGAAAATCTTTTTTAAGCTCGAGATCACAGTTTTTCACTATACCAGACAATAACAATTTTATCTTTTTCTTCCTACAAAAATATTGTCTTTCAAGTGGGTTTGCTTAAACAAACCATTTGCAAAAAATATAACGAGAAAAGGAGCAGTAAGTCAGACACTAGACAAAGAAAGATGTATTAAGAGCAGAACTACTTTATGTTAGCTGCATTTAGTTCACCAGTTATTTTCAAGCGTTTAGTGAGCGCTGCACAATATTAAGTAAAGAAAAGGCCACCATTGTTATTAACTATCCCACATTGAAAAATTATTTCAAAGTCAATGCACTCGGTCAGCCGATTTCTTTTTTAGATCTTTTTCGTTTTCAAGCGTTTAGTGCGCACTGCACAAAATTAACCAAAGAAAAGGCCGCCATTGTTATTAACTGTCCCACATTGCAAAATCATTTCAAAGTCGACACACTTGGTCAGCCGATTTCTTTTTTCGATCTTTTTCGTTTTCAAGCGTTTAGTGCACGCTGCACAAAATTAACCAAAGAAAAGGCCGCCATTGTTATTAACTGTCCCACATTGCAAAATCATTTCAAAGTCGACGGACTCGGTCAGCCGACTTTCTTAAAATCGTTTTAATTTTCAAGCGTTTAGTGCACGCGGCACAAAATTAAGCAAAGAAAAGGCCGCCATTGTTATTAACTGTCCCACATTGCAAAATCATTTCAAAATCGACGCACTCGGTCAGCCGACTTTTTTAAATTTTTTTTCGTTTTCAAGCGTTTAGTGCGTGCAACTGTTTTTTTTGGAGGCTCGATGGCAGGCTCAGCAACTGTGCCGCCATTGTTATTAACTGTCACACATTGCAAATCATTTCAAAGTCGACGGACTCAGTCAGCCGACTTTTTTGAAATCTTTTTCGTTTTCAAGAGTTTAGTGCATGCAACTGTTTTTTTTTTCAAAACTTTCAAGTTTCAGAAAGGCACGAGTATCAAATTTCTCTTGTGTGCGTTCTCAATCACCTACAACTAAATATCATCACGTGAATAACGTGTACCTAATACCAGATCATAAAAATTAGCAAGCCCAGTACGCGTATAATTTGGCGAAGACCCATGACTTTGCGCGTATTTGAAAGAAATTTACAGCGCATAATCAAAGACAAACACCGCCTTCATATACCGGTAAACTTGCGAGTGTCAAAGCGGATGTGCGATTGAAACCAACAACTTATTTGTTCAGCCGCTCTGAAGCTTGATTTAGGGCCTGATTACATGAGCCGGGCTGGTGTCAGTTTGCTGGGATCTCGGCACGTTTGTTAAACGCAACAAAAATCAACTTTGCGATTACATGACAACCGGGCCAGCCCGGTTAGCTGACATCCCGGTATTGCAGTGCCGGGATCCCGGCTAACCGGGCTTAAATTTTTTGCCATGTAATCGCGTTTGCCGGGCCAGCCCTGCTTGTTAAGCCGATGACAGTACAAAATCAAGCTCGCTCCGGTTTCCCACGGTTCATTGCATCAGCCGGAAGTATGTTAGCAGTCGTAGGGGATTTTTTTGGTGCAGTCTACGAACAAGCCGACAGCGTATTCCCACGGGAGATTGTTTATACCTCAGAAAAGCCTCGCTATTTGCATACTGCCAGAAATCAAAACATTTTCCTGTAGACTTGTCAAATAAAACTTAAGCCTTAAACAAAAATCCTGTGGATCGATAATCAAATGTTATAAAGGCAAAGATAACTAAGGTGCAGGGAAGGAACCGTCACTATTAATGAGAAAACAACAATTAACTCATGTCTCCAAAGTAGTTGTTTGTTAGATTGGTTGAACAATTTTGTTGACAGATGGCATTTTGTGCTTCTAAACAGATAACTTGAGCCGTTCGAACGGATGACGAAGTTTTCTTTAAATGAATAGCCCATCCATTCTAACGGATGACAATGTTTTGCAAAAGAATAGCTCGAGCCGTTCGAACGGTAGTCTCCTTCAGAGCTGTTATAGAGTAATCACGCAACGCTTCTCCCCTAATAACAGCTGCAAAGAGACTGTTCGATTTTATGAACGGGCACAGATAGATAGATAGCCTTTAAGCCCTGGTCAAACGGAGTCGCAAGTTTTCAACTAGGCTATCTATCTATCTGTTCCCGTTCATAAAATCGAACAGTCTCTTTGCTTTTACGGACTCTGAACGTCTATCCTTTTAAGAACAGCTAACCGTAAGGAGAGGTCACAAATATGAATCGTAAATGACTTTTCAGTTCTTCAATATCCCTATTACTATTTTCACACGCCTCGCAAGGTCGATGAAGAAGGATTTTTCTCCCAAACATCAACTTTGAAAACAGTTCCTTTGGATAAGAAATCAAGTTGCAGCACGTGCACAGGATGTACCAAACTGTGCAGATACACTCGTCGCTCACCTAAAGTTCAGCACAAAATTCCATTAGGAGGGGAATTGCTGCCTGTGGCTCTCCTTTAGCCCTGTCAGAGAGGGGACATTTGTTACTCTAGCTGGGTTAACTTGACCCCACATAATTATTCCAGCAACAATGTCCTCCTTGCAGTACAGGCATGGGGCACCCTCTTGACATGACGCTATGTGCCGAGGCCCCCCATCTGGTGGTTTTTTATCCGAGCCTTGCCAGTACATTCCCTGCCCACTATTGCCCACTACATGGTCTTGTGTTGTTATTGTACACCATAACATTAACAATCTTTTAATGTAACCTCATCTCGTACAAACTAAGATCCTTTCATTGATTGTTCTTAGGTTCCTATATTTGAATCATAATGAACTCGCACTGGTAACAAGGATAGATCCATGTTGTTTGAACAAAACTCTAGTGTCACTCAACTTCTGGTTACATACCCTTTAATAAGGAAAATGACCGACTGAGCTCTTGTTCAGGCCAGAATAAAGTGGCTGTAAAAAAGAGGTAGCCAGGGTAGCCATAAGGCAGGGTTCTACTGGACTTCTTTTCTTATATTTTAGTCTTATTGGAGCCTTTTCTGTTGAAAAGTGAGTTCCTTATATGAAGGAGTGTGAAGGACTATGTTCGAAAAAGCAAGCTTTTCATGTACAAAACAAAAATGTAAAATAAATGAGTAAGAAATGTGAAGTGTAGAAGGAGCCAAGCCCTAAATGTATGAGTCAAGTTCATGTTTAAACTTGAAATCGTGTAAAAATGCTTGGTTTGTTTCTTAGGGTCTCTTGCTTAAAGTTGATGCTTTCCACAACATTATGTTGGGTTCTGTTTATAGGTTAGTTTATTGTGTGTATTGCAGTGTTTGTTCACAAGTTCTGTAACAAGCAAAACAAAGAATGAGTATTGGTGTTCTTTGTGTTTCCTCTAGTCAATCAGAGTTATTGTGTTTAACCAGCCATTAATTGCATTGGAATTTTATTATAAACATTTCCACTGTTTGCCACAGGTTCAGTTCATGCTAATGCCTTGTGTTTGACTTCTGATTGGCTTATTGTGCTTACTGCTTGCTGTGTGAAAATTAGTAGCTTGCTCCAGGCTCTTTGTAGTTGAGGATGAACAGCAAAAAAAGGGGGGGGACTGAGGCTTCGTAGTCCTCCCTCGTTTTTTCTCTTGCTCGTAATCTTTTCTGACCAACTACCAAGAGCCTGGAACAGACTAGAGAATTAGTTAAAAAAAAATTGCAGTTTATGAGAATTCCTGAGGTTGTGTGAAAATTATGTGCTGACAGAAAACTGCTTCACTTTTTAGGGGATTACAGCCTGTACCTAATGAGGAAGTGTTTAAAATTTATGAAGGAACACATCTTGCCATAACAAAGATCAACCCTTCCAATTTTCTCAATGTAGGTGTAACGTCAGTCTGCTTTTTTATAGTGCCTAATTATGACGCCTCGTCTACCACTTTTTTGTTCTTACCACATTGTGATGTCATCTGTGGCAATTACTGAAGAGACACACCATGGAATGCATTTGTTAAAATTCACACTGTCTTGTGCATGTGTAGGGAAAGCAAAGATACTTTTAATCATTTTTTGTTTATTTATTGTTACTGGTTTAATCTGTCATGGGAGGTGCAGGGGCTGAATAGTTTGAATGTATAAATGGGTACCTGTGAAGTTGATGCTGGGAATAATCTTGGAATGGACTAGCATCCTATGCAGGAGGAGCACATGTAGAAATACTCACAGTCACTTCATGCTATGGAATCTAGAGATAAGCAGTGACCTGATGGGCCACTGAATGCAGACTTGACCTTTTTTAAATTTGTCATAACTGAATATGCTTTGAATAGAAGTGTGACAATCTACATCCCAGGCCTTTCAAGGAGTCTGTGAATTTGAATGGGACAACAGTGTCACTATCAATCTTTTATTTTTGTTATTTTTGTTTCTAAATTATAGTAATTATTCTTCCTTTTGTTGAATAATATGGCAATAATTAGCTCAAAGTCAGCCCTGGTGATCATAGTTTACAATTGAACATTATGAACTTGTTTCTTTTGTTATCCAGGGCCCAAGAAGAACCATGCACCATATGATTGACTTGTTTTCATATCCTGAGATGGTTCTCCTATCCAATGTTACTGAGGTAAAAATTAAGAGTTATTATTGTAGTTGTAAATTGACTAAATTTGCTCTACTATAGCCTCATTAAACTGGTCTTGATTAGTTTGTATTCAGCTGTTCTGCTGCAAATCCACAATCAATCAATCAATCCTTTATTTAAACATGTGACACCTTGGAGCACAAAAGCGCTCGTTAAAACGTGTACGTGTATACAATTTAAATAATTAAAATTAAAAAGAAGAAAAAAAAATGCTATCAGCATTTGCATTACTACTAAATAAAATAAATCTAAAAAGATGGCAATAAGAAAAGTTTAAAATTAAAGCTATTTACAATATATACAATATATTACAAGCACGACACACTAAGCCATGTGAGCTTTAAGAGACCTCATAAATGACGCAATGTCTTGTGATTCTCTGACTATTGGAGGTAACACATTCCAGAGTCTGCTTGCTAAAAATGAAAACAATCGATACATATACTCCAGATTAAAGGAGTATATGCAGCGATCGATCTACAATTTGATTGGCTTGCTCATTGTTTATTGCCTGTATCTATCAAGGATATGAGTATACTGCCTTTGAAATTGGACATTTTGTCTTAAAATAGACTGAGCATGGATATTTGCAAAAGGGCAACAATTTGTAAACAAATTGACTTGGATATTTTTTCAGGCAGGGAAAGAACCTATAATCTGCCACAACAGAATTGACATAGCACGCCATAAAATTCCATGTTCTCAACTTGCTTTTATTTTCCTAGCCAATAATTTTCACAAGTCCAGTCCTCCGCGCAGCGGACGCCTTGTCCCTCCATGACCTCTTCTCTCCCCCGCTTCCAGAATATCTTCACCAGGTTCTAGATTAATCTCCATCGGTTTCTGGGATTAAATGCCACCTCATCAGCCACTTGAGGTGCTAACTGTCCTCCTCACTGACTAGTCAAGAAATGGCTCGACATCAGAACTGGTTCGTCACGAGTGTCTGTCCCCTCGTAGGAAAGGAGCCTTCAGTTCATAAGAGCCTCTACTACTCTGATTGCAGTCTGCAATTCGTCATCATTGAGTCATGCATTCCCCACTATTGCCTTCAGGATCTTTTTATCTACTTTAATCAGCGACTCTAACACGCCACCAAAGTGCGAACCAAGTGGGGGATTACAACTCCACTTGATCCCCTTGTTTGCCACATCATCTGCAATTCTTGTTTGGTCCAATGATTGAATCATCTCTCTCAGCTCCCTTCCAGCTCCCACAAAGTTTGTTCCACTGTCACTAATAACTTCTTCTGAACTTCTAGTAGCCACCATTCAACTAAATGCCTTCAGGAAATTTGCAGTGCTCAGTGAGAATGTCATTTCTAGGTAAACAGCTGTTGTTGCAGGACAGGTAAAGACGCACAGATACCTCTTGGCAGATACTCTTCTTGTTATTTTTGTGATGAACAGTCCAGCATAATCGACACAGCACTTGGCAAATGCCCTCATCGGCATCCCCAGTCTTGACTTCGGGAGTGTTGCCATAATTTGCATTGCTGGCTTTGCACCTCTTCTCTCGCCATCTGTCTATCATCCAGTAACTTGTAACTCCTTACATACGCTAAGATGTGATTCACTCCTGCATGACGGCAACGCTAGTGAACATCTGTTACAATCAGTCAAGTGATGTGATGTTTCTTGGGTAGAATCATCAGATGGGCGGCATCATAAGGAGGTTCTGCTCTGTTAAGTCGCCCTTCAACTTACAACACCTTGTTTATCCATAATTGATCAGGGTCAACGGTACCTCCAGCAGCTCCAAAACCTTTCTCAAGAGTCCAAGTCCTAGCACTGCAGCCGTGTGCTCAAATCTAGGAATGCTTGTCGCTTACGTAGGGGAACTTTAGCTTTTGCTGCTACAAACTGCACAGTTATTTCTCCGTCTTCATATTCATGCCGAACATAGCTGACTGCTGCATAAGCCAAATGTGAAGCATCTATCATTGTGTGGATGGATGTATCAACAATGCGTTTTCCGGTCACACAGTAGCATCTTGGCACTTGAACACGAGACTGTTCTGGTAGTCGATCGAACTACGCTTGACACTTTTTCCTCAACTCATCTGGGAACTCATCATCCCAGCCCAATCCAAGTTTTCAGGTCTCCTGCATAGCCATCCTGGCTGTGATCGTAAATGGCGCCAACATTTGCAATGGATCAAACAACGTTGCAATGTTCTTTAGGAATCCCCACTTTGTATACTCAATGTCCTAGGGCAGTTTCAACAGGAAAGTAAATAAATCTACTTGCATCCCACTGGACTCCCAGAGCTTTCATGCAAGGTAGCTCAGACTCTTCAATATCTTCTAGCACTTGATGAGTTGATCACGGGCATCTACTGCTTCATCCTCTGTCTCAAGTAATGTCATCCATGTACATCTGTAAAAGTATGATAGTGGCTGCTAGGGGTCAGTTGCCTTTGTTGTCTTCTGCATGCTGCCGCACAACATACTAGGTAAGATATGGCAAAGCACAATCACCAAACATCTGTTTTATTGCTTCATACTTGTCTGGAGAATAGAGTCTGTCTTCAGCACTCCTTCTATTGCAGTACAGCAGTGGTTTGTCATCTATCCATGGAATCGCTACTTCATATCGTCCATCAGTGTAACGTCTTGCCTCTGCCACTTTTATGCAGCAAGCATTTCCTCTGGTGTCAGAGGCTTGTCCCGATCTGAGGTACCCATCACATCTTCATCCCACGTCTTCCGCATCAGTTCATCAGTTTGCACTTCTGGAGTAGGCTTTGCATAAAACGTGTATGCATGGCTGGCTGCCTGACACTCGCCTACTTCTCCTGGAACATGTCCAATAATTGTCCATCTGAGTGGTGTCTTTACACCCACAGGTTCTCTTGGTCTCCCAACATGATGCTCAAGTCGTAAAGGCAGTTCCTCATAATAGTCACTTCCAATGAGCAAGTCAACTTCTCCATGCCCAACTGGCTTTGGTATCTCCCCCATACGCTTTGGGTTTTATACATGGTTTTTTAGTCAGTGAATGCATCAATTTCATTTAGGAGGGGGATGTTAAGAATAAAAAAAAATTAATAATTTAGCTGCTTAATAATTATTTTGTTGCCCCAGTGATTTTGACGAATTTACCACTTTGTTGTAGCGTGGGTGCAGTTGACACGTATGATGAAGGAAGATGTGTAGATTTTGTGAGACCTCGTGGTTCATTCTAATGTAAAATTAAAAGGTAAAATCTATTGCTCTGTGTGACGACTCCTTTGGATATTTGAACAGCTATTATGGCACAATTTGGCCCCATACATCCACCCAGGCCATGGGGGAATACCAAAGCGAGCTACAGGATTTTATATTGCAAGAGGAGGTCTTAGCAGAGAAGACCCCACCTTGAGGCAGACACCAGGGATCATTGGAAGCTTTCAGAAAGAGTGCAGAACAAACTGAAAAGGAAAATAGTGTTTGTGAGCTTGCCATAAAGCCTCTCCTAGAAAGATTGATTTCTGATGCAGAATAGGTCCCTGTGTTGTGGGAGGTTGAGAAATATTCACTGAAAGCTTTGCTTTACCTTGGGAACAGCAGATAGAAAAAAGTACAACATCTGCAAGGAAGTTTCCAATGCTCCGTATGTGACAAAAGAAAGCCTTGGCTTAGGTTTTCTTTTGGTTTCATCATTTGCTTTTCAATTGATTGGTGGGTAGCATCGTCAGTCTTCATTAAAAATATCTCCACATAAGTGTGCTGCACAAATATTATTTTCCAAGTTGAAAATGTTTTGAAGAGACCCAATTTTTCATGCAGTTAGGAAGTACCCCTGAGGTTGAATATGGGTTCAGGGGATTTCTGTGCCAGAACCATCATTGTGTACTTTACTCTATAATGTCTACTAAGAGAATAAGATTAATTGCCCATATTTTCAGTGAGCAGTTCTCAACTTGGCCACACCTTATTGCTTATTTGCAAATAGTACACCCTAGCTCGGTCTAATTGATTTACTGAGTCTACTAAGAGAAGCCCTTGGAGTCATTTTCATTGTAAGGTCAATTAATTGCAAGACTCTGTGCATAAAAAAGACATTGTTTGCTTACAAATAAAATTTTATGCAACAATTTAGCCATCTTTTATATTTACCGTGAAATATATAGAGACAAGGTGGGAGCATGAAGCCGAGGGTATTGATTTGAATTTGAATCCAAGATGGCATCTGCAACTAATGGCATATTCATGGATGATCGTATAATGAATGTTGCATTCTTGACCTCATTGACACAATTGTTTTCATCAACCCTCCTCCTCCCCATTCCTAGCCTGTAGTACAGGTGTATTTTGAGTGCACAAGTGTACATTTTTGTATTAGGCCACCATCTTGGATTTGGTAACTGTGGAGGATTTGGGGCAAGGAAAAATGAGGGAGTACGCGTGAAGTGGAAAAAATGGGCAAGGGGGAGGGGGCGAAAGGAAAAATATGCATTATTTTAGGTGCCTCACCCCCTATCCCCCACCCTGCCTCTTCACCAACCCTCTACCGGTCAATGCAAGCATCCAATTACAATCTAAAAAAAAAAACCTGGTTTATCAAGCATTCCATTCCAAAATAACGCCACCACTGCAGGCTACCCCATTAGTGGTTGATGCCCTCACCTTTGTAGGCAATACATATTATTAATATTGTTTTGCCTTACGAACATAGCTCAGCGCATATTTCATTCTCATTAGGGTTTGTTGTTATCATGGGCAAATTGAAGCATAAATACTCATTTGAAGCTTTCAAATATCTGTATTTTGTGAATTTTTTTTTGACTCAAGAATGCCATAACTGTTTTGTCTATTAAGCTGCCATTAGTGACACAGACAGATCTAGCTAGCTTGCTGCATACACTACAAAATGTCCTTTTAATTTTGTAGGCAAATATAGTCAGCTAGCTATGATCTAGTGGTCTGTTAGGTACAATCCTTTAATATTACTAACCCAATAATACTACCGAAGTTTGATAGTTTTGTTTAGCTGGATTTTCTGTGTATCACTTTTAAGTAGTAAGAACTTCTCCAATTATTTATTTTGTGTAGTTTTTCCAGCGAAGAGGTATTCCTTATGACCCTGAGTATTTGTTTGGTGACTGTCAGGTATGTTTTCAGCTTATGATACAAACATCATTACTAGCTTTAAAATGAAGGCGAACTGCAAGTTATCCAAGCTAAGTAGAGAGTGATATTTAGGCTAACTGGACTGTAGTTAAAGCTACATTAACTGGAATGGTTTGCATGACTTGCTGACTCGCACTTTGTGCAGTCCTGACAAACTGCAGGGTTTGTTATTGAATGAATATAACCATGGACTGGTAATATCTCAGTTTAAAGAAACTGCATGGGATTGCAATATGTAACTATTTAACATCACTTGCTTCGGTATTGAAGCCACACAAAATATGTCGACTATGTACATGTAAATATCCATGTATACATTTACATGCCATCAGATTTTGTTTCTTGTTTTTTTTTTATATATTAGCATTACTTTTTGGGGATTGGATTAAAAAGGGAAAAAACTGGGTAGGGGGAGTATTTGAGATGTTCATTGTAAACCTTCAAAAGGGATATCAAGTGGGAAACCTTCAAGACTTTCAGACTTTAGAACCCTGCTTAACATTCTGAGATGGACTTTGCTTTTTTGTGATAATTTTACAATTTCCAGTGTGAATGGGGTATGACATTAATCATACCTTCTGCCTGCATTACATTTGTTAATATGCTATTTGAAATTGAGTGAGTGTCACATTACATTTTTTCGTAGCAAGCTGTGCAAAATGTACACAAATCTGGCAAGATGTACCAGGCCGTCATCAGTGATATAGGTATATAGGACTAATCAACAGAATGAATAAATTATTGAATTACAAATTAAAATAAGCCAATATCATAAAAAAATACATACCGTAAATGATCTAATAAACGCCCTCTCTCTAATGGACGCCTCCTATTTTATTAACGCCCCCTGAGCTGACAAGTTTCTATTAAACGCCCCTCTCTAACAAACGCCCCCTGTCTAATACAGTATTTAGGTTACCATGTTACAGTTATTAGAATAAACGCCTCTCTCTTTTAAACGCCTCTTACCTTTTCGACCACATCACGCCTATTTTGTTCGAACTGCACTGGCTTCCAATTTCTGAGCAAATTAAATTCAAAATAATTCTGCTCACCTATAAAGCTCTTCACCAGCAGTCTCCTATCTACATTCAAGACCCGATATGCCGCTATTCAACTTCAAGAACGCTCCGGTCATCCTCAACATTACGCCTGAATCTTGTCAACTTTCATCTCAAGTCTTATGGCTTTAGAGCTTTTGCTGTGTCGGCCCCTGAACTGTGGAACAAACTACCTGATGACATTCGTTCTTGTGACAATTTAAATCTTTTTAAACGTAAACTTAAGACTCATCTTTTTAAAAATTATTTTAATATGTATGAATTCTTTTCTTATCCTTGGCAAATGCCTAGATCTTAGACATCCGTTTTTATGAATATTTAAATTTTTGTTAACGTAAACTTAGGACCTACTTTTAATATCATTATATCTACGATTTTCTTTTCTATTTTTGTAAAGCGCTTAGAACAGGACTGGATAACCGCTATATAAGTAGTTTTTATTATTATTAGACACCTTAAGATCGAGGTTTACCGCGGACCGCAAACCGCGGTTTCAGGTTTGCGGTTTGTCGTTTGCGGTATGCCTCCTTCGTGTATTAAGAATCGCGTGATAACGATAATGTGCTTCCATGCCGCCATATTGGATTTCAACGTTGTGCAGCAGTTGTCGTTCAAACCTTGTAAAAAACAAAACTTTTGTCTTCTTAATATTAAAATTCATATGAAATGAAAGAAAAAGGTTTTTTCTGTATATCAGTGCCAGGCATACGTGGGATCACAAAACATTCATGCAAATAAAAGTTGACGTAAATGACTTACGCGAAAACCTACCTCTTGCCGTCGAAAACGTGGAAAATTTCCCGTAAACGCGAGGTTGAAGTCTGGTCACGTGACCTGCAGAGGTTTGCAGTCCGCGGTAAACGTCGATCTTAAGGTGTCTATTATCTTTTAAACGCCCCCCTTGGACCCTTGAAATTTAATAAACGCCCCTGGCATTTATTAGATCATTTACGGTACTCATTAACATAACAAGTAGTTAAGATTACTTTGAGAAATTTCCATGTTATCAATACATCATGACACTTAGTACAAACACTTGTGTATGCAGAGGTCATGGGTTTGAATCCCATTCAGGCCTGATTTTTTTTTCAGGCCTTAATTTCTCAACTGCTTAAGTTGTGTGTATAACTGTAATGATCAATCACGTCTTCATATCTTTCTCCGCAGTTGAGATATATGGTTTTTGATAGATTCACTTGTATACTTGTCTTAACTTTGAAAATAATTTCTCAAACTCATTAATAATTCATCAAGCTAAAACAAAGAAAATCACAACCGTGAAGGAGGTTTTGATACCCGGTCCTAATTAGCATAGATTTTGACCATTTTACCTCTCGATTTTCTCCTTAGTTTTTGTTTCGATTGAGAAGATATATCAAACACTCGAGACAGTGTTTCATCGGCTATCCAAACACCCCGAATTTCGTCAAAAATACTCCGCTGCACGTCGTATTTTCAACTCTCTTCTCGGTGTTTGGATATCCCGATGAAACACTGTCGCTCGTGTTTGATATATAACTTCAATGCAAGCTACTTGTTGCTTTGGAATTAAAGTTATATCCTTTAATTTGGGGAACGATGCATTGGTTTCATTACCTTTTACAGCAGGAGGGCAACTGGTTTTTACAGGCAGGCAAAACTTTGTGATCTGAACTTCTTTATAAGAAAAACTTTCCTCTATAGTCAAATTTTGCGCGTAAAATCATCCTCGCAGCCTGTCAATTTGCCTGGTGCCTTGTCCTTAATGAGGATGTAGTTTCTTTTTTCTCTGAAGTTAGATCTCTCAATGCAATCCTGTTGTTAGGTACACCACTAGCTCTTGTACCGCTGCCATGTTGGGTGATACACTGTGTTGTTTTTGATAGACAAGTACCTCGAGAAGAGCCCCCGTCTGGGAGAACTGCTTAGTAGACTTGTTTCATCAGGGAAAGTGCTGTTCTTAATAACCAACAGTGGCTTTGAGTTTGTGTAAGTATGCCAACATCGAAAAATCATCGCATTCGCTGCAGTGCACTGGGCTCATGGACACTGTTTAGCAATTTGTGGACAATGTGTTGCTAAAACAACCCAGTGACTGACTGTCAGCCAAAGTGAATGAGGTAACAATAAATGTACATTTTCGGCTGCTAAGCAGAAGTTTTCATAAAGTTTGCTTCAAGTCTGCCACTTAGGCCTCACCCATGCTACCCCGGAGAAACTTGAAAACAGCGTTTTCACTCTCAAAAAGTATCAAATGTTTTCCATCCATTCTATGCCGGAGATGCATTGATCACCAGTCATTTTGGATTTGAGTTTGAGGAAAACTTGTGCAGGGAAATCTGGGAAATGCAAAGCCAGCCTTTTCAAATTCCTCTGGTTTGAAGAGCGTTTTCGAAAAGCTTTGTCTTTGTGATGGATTAGTGTGGATGGTAGGCCTAACCTTAGAAAGAAAGCTGTGTTTTCAAATTTCTCCATCGCACTGTTGACTGGGCCTCAGGTAACATTTTATGAATAAAAATCTTTAATTCGCTTCTTTAGGAAAAAAGGTATGGACCACATGGTTGGCAAGGGTTGGCGTGATCTTTTTGATGTCATCATAACACAGGCTCGCAAGCCTTCTTTCTACCATCAGCAGGCATCAAGGTTTGTTTGTTAGCATGTACTGAGCAGACCTTGAACATTAGTTTAAGGCGAAGTTGTTTGATGATTACTTGAATCATGATAAATGTTTCACATTGGACTTTTGTTTTGTGTTATGAACCAATTATTGCTGGTCTGGCCATCGTTTGTTCAAACAAATTGAAAAAAAGAATGATTCTTTTAGACCATTTAGATGCCTTGACACCAGACTGTATCGTCCACAGTGGCAAAAAGTTTCAGCTTTGTGTAAAGGACAAGTTTACATGGAGGTAAGGGTGCAATGAGTTTACACTTGGCACTGCTTTTACTGTTTACATTTACTTGCACCTGCATTTACTGTTCTCATTATTTTGGGAACATTGATCTTCATATATCAAATAATGCGAGGTATCCAATATCATTGTATCCAATATCATTGTATTTTTAGGCTGATTGAATAGTTTATACATCAGCTAGTTGCAGTCTTTAGTGGAAGTGTTGTCGCTCTGAAATGCTGCTGTCTTGAATTGTTTGTTGTTGCTTTAAAGTTCTTCGTAAAGTTTTTTAGCAACTTCCTTGATAAAACAATCAATGCTATCACTCTTTGCTATCAATATAATGCGTAATCACTGGTAAGCAAGAACTTTGTGGTCATTTTCGTGACGCAAAAGGGTATCATACCAATAGCATAAGCCATTAAAACACTATAAATTTTAGCTCTGAATGCTTATAACTCAAAAACTAGTATAGTGACTCTCATATTTTAATATTATTGAATGGTGGTTGGCATGCTAAAATACAACCCTTATGCCAAGTTTAAAAAGAAATAGTAGGAGGGGGCTCAGAGCCACTTTAAATTTTCAAAAGCTTTGACAGTGGCTCTGAAACTGCACGCATTTCTTTTTCAAGCTTTGTTAAAAGTTGAACTTCGGCATGCGGATCA
>OZ026597.1:16474414-16476914 GCA_964020085.1 Micromussa lordhowensis | reverse complement strand
TGCCATGTTGTTGATTTGTTGGCTTCTTAGGGTTACTGTGGAAATGACTCATTACTGCAATAGTCGAACCTTTGCAATACAGACAAGGGGCACATTTGAATGTCGTCTGTAATATAGATGTAGAGATGATATGAATTCTAGTTTCCCTGGGGCCAAGTGTAACTCTACCTTCAATGGGGTTTTGATTATTCTGTATTTCGTGTCCCCGCCCCTTCTGGTTCTGAAGGGGACGAGTCCTTGAATGTTGCTAAGGTCCAGGTCAAACTTAGGACTTCATTTGAGACGTACTAAACTGAGTGAATGAAGTTCATGATAAGTTTGACCTTTGACTCAACTGAGTTCGTCAGTAATGTCCAGGATTGAACGCACTTACGAAAAATCGTAAAATTAGTTGTAGAATTTAACGAAAAATCGCAAATTTTGTTAAATGTGCAACTGACAAAAAATCGTAAAATTTGTCAAATTCGTAAGTGCGTTCAATCCTGGACATAAGTGGAGTTCGTCCGACTGAAAAGCAGACGAATAGAACGTGTTGGTCGATGTAAATTCGAATTAAGTTCAACGTTTGACCCAGTGATCGAGCTTTACCCCTTTGGATCGACTCAAATTACAATTTAGTGGGTCTATGTGAAGTTTGACGTTTGACCTGGGCGTAAATTGTCCTTGGAAAAAAAATGATCTGACGTTGTATGAACCTTTGGGGCATACCAGAGAGGGAGGCTAAGTAGAGTATTTACGGTTTCGTTTGTTCTGCTTATGACAGGTACACGTTGAAAGCGCTGTTCAACCCAAGATTTGGCAGTGTCTTTAGGACGTATACTAATTCCACCTATTTCACCCGGCGTTTGGTGCGCTTTGCTGATCTTTACATGTCGTCAGTTGAGAATCTCCTAAACTACCCAAGCAACTACACCTTCTACCCGCGCAGAACATCGCTTCCTCACGAGGCAGTGTTGGATTTCAGATCAAGTGGAATTCCTGACAAGCGTATATTTCCTAACACTTAGTAAAGCTACTATCAAGTTTGCTAGTGTGTATGCTGTGAGAAAGTGGCCAGGGTGTTGTTTTTTTGCCAGACTTGAAGCACCAATTCCCTGGCGTCTTGTTTGAGAAACGTTTGGTGTTAGTGGTCCTAAAAGGTACTTATGATAATTAGAGTAGTTTTCATTTGAGTTTGGAAAAATCGATTGGTTTTGCACTTACTACCCTTCGGGATTGGCTAAAAGCGCTCGCGCCAATTTTTCATCCAATCAGAAGTAAGACCAGAACCAATCTCGACTCGTTCGTACGCGTTTTCCCGCGCTTCGCGTCAGCTACATGAAATGACTTCGAGTTTTGATTGGTTCGTTGGATTGTCTGTGTCCTTTGTGATTGGCTGGAGTGATTATTTTGGTTTTGGTTTTACGACACAATTGAAAACCGCTCTACAAGAGAACCTGGGTGTTTATTATTTATTATTTTCTGGGTTGTAAAGGATAATGTTATTCTGGCACAAAATGTTAGTGCAGAGGAAATTATTCTACCATGTCTACCATTAGAAGATAATCGACGAATCATTAAAATGATAGATTTAAGAGTTTTATATTTTTTAAAAATCAACTAAAGTTGTACTGGCATTTGAAAGAGAACGTCAGAAAGTAGAGCAAATTAAGACTCATTTTCATGTTTATTGTGAAAACACGACATATAGTGTTTTAAATTAAGAGTTTATTTTTGAAAACGTTTACATTTCCACTGATTAAGAAGAGTTTTATGATTAATCTTATAAGCTACAACTTCTGCAGCTTCGAGACATCCGTAACTACAAGAGATTATTGTGTGGCGGGACTTTATTAGATACACAGTATATTATATATTTAAACCATAGTCTTCTCCAATACCCTTTCATTTCTGAGCGGTGCGTTGAATAGCCTCCTACACAGACGCTCTTTGGGCTCGTCACGGAGGAATATTGCGTGACGAGCCCAAAGAGCGTCTGCGTAGGAGGCTATGCGTTGAAGGTCAGTGGACTCCTGTATACGCCATGTCCGAGGTACCTTGTGCCTCTGTTCCAAAAGGATTCCTCGTGAAAAACATTTCATATGAAGATGACTTTGATGTGCGTGAAAATGAACCTGAAGGCGAAACTCATTTTTAAATGAGTGGTTTCGCACGGAGGTTCGTTTTGACACAGAAGCAACTCGGGAAATTACGCTTGGCGGCACAATTGAAAAACAATGAATTGGTTGTTTTTATGCAAACAACTCTCCAGAACGACCAGACCATGAAAGCAGACTGTCGTGTAGATACTGTCGTGTAGATACAGCTGATCATATGGCTGGAGAACAATATTAAGGGAGCTTTAGCAATCACCATGGCACCACCGAGGACAACGTGTAGTAAAATACTGAATTTATGTTTGTTAAGAATTCCCCAATTATTTAGTTTTAAGGAACGATTGAAACTCCCCTGAAAGGCCTTATTCCAAAGGTATCCCTCAGTTTCAAGTAGAAATATGAAA
>OZ026597.1:16456914-16471914 GCA_964020085.1 Micromussa lordhowensis | reverse complement strand
AAAATTTGAACCAGAACAATATGGCCGTTAACTGCCTCTGGCGGAGGCTTTGCATCATCAAAAGTGACAGTAAAACGCCACAGCATTGAAATGCTGCAGCGAGAGCAGAAAATAAAGATAAAATAACACTGACCGCCAAAATGCGTAGTTCGTCCGCCATTTTCAATGTTTACATGCCTAGTGTCCACGCAACAACGTCAAGTAAAGTCACCCCGGGACCCCGGGGTTGTAAGTTTGCATGTAAACGCTGGCCATTTTTCGACCACGGCTAGGCGGGTTACCTCACCTACCTGGGGTCCCCCACCTCCATGTAAACAGGCCCTTAGAAGATACTATAATGTTTCCATGCGCCAGAATTATCGCTAAAGATTATTTTCAGACAGGCGAGACGAAGAGATTCAATCATGCTTTCAATATCAATCATTTTGATGCCTCCTTTTTCATAATCATTTTTCGCAGATTTTCGAGTTACTTTGTCTCTACCTTTCCATAAAGAGTTTTAAATCAAATGGTTTAATTCTTTAATTGTATGTGCAGGGATAGGTAACAAAGATGACACATACACAACCTTCGGTAGGAGCAAAGATTTAATGATAGTCACCTTTCCGTAAAGGGATAATCCTCTAGAGGACCAGATATTGATCAATTTCTTTTTATTTTGTTACGTTTCTTCAGAAAGTTCTTCAGATAGAGCAAGTTCGAGGCAAATCTTATCCATGCGATGGATTTTGCATCTGTTAAACTCTTCTCTGTAACATATCTTGGATTGCATCTTGTTAGAGAGCGCGAAACTCAACAACAAACTTGGAAGATGAAAGTGTAGAAAGGTAAATGAAGGTTTATAAAGGTCATTGTAAGTGGAATGAAGGGTAAATAAAGGTGCAGTTAGATGGATTAAGGGGTATGAAAGTCGATTAAGGTGTATATGATGTTATATCGGGATGGATGAAAGCAGGAGTTTCTGATGAAAGGGTTTTTAGGATTATGAAGGTTTATAAAAGTGTTACGATGAAGGTGTAGTGGTGTGAAGGATCAGGTATTCAGTTGTGTGATGAGCTGATTTATACTGGGGAATCGTGGTGAGTATATACATGAGGTATTTGCGTGTAAAGAGAAGTCAGCGTCAAACCAATCTCGTTCTCAGAGATTTTTGCTCCACCAGTCAAGACATAGCATGCGTTCAGATGTCAATCGTTAAAACGCAAGCATCGCTCATGCTTTTCACTCCAAGGCCTTGAAAAAAACCTCGATAAAAAAGGAAATAAATAGCTAATATCGTATTTTTAAAATCATAACAGAAGTTCTCACTAACATGACATAAAATTCCGTTGATAACTTGTTACTCCTGGTTAACTGAGATAATATCGTCAAAAATATCCAGACTTGTTTTACATTGAGTATAAAGATATCGAGGCATCTCGACATTTAACATTATGGTTTCCCGTTTTACAGGTGTAAGGCGTTATCTTTAACAGCATTTATCTTCCAACAATTTTTCCTCAACATACAGACAGTTAGCCTAGGGAGACACTGAAACGTCTTAGCTTGAAAGAAGAAAGCTGTCAGAAATAAATCTTTCACCTGTTGTTCACTATGGTAGTTTTTTCTAATAACAATACTTTCAAAGCTTTAGCTCGGATAGTCATAAAGGAGAAGATTTGACCGCGAACTGTACTTCAGACGCTACCTACGCTTGTCACTTACAGGTAAATTTCCGTCTGCAACGCGGCAAACTATATTTTATCGGAACAAATTGTTTTGCTAATGTATATCACTTCGAAGATCTAAAAGAAAAAGAAAAAATGCTGTTATTTCACTGTTATTCAAATTATTGTCATTATTATTTCTTTCCACTGCATTAGCCATTAAATTATAAAACCGGTAAATTGAAAACCTGCAGCTGGAACTTAGGGCCCGTTTACAAGGAGGGAGGGTTACCCTAGCAAGCGGGTTAACTCTAGCTGAAGGGCAAAAGATAGCCCAGGTTTACAAGCAAAATTTCACAGGTAGGGTAACCCTACAACCCGGGACAACTTAATGTGCGATCACAGTCAAAGGGTCTGGAAACAATTAAAACGTTAACCCGGGTAGGCGGGTTAACCCTACCTGGAGTGTTTACAAGGGAAAAAGTTAACCCGCCTACAGGGTAACCCTAGCACGCAGATAGGGTAACCCGCCTACCCGGGTAACCCCAGCTGCCTTGTAAACACGACGAAGAAAAAAGAGGAAATGTGTCAGTGCTAGGGTAACCCGCCGCTTGGTAGGGTAACCCGCTTGCCAGGGTAACCCTCTCTCCTTGTAAACAGGCCCTATTGACGTTAAAAATGCTGTGGTTGTTCATATTTTCGCTACAGTTCAACGCATTCACGGCTGTAATATTAAACAACAAACCAGACAAAACAAAACAGGCATGAGTTCAGTTTCCCCTCAGCGAAAACCCAGAAACGCAGTATACCATTTCAGATGAATTAAATTACTGCCTAAACGTTTCGTAATTGTATTAATTTCCAGGTAACAAGACAGAATAGCTTTATAGTAAAATAAGAACGTTTTCGAGAAAGAACTGACTTCAGGATAGACAAGAATTAAAATTTACTTTACATGCAATCTGCAGAAACCGCTAAATGTATAAAATTCACTGAGTTAGTACCTAGCATAATCTCCATAATCGTGATATGTGACGAGTTTCCAGGCACGGCACGCGGGATCACGCACATACCGAGTGAGCTTGGGTTCTGGAGAGAAACAAAGATGGCGGTAGTATACGGGTAGATAATTGCATGAAATTAAAGAAAGTTAACTTAAAGAATAACCGAATTCTGAAAGGCTGCACTGAGTCTTACAGTGAAAAGACATTCAGATGAAACTCTCGGGATGAAGCCAGGCCAGAGTATTCAAGAGTGAGCTTAAGCTTAATCTAAAGTGAATAGTAACGACAAGTGAAGAATTAACTTGAGAAGAAAGGCAGAGAAGATGCAAACCTCACCAGATTACAACATTAGATGAATGAAATACCGTACGCTTTTGTACAGGTATGTTTAATAATTATTGCAATTGAGCTTAATTAATTGAGTAAAAATTGAGTAATAACTAATTATAAGCTTAAGTTTCTTCCTAGAAAAGCTAAAATAGAGCTTGTTAAAATCTCCTAATAATAAAATGAGATAAATATTAAATTTAAGCTTACATATTTACCGCTCTAAAAGTGGATGGTATATATGAAAAAATGTAGCAAATATAGACAGTTCTCTAGGTCCTTATTATTATTCATAATAACAATAGGTGACATCGCTAATATTTTTGTGGTAAATAGGGATAGCCATGCATAATGTACCTGTCTGTACAACATAGCTATACCAAGCTTACACACAAACTGTGTAGTGTGTGGAAATGGCAAGTAATTTTGGCTCCGCTTCAAGTGTGCAATCTAGGCTGTTGCCACAGAATCTCCTGTGAATTTAATGACATTGGGGCAACCCTAAAAGCCGGAATCCGGAATCCGGAATCACAGGTCATTGTTTTACCAATACACAGAGTAGAAACTATCCTAAACATTCATAAAAGCTAACCTTAGGCCTAAAAACGTTTGTTTAGGCCTAATCAGGCCTAAGGTTAGCTTTTATGAATGTTTAGGATAGTTTCTACTCTGTGTATTGGTAAAACAATGACCTGTGATTCCGGATTCCGGATTCCGGCTTTTAGGGTTGCCCATGACATTGTCAAAGGAATGTACTGTTTGTACACTTCCAGTTTGTTACTATTTGTGGTACTTCTAAAATGTCTTGCTCTCAACATAACCAGCAAACATAATTCAGCCAAATCTTTGTACCCATGGCGCCTCTACCAACTTGTTGGTAGAAGCTGCAGTTGTATTCAAAGGCGTTTAAAGGTTGAGGACCAGCTCAGCCAAGAAACTCTGCCAAATAGACAAGAGTACCAGGTGAAGGTTCTTGTTTAGGATGCAGGTCTAGATCAGCAAGCCCTGGTTGTTAGAAATTGCTGTGTAGAGGGATTTGATATCCATGGTAAAGAGATATCTTTTACTGGGACCAGAAAAAGCCAAATTAATTCATGACTTCAGTGACTTAAGTGACTTAAGCTTGACCAACATTTGAATAGTTCATAAAAGGTTGCTGAAATTGGTATTAGGTTGATATCGTAATTACACTGAATTAAAAATAATTCCCCTTCCTTCTGCAAGGTTTCCAAGGAATGATTGCCAGAAACCGAAATAGTCTGGGTCAACTATTTGCTAACCAGCTTAGTGTCATAGTATAACATTTTAACATTTTAAGGCCACCTTGGTCATTAGGTGCATTTGTTGAAAGTCGGGTAACCTTGTCTTTCCCGTTCCACAAAAACTGAAAAAACCAGGCTGTTAAATTCTTTTATGACTTCTGATGGAGTGCATATCACAGATCTGGGATAAATCAATATTGAGAATAGAAGTGTTTAATAATGTTTACCTTGCCGTGTATTGATAATCCTCTTGATTTCCAAGGATTTATTGTACTTTTAATATTCTTCAACCTCTGCTTGAAGTTTTTCTCTATTTATAGCTGTACGTCGTATCTGATAAATATTCCTAAAAAAATTGACACAGGTTTTCCACTTACAGTGCGGACACTCAAACCATGAACGCTATGGCTTTATTTTCACTTTATTTGTACTTTTTTTCACTTATTTTAATATATTTTCCGAACTAGCCAATCACAGCCGCGGGTCGATGCAACAGCCGAGAGTTTTTTCCTGCCTTTTTCCCATGTTATTTTCAAAGTGGGCCATGATTTCATACAATGGCGGAGACATTTTTCCAATTTTTTTCCAGTTTTTTTATTAATCACGGTTGTTCCACTTCTTTACAATAGCGGGATATTTTACCAGTGAAACTATAATGGCGCTATCTGATGGAAATATTTTTTTCATTCAAAAACAAGGAACAAATGAAATGCAACATATTTATTTCGGCGGCAGACGTAAAACAACATTAGGAACACAACATAACATTACACTGTTTACAATTGGGAAAACAACATCATCATTATATGGAAATCTTCAAAGAGATGAGTTACTAGTCACATGTACACTTTAGTGCTTGTAGTATGAGTCTGGCAAATTATATGCCGGCCAAGTAGTGTCAACAGAAAGCAAATCGTAAGATTGCGGTGGGTTGGGTTGGTTAAGATGCACATTTACATTTCCTCGCTTATATTCTTCAATTATGCCTCCAATCCAATCCCTCATCTATGGGAACTTTATTTTGCAAAGCCCTCTGTAACACCATTAGATCTCTATCTAATGCACCCTGATCTAAATACTTAGCCGGGTTCTGACATTTCAACCGCGGCCTCATCACGGCGAAGAAACTCGATTTCGCGCGGTGACGTGCGGCTAAAACTACATCGTTGTCATTCTTGGCTTTTCCATATTTCTGCTCCAGTTCCTTGAGATCGCGCTGTAAAGTTCGGATATCATTTTGTAGCTCCAGGTGTTTATCATTCAACTTGCATAAATTCACATCGGTACATGGATGGGTTGTGCACCTAGCTATGTCATGACCTGATTTGTGGCATGTGGCACACACCTTCCTGCGTCGATCGTGAGCATCGGGCAATTCTTCCATTTCTTTTCTTTTTTTCTCCAGCTGTTGCTTAGCACTTTCTATTTGCACGAGTAATGTTTGGAGGTTTTCTGTATGCTCGAGTGCTCTTCAGTCAAGGGAGCTGTGCGTTTTCACTTGTGTTGATTCCGACCTGCTGGAAAGTCCACCATAGCTGCTTGAGTCGGCTGTCTCTGCGCTACAATTGGCCGCATAGGCGTTACTCTCTAAATTCTGGCTCATCTTTAATCTTTTCGGTTGAAGACCGGTCAATCGTGGTGGCGTTCCACTTCATATGTTCTCCAGTTCGACTTCCAACACACGCCTTTCTGCTAACAATAACTTGTCTGGGGACGGGAAGAAGGCATCGAGGTCTTTGGATTTGACATACGCTAGCGACCTTCTTGATCTGAACCCTCTATTTTCGAATTGTGTCAAGAGACGCTCCAGTTTTAGGCCTGGAGATAGAGATTTTAACCATGAATAAATTAGGACCACTCCACCACTTTTTCTCCATGGCCTTGTCCAATACTCTCATGTCCCTCATAGTAAAGTCCATGGAATTCCACTGCTTGGGATTTGTCAAGCTTTGAATTTGTCCCACTCAGTTTGCTACAAATGGTTTAAATCTCTGACTTCTTCCTTTTATCTACTACAGGACATTCATACTATTGGACCAGAAGAATGCTTGGCCCAATGCACCACTGAAAACTCTGGAAACTGACTCTGTCAAGCTTAGTCCAAGGATAGTTGCCATCAGTTCTAAACAAGGTACACTTGTTGCTACAAGTGGTGCAACTCTTGTCTTGGCTACAACTAGTTGACTCTATGCTGATCCGCTTTCATAAACAACCCTCAAATAGACAATTGCGTCATATGCATCTTGCGATATGTCTAGAAAGGTGTGTAAGGCCTCTGGCAGTACAACTTCTTCTGGGCCAAATTGTAAACATCTGGGAACTTTAATTGTTGGTAACTCTTTCAAGTCACAGAACCATTCTTGAGACCCCTGTGGATCATCTCTCTCAGGCATAGCTCATCCCATTCAAGTGCTGCTATCCACATCTCCTGCATCATAACTTTGGCTTGAATGGTAAATGGTGCCAAGAAACCAACTGGGTCAAATAAAGTGGCGATTCTCTTCAGGAAATTCCGTTTAGCGAGCTGAAAGTTTTCTTTGAGCGGATTTGCTTTGAACGTGAACACGTCTTCTTCAGGAAGCCATGTGATTCCCAGTGTCTTCACTATTGCTTAGGGGATCCTTGTTGTTGTCCACTTCTGATGCTCTGTCCTTGATTGGTATCTTCTCTAGAACTGGTCCATACTAGTTCATACTGTCATCCATATTTACTTTGACACAGTTTCTGCAGCTAAGGGCAGCTCATCTTTGTGCTGCTCAGCATGTGTTTGGGAGACGAACCAAGCCTGGAAAGGCTATGAGTTAATCCCAAACACAACTTGGTTGAAAAAGTACTCCCCTGGATTTCTCTGCTGATCCAAGGATCTCCATACTACCATTTTTGAGCTACCGTGAACAGCCAACTTATGTCTTGTTCCATGCTTAAAACATCCAAGTTTGTCTAGAGTTCAAGTTTGTAACATTCTAAAAAATAAACTAAAAAAAATTGACGCAACGTTTTCAAAACCTGTGTTTCACGTGCAGAAACATTCAGGTGAAGCTGTCAAGACATGACATGTTCACGCTGTAAATGTTAATTAGTTCAATTAAAAATGCGACAGTTTGTACAGACAAACTTGAATGTTTCAGCGTGGAAAAAGGCAGAAAAAAGTTGGCCGTTCATGGTAGCTCAAAAATGGTAGTAAGAACTGTTGACATGATCGGTTCTTAGTTGCAACTTCAATTTTCAAATACA
This sequence comes from Micromussa lordhowensis, assembly GCA_964020085.1. NCBI lineage: Eukaryota > Metazoa > Cnidaria > Anthozoa > Scleractinia > Lobophylliidae > Micromussa > Micromussa lordhowensis. Next base: position 16,464,441 of record OZ026597.1, on the reverse strand, counting down.
TTTCAATGATGTCATAGATGAGTGCAACAGCCTGAGGGTGTCTTCTGAATTGGAGGAAAACATTGTTCAAATCTCTGCAGATTTGCTCCTTGTTTCAGTCCTCGATAAATGACGTCATTGAGGGAGATTCCTTCAAACTTTGCAAAGGCGTCGAAGACGATGCGCGGTGCCATTTCCTTGCGGTGTTTCTTTGGCTGGGTCGATCATATGAATGTAGCCCTTCTCCAAATACTGAGTGATGTTTTCTGAATAGGCTGCACTGCGATCTCTGGATTCTTCAGGAAAGGTTCCTCCATGTTGCACAATCCAGTCTGCATAGCACCATGCCATAATTGTCTGTTACATGTAATGCAACCATAATTGTGAAATGACATGAAAAACAAGGAAGGTTGCTCAGCTGAATTTTTTTGTCCATGTCAGTAATAGACCACAACCAAGCCCCTTTTGTTAATCTAGTGGGCAAGCTATTCTCTTGATACGACTTTTGTGTGAAGGAAGAGAAGGCATAAAACGACTTCATTCTTTCCTAAAACAAACATGTTTTAATAATCCTACTTCCTAAATCTAATCTTGTCAACTTCCCATCACGTTTCACTGCCTACTGTTTATTTGTTGTCTCACTCAGCTCATTTGCTCATAGACTTCAGTTTATAAACAAACAGCTACCAGTCTCACTTAATCAATAACATTAATTGTTTGAGTCAAACTTAGTCTAGGTAGCCATCCATTATGTTAAAACAAAGGTAGTTGCTTATAGAGAAAAGTATTCTTTTTTCATTTTCAAGTTGCTCAATTTTTTTGGTCTCTTTTCTTCTCACGTATCTATGTAATCTTGGCTTCCTGTGGCTTTGTCATGTTTTTTCTAGTCTCTTAACCTTGAGTTTGCCACTTTGCATCGTAGGTGGGTCATATTGTATTTTCATTCTGGGTTCCTGTGGTCGTTTCCGTCACATGTTCAGCATTTTTTATGCACACAAAGTGCTCTTCTGCTCAATTTTGTGATATGTGCCTAAATAAAGTTACTTACTTTGGTCAACAGTTCCCCTATGGAATGCTAAAACTTGGAGAATTCGTCCTTGAAACCACATAATCGTCATAATCACTTGGCATTTCTAGCAAAGATAAAATACTCTAATAAGGGGTCTCAATGATAGTTTTTGTGGACATTCCGTGAGCGGCGACTAGCTAAGCTAGAGCAAGAATATTTTTGCTTGACGTTTATAAACAAATTATCCAAATAGTCTGCAAGTTAATTGATATTTGATGTACCCTTTTTCAGGTATGGATGTATGAACATCCGCTCAATCCCAACCAACGATCAAGACGTAACGTTTTTTTGGGCTCTAGTCAGCCACACCTTTGTTTTTGTTTACTTGCGAGAGTGTGGCTATTTAACAATTAGACCCGTAACCCGAAAGGGCTATGGGTCAATAGCCCATGAGTTGAAGCCGAATGGGCTATTGACCCGTACCCCTTGAGGGTGAAGGGTCTAATTGTTTTAGTATCACCCAACCAGTCGGACAGAAATGGCAATAAGAAAGTTAGGAAATGTAAGTTGAAGAAATATTTATTTGGGACTAAAACGAAAGAAAGCGTCATGCTTGATGGCCCTCGATGACCATTGCTAATACCCCCCGTAGTCCTTGAGTAGCGTAGCCAATTAAAATGCAGGATTTGCATTTAGTCCACTAGTTGGGTGATACTATTATATTTTATTCAGAGCACGTCGAAACGAACAAAATCACTGCGAAACTACTTAAGATAATAGTATTTTCCTGCGTTTGACAGAGGAATTAGCAGCAAAATATGCTCTCATCTGTATCTGTGTTTGTATGTGGGGTATTTTGGAGGATATGATTACATTTATAACGTGTATTGTAAAGCTTTCTAACCTTTTTAATATAGCGATGCAGCTTTGAGGACTTCGGTACAAGAATCGGCAAAATTCTTTTGAAGAGAAACTTATTTAACATGCTACTCTTGTTCTTGAGACGTCTTAGAAATCGCTGTGAAACACGGGCATGTCTTAAGCGCTTTGTAATAAACTTACGTTTTACAAGAGATTGATGTAAAGATAGTTTTGATATATGTTCGCTTTGATTCTCGATAAAAAGTTCACTCTTAAGTGGTCGCTCTAAAATACGTCTCTCTAAATATCCACTCTTAAGTTTTGCTCATGAGGTAGTCTCTCGTAAAGATTGGGGAACTTGTTCCCCAAAAAGTTATGTCTTTCTTGCCGGCTGAGCTTGCGAAAGAGGCAAGAAATGAAGTTCTCTCACACTGAATGGAGATCTGGGTACGAGTGGGTGTCAGTTTACATGCTTGTCACATGGTTCAGTTTTTGTTTCTTGCCTTGAAAGTGCAACAGTTTTTAATTTTGCTCTTCGTTGTTCCAATCGTTTTTTCTCGATTCGGTCAAGAAATGCCGCCAAAATCCAGAGCTAGTCGACGCCTGATGGCTCACAACGCCAGTCCGGCTAGGGAGTCGCGAAAACGCACGAGGAACGAGCGTGAAAGGTCGCACGATCGGCGCGAGTCTTCGAGAAGTTCCCGCCGTAATAAGTCTCCATCTAGTCCATCTAGGAAGGATCGCCGATCAAAATCGTCCAGCCGCTCGGACTCACCGAGCAACACACCATCTTGGGCGAAGAAAATCCTCGAGGCCCATGAAAAGAGCGAGGAGCGCCTCCAAGCACTCGAACGTGAGTTAAAGTCACGGCCAGCCACCGAACGATCTCGGGAAAAATCGCCAACCAAGCCGGACTTCAAATTCAAGAGGAATAAGATCCAGTACGAGCTGAACGAGAAGGTTCTCGAACAACTGGACGTGGCCGCTTCTACTAGTGTCGAAGCAGAGAGAAACGAGGCCTTGGAAGAAGGTAAGAGGCTCTTAAAAGAGAGAAATAAACATATTATGTTAGCGGAAAAGTACGGCTGGGATGCTGTTGATTGCTATGTGCAGGAGCCGCTAGCAATTGATTCCGATGACGACAAACGGATCAGGCGGGCAGTTAAAGAAAGCAAAGCGCTAAAAGCGGATAACAAGAGGCCTTCAAAACCTCGGGCACAATTTAGTAATCGTTTCCAGCAGTCCTTCACCTCGAATTCTGGCCCCAATGCAAGACGTGTAGTGATTCCCGCGTCGAGACAGAAATCGGATCCCTCCCAAAGCGAGGTCTGTTTTCGTTGTGGACGAGCCGGGCATTTCGCCAAAACCTGCCGCGCTCCTATCCCCGCAACTACAACGGGAAAAACATACTGAAACAGCTCATCTAGGATTTAATTGTGATTTTGACGTTGATTGGAATGATAATTTGGGCATACAGGACGTGTCTGGGCCCGGTTTGTTGAACATGTACAGTAGGCTTGGAATGTCAGAGCATGAAATGAAGAATGATATGAACATTAACACTGCATGTGTAATTGACAGTCCCGTATCTGCAAGTTGTGTTTTTAAAGTTAGTCCTGAACAGGGCCCTGTTTGTGTTAAAGGTCGATTGAAGGACCACTTGAGTTTTTGGCAGAGAATTAAAGCCAACAGATGGGTTACTACCATTATTAAGGATGGCTATGCCCTCCCATTCGTAGAACTACCACCCACACGTGCGATGGAGAACCATAAGTCAGCCGTAGATGATAATCAGTTTGTCACAGAACAAATCAAAGAACTACTTTCAGCAGGCTGCATAACGGAAGCTAATTTATCAGAAGTTCATGTTGTCAGCCCTTTAGGTGTTGTTAAGAACAGTGTCAAGAAGAGACTGATCCTCGACCTCAGATATGTTAACCATTTTCTTCGCATTCCCAAGTTTAAGTACGAAGATATCCGCACAACACGGGACATTTTCACACTAGGGGACTGGTTCTTTAGATTCGACTACAAATCAGGCTACCACCATGTAGACATTTTACCTTCCCACCAAAAATTCCTTGGGTTTAGCTGGACTCTGGAGGGGGAAAAGAAATGGTTTGTGTTCTCAGTCCTTCCATTTGGCTTAGCATCCGCACCCTACGTCTTTACGAAAATTCAGAAGGCCCTTGTTAAGCACTGGAGAGAGCAGGGCATCCGGATTTTTACCTACTTGGACGATGGGGCAGGAGCGGGTCAGACTTTGGAAATTGCCAGAGCAGCATCTGCAAGAGTTAGAGAGGACATTGCGGCCAGCGGTTTTGTTGCCCACCCTGAGAAGTCCTGCTGGGAGCCAACCCAAGTGGGTGAACTGCTTGGCTTTATTCTGGACTTAAGAGCAGGTGTCATTCGTGTTCCACCGCGTCGCATCGACGGACTGAGAGAACGGATTGATCTCGTAACTCGTCAAAAATCTGCAGTAATGGCCCGCCACTTGGCAGGCTTGGTGGGGACAATTGTTTCTATGGGCTTAGCACTTGGCCCAGTCAGCCGTTTGTGGACGAGAGCGATGTATCGGGATATTTTGTCTGCTGAATTCTGGTCACAACGCATTGCCCTTTCCCCTGAGGCACTGAGGGAGGTGCAGTTCTGGAAGGATAGTTTCGAAGATTGTCACGGTCAGCCCATCTGGAAGGTCAACCCTAAGATTGATGTCCTTTCCTATTCAGATGCAAGCGACTCAGGATGGGGGGGCTACTGTGTGAATGTGGCAGGCTCAGAAGTTGCAGGCAGTTGGTCAACGGCTGAGAGTCGAGAAAGCTCGACATGGAGAGAGCTTAGAGGAACGAGACTGGTGCTCCTGTCTGTCGGGGAAAAGTTGGCTGGTAAAACAGTGCGCCATAGAACAGACAACATGAATGTGGAACACATCCTCAACGTAGGCAGTCCAAAACCTCAACTTCATTCAGAAGCTGTCGCTATTTACACACTTTGTAGACGATATCAGATTCATCTGGAGCCTGAATGGATCCCCAGGGAACTTAATAAGGAGGCCGACGAGCTTTCCAGATTGGCCAGTAAGGATGACTATATGCTCAACCCGAACATCTTCGCGGCTTTAGACATCTTGTGGGGACCACACACAGTCGACCGTTTTTCTACCTTTCGGACACGTCAAGTCCCCCGTTTCTGTAGCCGTTGGCTGAATCCATGTACTGAAGGAGTGGATGCTTTCACACTTTGCTGGTCTGGAGAGAATAATTGGATTTTTCCTCCCCCCTACTTGATACCCAGGGTACTCAAACACATGGAACATGGTATGGAGACAGGAACTCTGGTCGCCCCATTGTGGACGTCAGCTTCATGGTGGCCCCTTATCACCACAGATGGAACACAACCTGAAGCATTCATACAGGACTGGGTGGAAATTCCATCTTCGGAGGATATGTTCCTTCCAGCCACCTCAGGCGCCTCTTTATTCAGCGGAAGGCCATGCTATCGTGTTCTGGCTCTCCGGGTTGCGTTTACAGGCGCGGAAGCTTACACAGCTAGGCCATTCTCCTTCTGAAGTGTCAGCTTGAAGTAATTGAGTGCAACATGTTCTGGGGCTTCTATCCAACATGCTATGACCTGCATAATGGCGCCCGTGGGCGCACGACGGGCCAGCGCTTTATGGCCTTCGAGGGGCCAGTGTTCTTAGGCCCTTGAGGGACCTACGAGTTACTACCTGGGAGGGACAATTGTGTTAGGGCCTGTAGTGGCCAATACACTAAGGCCTGTGAGAGGCCAATGTGTTGGCGCCTGTGAGAGGCCAATGTTTTCATGCCTGCAGGAGGCCAATGTGTTAGTGCCTGTGAGGGGCCGACGCTTTCGGGCCTGGGAGAGGCCCATATGTTCGGGCCTGTGAGAGGCCAATATATTAGGGGCCTGTGAGTGGCCAAAGCCTGCAAGTGGCTAACACGTCTTTTTTGATCGGTCATGAACTCACGGTTATTACAGCCTGTATAGAGGCCAAGCTTGTTTCGACATACTGTGAGACTACTTGTTTGTACAGGAACACTGGATGCCCATTGCCAACCTACTAGTGATTCTGATCATACCATGCATTCTTGGCTGTGCAGTGCTGCTGGTTTATCCACCAAAAACACTTCCTAACATCCTCTAAATGTCTTTCTCACCAGCTCCTCCTACTCTGAGGGATCTGAAGAACAGTCGCCACCCGGAGATACGCTCCCTTGCTCAGGCAGTTCCGGGCATCATGGTCCAGGACAGAGCTCCAAGTACCGTTAAGAAATACCGGTCATCCTTCTTGGCATGGCAGAAATGGGCGGAGGCTAGAGACATGAATGCCCTTCCCACATCTGGTCCAGAGCTTTCTGTATACCTGGTGCATCTGCTGCAGACCACTAAATCATTGGCATCCATCCAGTCTGCAGCTTTTGCCGTGGCATGGGCCCACGAAAAGGCTTGTCAACCTTCGCCTTTACAGCACACCATGGTGAAACAACTCCTTGAAGCATGCAAGCGTGTCCTGGGTACCTACCCTAACAACAGAAAAACCCCACTCACAGCATCCCAAGTCAAGGATATAATACTTCAGTTTGGCAACGGAAATCCCAGTGAGCTCCAGATAGCATGCCTCATTGCCCTAGGCTTTGCAGCGTTCCTTCGCTGGGATGATCTTAAGGATCTTAGATGTTGTCATCTCCAAATGACAAGCGAGCATATGTCAATTACTCTCACCAAGAGGAAGAATGACCAGTTCAGGGAAGGTTCTGTAATCCTGGTGGCCCGCACAGGCTCTCGTACATGCCCCGTTTCGCTGACCGAAAAGTTCTTACTCACTGGACGACACAAGGGATCTGATTACCTGTTTAGGAAGGTGTGCCATACAAAATATGGCTTCTCTTTCCGTCCGCAACAGTTGACCTACTCACGGGCAACCGAGCTGTTTAAAAAGCATCTTAAAGCTATCGGGCTTGACCCCAGCCAATATGGCCTTCACAGCCTTAGATCTGGGGGAGCATCAACTGCCGCAGCAGCTGCCATCCCTGACAGACTACTGATGCGTCATGGAGGTTGGCGTTCGCAGACAGCAAAGAACATGTACATTAAAGAAACTGAACAAGCCCTTCTTGAGGTTTCAAGGGCTCTCCATCTGTAGGGAGGACAGTAACAGTTGACTCGAACTATTTTAGTTGTTGCTCGGAACTTTTACGGCGAACCTTGATTATTTTGTTTTTACTAAGTTTCGTTTTTGCATTCAGTTAATGTTCCGATCTTGTGGGGTATTTCATTCGAGCGATGTTCTTAAACCAAGGAAATTCGTCTTAGGCTCTATACTTTTTCATCTTGTGTAATAAAGTGCTGTTGCATTTTCGTGTGGCAGGCAAATGGCATTCGGTGTGCGAGAAATGTCTTTCTTGCCGGCTGAGCTTGCGAAAGAGGCAAGAAATGAAGTTCTCTCACACTGAATGGAGATCTGGGTACGAGTGGGTGTCAGTTTACATGCTTGTCACATGGTTCAGTTTTTGTTTCTTGCCTTGAAAGTGCAACAGTTTTTCCCACCCCCCACCCCTTATAATAGTAAATAGTGTTTGAGAGAGCAATGAGAGAACAACGAACAGTCATGATTGTCATTTTTTATTACGTATCTATGTTGCTTAGTCTTGACATAG
>OZ026597.1:16364414-16451914 GCA_964020085.1 Micromussa lordhowensis | reverse complement strand
ACCACCAATATCCTGCCATTTTTGCTCCTTTAGTTTCACCTTTGTAACACACAGTGTGACCATATGCTTTGAGGAACGATACTTTACCACCTGAGAAAACAAAAGTTTGAAGGTAAAGCCTTGAGCTTCAAGCTCAAAACAAAATTATTGCATTGCCATTGCGGGAAAAATAACTTTTAGAGCGCTATGTCTCAAAAAATACACGGCTTATGACTGCTTTTATGGAAATGGTCTGTATGGTAAAACCTCAACCAAGGAAAAAACATTGAGAGTGCTCAGAGTTACCGCAAGTAGACTAACTTACCATTTAATAAATTTATTAAAAACTGGATCAGGCTTAGCCATCATGGTCTATGAGCAGTTATTATGTCACGCTCTACAAATATGGCAAGCATTCACGTAACTTTTTGGAGCATTTTTAGATAAATTTTTCTATTTTGGGGGGTCATTTTTAATAAAACAACTATTTCACTCTCGCTCGTTGGACATGAGATGATGATAGCCAACTCAGTGCTATGCATAAAAATTGTTAAATATTTTACTTTTAAGTTCATGTGCACCATACTTGTTATTTTTCCATCTTCAAAAGTGAAGGGTCCAACCTCATCACTTCCAGTGGCAGTGAACTGCTTTTTATTTGTAAATTCCCATGTTTATCTCCATGTTCCACTTGCCGTTTGGAGGCTTGTTTGGGAAATCCCTGTTATCAATGAAGTATTCATTCCATTTGCCTAAAAACCAATCAATCAATCAACCAAACAATGAGATCAGAATTTATAAACTGTGAGTCAGAGTTGACCAATCTGACACAGAAGAGTTCTCTGACCCTCAAAAACTCACAGCCGAAAGTACAGTCATTCTTTTGTGAAATCTTTCAGCAACGAAAATATCATGGTGCTGCTGATGGGGTCAGGAAGGGCGCAATCCGGAATGGCCTATATGTTTCTTTCGGGTGGGCCATTTGATTGAGGAAGGAGGGTCGGTGATTTCCAAAAAAATATATCCCGTGAGCATACTTGTACCAAAAAAATTCATGCACAAGGTTACACGGAGAAAACAAATCAAGTGTACACACTTCCCAAGAAAAAATCCTAGTGCATGAAAAGGTTAAAAGAAATTCACACCTTTACCAAATCCCCTCTCCTCAAAATGGTCCGCACCAGCAGCGTTCTTATTCATAGTTTGACAAAGAACTGACGGGCGGAGCTAGCTGAGAGCAGCGGTCTCCACCTGTGGAGAGAAATGCATCATCAGCTCGTTTCTTCCGTCGAATTTTTTTCGCCCTAGCCGTAGTCTGCGTAGCAGGCGTTAAAAGAGGAAGGGGGAGGCAAAGCGTGCGTATTCTGCCTCCTCCAGGCTACCCTGGCCGGGAGCCTATTCACAGCCTGAACAGGCGGAGAATACCCTTAGGGACCGGTCGTTATTTATCGCCTAGGGGGCGCGATTTTCGGCTAAAGACAGTAACAAGACAGTAACAGTAACAGGTCCCTACACCCCCCCCCCCCCATTACTATTAATTGATAAATTGCGTGATCACTTTATATCACTTTTTATAAAATAACTGAGTCACTACGCGCGCTCTCATTGGTCGATAGGTGTGTTTAGATGAGAGTATGTAAACACGGTTGTGACGTTTTAGAATCGCGCATACTTTTGAGAATTATTTTATAAAAGCAATAGAGCACTCTTTTCATGCTTACATAGCCTCATCTAAACACTCGGAGGGTTGGGAGAATTCTCGAAAGTTATGCAAACCCGAGACGTAGTCGAGGGTTTGCAAAACTGTCTCGAATTCTCCCAACCCTCCTCGTGTTTAGATGAAGCTATAAAAACACGGAAAAAGTGTTCTATTGCTTAAATAGCCATTTGATTATTTTCGAGTTCTATTTACAGAAAGGGTATGCCCGCAACTAGCAAAGGCTAATCTAGGCGGGCCATGCCTTAATAAGCGAATAAGCGTGATTTCCCTTCCCCTCATTTCCTCGCACACATATTCACCTTTCGACCTGTATATTTAGTGCTTTTAACGGTCATATGAAAGTAACATTTCTAACTATGATGTACTTACAGTATAATGAAGCCGCCATGGTGTAGTCTCTTGATTCGTGTCTTTTTTCTAGTGTGGATCCGGAGGTCTGATCAGGGTTCGTAGCAGACGTTTTCACAGGCGTGCAGTAAAGCATAACAGGCTGCGTAAAGCGAGGCCCGAAGGGCCAAGCCAACCTAGAGGGGTCTGGTATGCCCTCCCCCCGGAAAATTTTGAAATTGTAGGTTGCCAAAGATGCGATTTCACACATTTTGAGGGGAAAACTGTTACGGAAAATGAGTGGTTTTATGATCATAAAATTAGACGTAGCAAGTAGCGCTGGTTCACCTTTGGGGAAATTTTAATAACCGGAACAGGCGGCTTCATTCCATTTTACATCTGGTGGAATGTCGCCGTTCTTCTGAGAACCCCGTGACTGATGTCAGTTGACATACCAGCAATGGCCGTTTTTATACTAAAGACGCATTATCTGTCTGGAAGAACTTGGGCAAACATTTGTAGTTCGCCTGGTTATACGTCTATGGTATAAAGACGGGCACAAGACGTATTATGCGTTTCGACGAACTATCTCTCGTAGTGCGTCGTTCAAGACGCATTTCGAGGGATAATTCGTCTAGACGCATAACGCGTCTTGTGTTCGTCTTTATACTAGAGACGCATAACCAGGCGAACTACAAAAGAGGGCGAGGACACATTATCCTCCTAGACGGATAATGCGTCTAGTATTAATACGCCTAATCTAACCATCCACCAAGTCTGTATGGGTATGTCATATTTAGTGCCCCCCCCCCCTCCCCCCAGGCGATAAATAATGACCGGTCCCTTACATCAATGAAATTTCTGGATATTCGACAGGCTCGATTAACAGCTGTTTAGAAAAGGAGCCGAGGCAGCTCCTCCCCGCAACGAAACGGAAAAGTGGGAAGATAAGACCCTTTTTTGTACAGCATCACCCCATACTTTCTTAGCTAGTGCCGTTTATTAGGATGGCAGATGAGGCGAGGAGGGTTTCATTGAGGGAGCTTACAAAAAAGAGGGCACTCAATTGGTACCGTAGTCTGGAATAGGATCTGCTAAATTAGTTTTTCATTTATGTAGGTAGCTTTATGAAGATCGAATAACTACACAATTAATGTAGCCCAGTTGAAATGTCCAGCAACCGTTTTGCTCGTTCGTTTGATCCAAGTCAGCAATAAAAATGATTTAAAAGAAATGGATCATATACCTGATTTACTGTAAGTAAAATCCTCAACTAACCATCACTTTCCTCTTCTTACTGAAGCCTGCTCATCAGTTAAGTTTTAGTTAACTAGTTTTAACAAAGTATTGACGACTTTGTTAAGAGGAGAGTCAACAACGTGCTTAATAAACAACCTTTATTTTAAAGGTGCAAGGTTGATTAAAAAACCCCTGATTTTTATTTCAGTTTGGCCCAAAACTAACGATCGTCAGCTCAGGGTTATGAAAGCTATCTTTTGTCGTGTAGTACCCTAGCGTTTCCTTTCGTTTCCCGGTAAGTTCTCTGCTACTTTCCCCGTGTAATTGCCCTGAGCTCTCAGGCGTTTGCCCGTCCATCGTTTCATCCCCTTCCATTTCCGTAATTTCTGCATGCGTTCTACCTTGGGCCCAGACCACGTGTATCCCTTGAGTTCCGCTATATACACAGCCTCGTGTGTTTCATCATAGGCATCACGTACGTTTACCAATAACTTCCCCGGGCAATCACTGTGAGTTTTACTTTCCTTCTGCACATGCTACACCTGGGCTCGTTCGAATTCCCTTTCTTTTACCACGCATCAGGGAAACGGAAAAGTTCCGAAATGTTCAAAGCCTTCCTATAAGCTAACAATTAGTGAGTGCCATTTTTTAGAGCCTCCTTGTGTTCTTTCCTCTGAGTTTCCGTTCCATTCCCCCTCGCGATCCTCCATGGCTTCTGGGTGGGTTCCCGTCTAAGAATCTGTGGATTGTGTTTTAGAACTAGGAGCCGGATTTAGTGATAAACCGAGTCAGTGTGTCTCGATGCAGGATATGTAGCACTGAGCTGGTATATTGATAGGAAATGCATCTGGAAGATCCATATTAAGAAGTAGTAGTGAGCAAAAAAGTTTTTAATAACACTCTCAATTATTTCTCTAGTTATATTGCACCCATGGTTATTGTGCCTATACTTCAGTCTGAGGTCAGTTTTCCATTTCCATGACAGGTTGCAACGCATCAAAATACATTCACGGGACTTAAGACCGCTTCAGATCAGAAAAAATGTTGAAGTATTTAGACTGTCAGCTACGAAACAAGGTATGAAAAATTTAGGTTTTAAGTTATTTTTTTTAAATGGAGTTACAAATTTTTCAAGTAATACAAAAGGTTTTCAGAATTTAAAAATCCACTTGCGTATCTAAATGCAAATTTCATGAGACACGCCGCGACGTTTTCATCAGTGATTGGTTCTAGTTGTTAATCCATATTCATCAAAACTTGCAGAATGTGGGCCGTCAAACCAACAGTTCGTGGATGTGTCAAGACGTGGATCTCTGGCTCTTCCCAGTGATGTCTTTCCTGGGTTCCTTCCCTGAAGAAGATGAAGACGACAAAGGAACATTGAAACTGTGAAAATAATGGTGAGTGTATTCTGTAAACGTTACGTTTGCTTTTCCACCTAACAAACAATTTTCACACCGCTAAAGTTTTCACAGTCGCTTGCAATTTATTTACTTGCACTACAAAACGCTTCGTTGATAAACTAAGAAACTGCTGGGTTTTTGGCTAAAAACTCAACAAAAGATTAAGATATTCATTGCGTACACGTTCAGCCGAATTCATTCTATATTTCTTGGTCTTGTTATTCTGTGCGCGCTGAGCGAGTAAACCCCGGGAGCAAACGTTGAAAATCGTTACCACGTGCAGCCGGGTCGTGGAGGATTCAGTGTACCTTGGACATAAATTTGAACTGGAAAACGTTATCCTAAAGAAGTTTTTTAACACTGCTATTAAACTCTCTGGCTATAAATCCGGCCATGACGTTCATGTTTACCTTGCTCATTTTAGGGAGAAGAAAATGGAAGAATAGTGGAAGACAATGGATCATTAGTAATCTCTGGAAATAAAATGGTGAGTGTACATTCCTGCATTATTTTGTTTTCTCCTTCACCTTATGGTGCACTGATTATTTTCGGCACTTACTACTATTCCCCTCGAGATTACAATCCAGAAAATGTGGTTTTACTACTGAAAATTTTATAACGAGTTAAAGAATAACTTGCGCTAAAGAGATTTGTAGAAGACCAGACTAAACAACAGATTTTCAAACTTGCTTCATTCCTCGAAATCGCCCATATCAGAGTGCAAAAATCTTTTGTACTAAAGAGTTAGGGTTGTTGCTTTGTATGCTGAATGTTTTCAAGTTCTCTTGTCCTAACGTAAGGTTTCTCTTCGTCTCTCTCATCTTAGGAAGAAGAAATCTCCCAACGAAAGAAGGGATGGAATTCATAAAGGATCAGTGGATTAATATTGAAGACGACAAGGGTTTGAATACATATTTAATTTTCGTTTAAAATGGTGGCAATATCATTGTTCTCTCGGTTTCCTTTTTTTGTTTTCTCTCTTGAAGGTTTTCTAGTTTGTCGTCGTGTTTTTTTATTTCAATGAATATTGAAGTTTTCGCTCATTTGTCGATCGCTGGAGATTTTAATCGTTTATTGAAATATTCTTGCCACCGTTTTTGTCGAAAGGATTCTGGAATTATACTTTGTAGCGGTTCTCCAATATAATTAAAATTAATTCTAATCGGAGTTATTGTAAGGGGGGATTTATCAGAAATCGGTGCAAATCAGCCTGTCGTGATTCAAAATCGTTTGATTTTCGAATGAATGTTATCGTAGCTATTGTATGGGGGGTCCATTGATTGGCTAACTAAACATTATCGTTCCTTTGATTGGAAATCGGAGCTCATTGCAACTTATTTTCATACCGCTCTGTATTTTTCCGGAATCTTTAATTTCTTGTTGGAACTGTTTGCTGGTGGTTCAATAACGTGGATCTTTAGGGTGGCACTGTATCTGTGGTTACACGATTTACGTTATGTGATCGGAGTAGTTGCTGATTTGATTTGACACTCGGTGGTTTTTGTAATTAGAAAATTGGGTTTTAAGAGGGAGGGTAACGGGATAGTCATTCGGAATTAAAAGCGCCACCTTTCGATAGGTTCAAGTTTGTTCAACCATCAGCAGTTTCAGTCGCTTTACTGTAACTTGAAATGACTGTTTGAAGGGCTCTCCACTGATGAATCGCAAATTGCTTTAAAATTTTCGCGGTCGACTGAGGACCCATTGTTGTGGGATTTCCTCTTTCCCTTGACTTGGCTTGTTCAATCCCACAAGAAAGTTTGTTCTGCATATTAAATGGAGAGCCCTTCTATCTTTGTATCCGAACTTAAAGTCTTTAAAATCAATATCTGGTTCACACTTGTTGTTACGCAAAAGAAAAAGAGCAGACTTCTGATTAAGAAAATCGGTTCTGAATATAAATTGTCTTAATTTGCCACCAAATTGTCTGAACAATGTTAAAAGAAATGTATTGAAGCCAGTGATTAGAATTTATATTTTGAGCTTGCACCTAAAACAGTTAAGGATTACGGACCACAGACCACACAATAGAAAACGTTCAACTGAAACATTTTATCGAATTTAGAATTTAAAGTCGATTCCATCTAATACCTATACTAATCGATGCCATTTTACCTCTAAATAAAAAAAAACGTCTTCAGTTTTTCTCAAAGATTGTTTGGGATCATTTTGTGTCTTAATAGTCTCTTCGATGGAACATTGGCCTTCTGATAAATTTATATCTCAATTTTCCAGAGAGTGAATCTTTGTAGAGGAATATGACACATTTTACGAAAATTTTGCGTTTGCGCCGTTTGAAATTAAACATGACAATTTTCCGCCACCCAGCAAGAGTGATGAAAAAGTAATAAACTAAGAGATATTCATTGATGTATAAATCATGTTTCGTGGAATTCGTATAACTAATTTGAATGCGCGATGCTTTTTTTCATATAACGTTATCTGTACAAACTTCATTGTCTGACTGCGTAATTTTTCATCTCCCTTCAAATTAAGACAGTGGGCAAACAATGGATGACACTTTTCCTCCAAAACGATGTCTTCAGTTTTTCTCAAGATTGTTTTAGATCATTTGTGTCTAATAACCTCTTTTGTAGCACGTGGATATTTACTTCCATAGAATTTGGCCTTGAGATTATTTCAATTAATTTTTCTGACAGTGAATCATTGTAGATAAATATGACCCAGTTTACACATGTGTTTTAAGTCTCGAACTAAACATGACGATTCCCCGCCAGTGAGCGAAAATGATAAACTTAGCGATATTCATTGATGTATCGTCGAATTCGTCCAAAAACAGCGTTAACGTTGTCTGCTCTCATTGTCTTGTTTAGATCTTTGACTTTCTAATTTTACTTCTGAATATCAAAATTAAGACAGTGGATATGCAATCAATGACATCAGTTTTTCCCAGATTGTTTATGGATCATTTTGTCTAAAATAATCTCTTGTTGGACGCGGATGCTTTCTTCGATGGAATATTAGCCTTGAAATTATTTCAATTCTTTCCCCAGGCAGTGATTTGTTGTAGATAAATGGGAGACAATTTTAAGTCTCTAAAATTTTTCACCGTTTGGAATTAAACAACGATTCTCCACTAGTAAGCAAGAATGAGAATAAAGTAATAAACTAAGAGAGATTCATTGATGTTCATCATCAACTCAAATTTGCAGAACTAAGTTTAAATGCGATGTTTTTTAAATACTAAATTGTCCAAAAAACCGTTGACTGCAGAAAAGGCATTGTTTGGTTTATATCTTTACTTCTGAATATCCAAACTAAGGTAGTTTGTAAGCAATGGATGACATTTTTCCTCTGATTACTTCACATCATTTTGTTCCTAAAATCACCTATTTTGTAGAACGCGGATAAGTTTTCTTGGATGGAATATTGGCCTTGAGATGACCTCAATTCTTTTCCAGACAGTGAATCGTTGTAGATAAATATGGCAGATTTTTCATGTTTTGATTCTGAAACTGGAATAAAACATAACCATTCTCCGCCAGCTAGGAAGTATCGACTAAAAGATTTGATTGTTGTATCGTCAAATTCCCAGCACTTATCTTATCTTTCAAATATTTTTTTTTACAAAACAACGTCGACGTTGTCTTTCTTATTGTCTTGTTTATATCTTTCACTTCTGAATATCCAAATGAAGACAGTGCGTAAACAATTTGTCAATCAAATAAACGTATTTATTTTATTCTATCTCGTTTCAAAACAGATAATTTTCTCTACTTTTGGACAGCGAATCCTTAACGTTTTGAGCAACTCATTTGAAGCGCTGTTCAGGGATGACAACAATCGTGTAACAATTTTTTATCTCGGTGATGTGCAATCAAATTCTCATTACTGACGTTAAAAACTATTTATGGAAATCTGTTTGGAGAATTAATATTTTCAATTCTCCAATTAAGTCCTTATGCGAACGATTCTATCGCACTATTTAACAAGATGATAACAACTTAAAGCAATCTGAATCAAAGAGCATAGTTCGGCTGTGACGTTTTAGTTTTTTGAAATATTGCAAAATTCTTTTTCACAGACATAGGATTTTTCGCGATATAAGCTTTTCGACCTCCAAGCAATATTCCTCAGTTAATTGTAAATAGCTCAGCAGCGTTTAGTCTAATAAAAATTTCATTTTTAAATTTGTTCTGAAGATTTACAATTTAGTCTTATCTTTTGTACGTTAAATTCCTTTAGTCATTTGTTCCGAAATTGGAAATTTTTGCTCGCTGTTTTGGATAAACATCTTTGTGTGACCAGATATCGATTTTGTGGTTTGTTTTACGTTTGATCTTTACAAGAGAACGGAGCAATATATGTTATCAGAACAGAAAATAAAGTTGTTTCTAAATTGGAAATGGTTTACAGTTGACTGAAACTGGGTAAAATTGAGGGGGAATGATTTGATTTCAATCGAGAACGGTCGTCTTGCTCCTATGTAACAGATCAAAAATTGTTAAACAGACCAAGAGATGAAATGGCAAGCTACAAACGGTTGTAAATCAAAATCTTGCGGAAGTCAAATTAAATATTTGGATAAAAAACATTTTACTATCGGACGGACTTCTAAAACTTACCGATTCGGAGTGAACTTATTTTCGGTTACTTTTTTTGTGGCTTGTCATTTCACCTTTTATTTTTTTTTCGAGAAACTATTGTATCATCTCGCACAAAAAAAAAATATCGTTTGGATCGGTCAAAATTGAAAACTAATTGGCAAAGATTCATTAGAAACGAGAAAACAAAATAACAATTTGTTAGGTTGAACAAAATCAAAGTTGTTTTGGTGCGAGATGGTGCAATAGCTTTTGGCGGGGATTTTTTTGAGTGTTACCCTTGAGAATTTTTTGCGACCAAAAAAATCTGAAGGGTGACCTCTAAGAATTTTTTCTGGAAAAAGTTGCCAGGGGAAACGCTGTGCAAATTTGTTCAAATTTTCCCGCCAAAAGTCTTAATATATAGAGGGCACATTTTTTCGTAACACCTTTTAAGTAAAGAAAGTGATTTTTACTTAATTAATTAACTAGTTATTGCAAAGCAAGCGAGACGATAAAGAAATTAAATACTACAAGAGGTGGTTTTTATTGTGTATTATATTTAATTGAATATTGTAAAAGAAATAAACACTACAACAAAGAAGTAAATTGGACCAGTTTGGAGTTTATTTTAGTATTTACACTTCGATAAATATGACAACAAAAAGGCCAGTGAGTTGAGTTTATTTCCACTTTAATAACAAACATTACAATAACCAAAAAGAATTGAAAAAATTTACTTTCAGTAACAATTTTTTTGGAAAAAAAATGGCGCATGCGTATTTGGAAGCGCCCGTATTTTTCTAAGTCTTTTGGCGGGAAAATTGAAAAAATTTAAACAGATGTTACCATCTTGAAAATATATCAGAAACGACAAGATTCCACTGGCGAAAACTAGACAACTTGAAAACTTTGTGAATTTTCTTTAACACGTGAAACAGACACAAGACAATTGGGTTGTCAGCATTACATTTTGTGTCACGGTTGTTTTGAAATCACTAATTTGACTTGAGCGCCTAAGAAACTCTTGCAAAAAATAATAAATATTCTACCTTAAATTTAAAACACGGTCCACTGAAGCAACAGCAACTTGAGCTTGTCTGCTTTACTTTTTCACCCTGAAAAAAATTGATAAGAAATAAAATGAACCATGATTACATCAACTTTGTCAGCCGAGTTTGGATTTTTGCGTTTATGCTACGGACATTGATATAAACAACAAGTATAAAAGCGGACAAACCATTTGCAAGACTGCGTGTAAAGTTAGTTGACAATCAACAGCAGCAGTGACACGAAAATTATGTTAAAAAAGTAAACAGCATCGCTTAAAGTAGCATTTCTATACCTACATGTATCCTCTTCTATTTATTGGAGTTTGGAGTTTTCAGATTCGCGAAAGACTTGCAAGATAGACCGCTCCAAATTTCACTTGCTTATGTTCGCAGCAAAACGCTTATTTACCAGGGCTCGTGAAATAAGACAACATTAGAAAACAAAAAACTCGTTGGGTAGCTACAAACGTTTGTAAAGGCTTATTGCTAAACACAAACCTTGTAGGAATATTCAATTCAAATCTATCCTGTTCAATGTATTGTTGAAGCAAGCCACCATTCCCTTGTCATGCTTAAAAAACTGTTATGAAATCTGTCTTCTGAATAAAACTTTTAATTGACGTTTTTGCAGACTGATTTGATATATATCTATATATGCTAATAAACAGTCATGCACTAATTGCACTGCTTTTGCTATTTTCATTGTTTTCTTTTGTCCATTCTGCACTGACAAATTTGACAACAAAAGTGTTTTGTCAAGTATGTAACAATTCAAATGAAATTCTAATGTCACGTTCAACACTCTGAACGATTGGTTTTTGGTACTCGTGAAATAATAAACGCATAAATTTTGAAAAATAATGTCAATTTCCTTTTCTGAGATTTATGCCATTCACTAGATGCTCACTATGAATTATCATAAAATCCATTCAGTTTAAATTCTTGAAAAAGTGCTGATAAATCAATCAATCAATCAATATCGTACCTGACATATTTTTGCTGCCTGCTGAAGCTTAAGAATGCCTTTAGTACAAATGTACAATGAAAAGAAATTGATAATAAAGATTCTGAATATATATGGAGAAAGGTTGTACCTGGTAGGAGGGTTATCCTCCCTCCCCTCCCCTCCCAGCATATAAAAACTTTTACACGTGCTGATCAAGCCAAACATTGTTCTTAATGGTGTCACACATGCTCCAGACGCCCCCATCTCAGAGTAAAAGAAAAAATGAACCCAAAAGCACTTGATTTTCAAGGTTACAGTACAAAGGTTACAGTACAAAGCCTCCAATGATTGCAAAACTTTTAACATGCATAGATGTCCCATGTAAAAACAAAACATTTACATGACTGCAAACAGTCAGTAAGAACCTAGTTGATCTTTTGTCAATGAAGACATTTTAATCTTGGCAATAACGTTTTATCATTTGATGAGTGTGCTTGTCCATCGGATTGGACAAGCAGTGTTGAAGGTTTACTTGTCTTAATCAAATTTCTGTCCAAGACAATGGGACAGAGATCTTTCCTCCAATCCTGGGCTCATCCTACTCAAGTTTCAAGTTTCAAGTTGATTTCAAGTCTTCCAAAAACTTACTTACAATGAACACCGCCTGCAAAATAGCGAGCTAATCCAGGCAGGCAGTTGTTAAGGACATTAAAACAGTCGAGTTTGAATACATTATTTGTCAAGAGAGGAAAAAAGTGATAAAAAGTGCAGAAAAATATTATAAGTTATGATTGAATTATAATTAAGATGCCTTTTTTATTTCAGAAATAAAAGTGCTAGCGTCAGCATAACTGTCCAGAGTTTCTAAAATTACAAATAGTAATGCTTGAATTTTCTTTTTGAATATGTGAGTGATGCTCCCCCAGGGTCATCCCACCCAATCCCTTTTGCAAGTTAGTCTCATCTAGACTGTAAAAATGCTTCACTGCAGCTACATATATTCTCTTGTCTAATGTGGTTCAGAGTTAAGGGCAAGCCTGTCACCAGGTACAACTTTTCTCCATATAAACAGGCTTAACCGTAGCTTTACGAGAAAGGTTTTACAATGGTGGCCATGTACAATGAAAAGTTTAGTTTTTGCGCACAGTGTCACTTATTGCTGAAGATAACCACCATGTAACTACAGTAGACAACTGCTGGAATCTGAAACTCACCTCATATGGGAATCCATTCTGTCATAATTGTGACTTCCTTTCTCCTCATCCATCTCAACACAGTAGTTGTCATTGCTGTTGGTCGTTCACAGCTAGTAAGAAATTAAAAACAGTATGATTAATGATAGTCTTCAGCTTTAATTGGTTAATTTAGAAACATAACTCTCTGCACACATTGCATACCTATAATGCTATCCAATAAGCTTGTTCTTGTTCTTGTTCTTGTCTTATTTTTTTCCATTTATAAATACAAAAACAGTACATCAATGTATATTAGAGGCAAGGAAGCCAAGAGAAGCCAATAGGTAAAGTCTACATACGAGCCAAGTGGCTTATTAGGCTGGAGCTTATCCCGGTTTCAGTAGCATGAAGCAACTAGGAATATTTCTACTCCCCCCTGGATGGGATGCTAGTCCATCCGTGTGTTACCTCCAGCATTAAATTGGCTGGTACCCATTTATATGCCTGGGTGGAGAGAGGCACCATGAGAGTAAAGTGTATTCCTGTTGAATTTTACAAAATGTTTTGGAACGACATTTCTGAACACCTGGTAACCTCGATCAACCATGCGTACCAAAAGGAGCATTTTACTCAATTGCGACTATAAGATTGCGGCCAAAGGTCTTGCTAACTGCCTCAAGAAAGTACTACCAAAACTGGTGAATTGCGATCAAACTGAAGTTATGAAAGGCCGGTTTATTGGAGAAAACATTAGATTAATTTACGGAGTCGTAAATTTTGTGGAGGCTAAAAACATTCCTGGACTATTACTTTTTTTTAGATTTTGAGAAAGCCTTTGATACCGTGGAGTGGGCCTTTATTAAAAGAAACCTTTCAACAGTTTAATCTTGGTTCCTCAACGATTAAATAGATTAACATCTGTTACAACAACATCGAGAGCTGTGTTTTAAACAATGGGTGGTCCACTGATTTTCTTTAAACTTGAAAGGGGAGTTAGGCAGGGCTGCCACCTTTTGCCTTACCTTTTTGTTCTTTCGTTGCTGAAAAAATTCGGAAAAATGATATCATGACCTTTAATTTGTACAGTAAGTGAATGGCCAATTGTAGCAGGAAGTCTCTGCCGTGAGCCTATTAACATTAATTCAGTTTTGGCAATATTCAGGCTGAGGTTATTTACATTAAGCCATTCATGAAGGTTAGCTAGTTCAGTGTTTAGTACTGATGCAAGCTCTGGTAAGCTACTGGCGGCGATGCTGATACTTGTATCGTCGGCGTACATTCGTGGTAAGGCTTTACTTAAACAGTTCGGCAAGTCATTAATATAGATCAGGAAATGAAGGGGTCCAACAAGGATTCCCTGTGGGACACCACAGGTAACAGCATGCGCACCAGACAGCTTACCATCTTATTAACTACCGGTACACACTTTTGTTGACGATCGCTTAGATAGGAGTCAAACCACTTTAGGGCCCTATGATCAATGCCATAACTAGCTAGCTTTCGTAAAAGAATCTTATGGTCTTTGGTGTCAAACGCCTTTTTCAAGTCTACATGTATGAAGATTACACCATTTATAAGACCGTTGTCAACATTGACAGACCAACTGTTAGAAGCTTCAAGCAAGGACGTTAGTGTGCTATGAAGTAATCTAAACCCAGATTGACAGTTGACTAAGAGATGGTTATCATTAAGATACTTGAAAAATTGGTCGTAAATTATTCTTTCGAACACCTTAGCGACTGCAGGAATATTAATCAAGATTGGCCGGTAGTTGTTTACATCCTGTCTTTTGCCTTTTTGAAAATTGGCGTGACTCTACAGTGTAGCTAGCTTCCATTCAGTTGGAACAATACCAGAGGAAATCGACTGATTCAACAAGAATGCCAGGGAGGGTGCCAGAACACCGGCCGCTATTTTAAGCATCCTGGATGGCAAATTGTCCAATCCAGTCAATTTCTTAGTTTCTAATTTTTCAAGTAGTTTTCAGACTTCATTGGAGTTACAATGTTTAGAAGAGAAAGTCGCATTAGTGGAGATAAGATAGCTTTCTGGAACAGTATCAGCAGAAGGTATGTCTCTTGACAAGTCATGACCAATGTTAGTGAAGTGGCAGTTTAATGCTTCTGCCATTTCAGATGCAGAACTAATTTTAATGTCCCCAATTTCAATATCAGCAAAAACGTTTTTCATATGTTGACGAGAGCTCAGTTCATTTATTAGCTGCCAAGTTTTATAGGTTTAAAATGCTAATTCTCTATTCTGAATTGCTCTGACAACAGGAAATTCATGTTAATTATTGGTTAGTTAAGTGTAACCAACTGTACATGTACAGGTATGTTAACACTGCAATTCAATAATTGCATAAAGTTATTTGCCCCTCAGAAGTCATGCTTGAACTGTAAACTGTTATCAACAGAATGGCTTGAGGATCATGTGCTATTTTTATTTTAATATATATATTTTTTCCATTTTGTCAATGAGTAGACCTGTGCTCCCACTCAGCTGACTCCTTGACAAGACTTTCAATCACAGAACTTCTGTGGTTTACTGACCAAGAGCTATCATAATCATTGAACCATTGTAAATAATATTTTACTATTTTTCTGCTCCTATATTTAGTCTGAAATATACTGAATAGTTTAATAATTTGCAAACAGAAACTTGTCTAGGCATAGATCATTAAATGGGAGCTGCAGTCATCAGTGTAACTGTAATTTCTGGATGGAACGTTTTTCTATTTTTTGACACACTGTACAGTAACAATGTAGATCAAGATTAACAAGGTACAGTATACTGTACCAGGAAGCGAAGAAATACATAACATATACAACATGAACAAACAAGACAAGTTACAATTGGTTATTTCTCCAGGTTTCAATTAATAGCTGTTGTTTAAGACAAATTAATATAGACTTTGCAAGAAGACAATTTACCTATTTAAAAATGATATACAGAGGTAAATCTGTATGCCAGTCTAAAGCTATGAAACATGAAATCTTTTTTTAACAAAAACGCTAGACTTTATTTTCATAAACAAAAGGAATTAAGAAGGAATCCACCACCACCAGTGGAGGCCTAAGGGTTAATGCACTTGTCTCGGGATCAAGCGGTCTGGGTTTGAATCCTGGCCAGGGACATTGTGTTGTGCTCTTGGGCAAGACACAGTGCCTCTCTCCACCCAGGTGTATAAATGGGTTTAGCAAACTTCATGCTGGGAGTTACCCTGCGATGGACTAGTATCCCATCCAGTGGGGAGTAGAAATACTTCTGGTTGCTTTATGCTACAGAAACCGGGATAAGCTCCGGCCTGATGGATCACTTGCCTTTATGCAGACTTTACCTTACTTTTACCACCAGAAGTTTGAGTAACAAGCAGACAAAACCTTTGTACTGAAATTATTTACATTGCATTATAAACTTCTGCGTGACTTTTTTAAATATCTACTCAAGAAAAACAAATTTTGAAGTTCATATGAACTGATGTGAAATTTTACCTGTGTTTGCACAATTTCTCTGAAATATATTCTCTTGAGTTCCCATGGAAAATTGTGTTTGGTGTTACATGATTGTATTTCAGGCAACTATTTGCATCTTTATCTTTTAGAAAATGCAAAAAGGACTGTAGTATATAATTTATCTACATGTACATGTACACTTAAAAAGGTAAAATGTTTTTGTCCATTGAAAACAGACATTGCTCGAGTTCCTATCAAATTTTGTCTTAATATTGAACTGGCACTGACGGCTTTAATTGAATGACACGGTGATATTAGGAAAACCACCATGGCAGATATCATGAATAAAGTCCCTTTATGAGCTATTCAATAACTGCTCCAACACAAAACAAAGAAAAGTGTAACTCACCTCAATCATGGAGTCCATCCTCCAGTTTTCGAGTCTTTATCTCCCTATACTTGGCATTTCTCACCTGGCAAGAACAAACATGAATTCTCGGTTTTCATGTGACGTAGTCATTTTCCCAAATTTAAAATTACCTTCCCCTCTGAAGTTTTAGTTTCATCAGAATAAAGACCCTACAAGAACTTAACGTTTTAGAGCGTTTTAGCTCGACAGGGTTCTTCTTTTTGTGGTAGAACATGTTTTAATTTTCACGCTTTTGCGTTGCGTGACATGAAAATGGCCGCCTAAGGAAGGCTGAAAAGATGAGTTATCGCTTTAGTTTTTGCTAACTGAGCGGTACTTGCACTAGAAGAAGTACTCATTTCAATGTATCGGAGCTCTAGAGTACTAAATTTTTCGTTTCACTAGCAAAACTCAATGACAGATGTTTCTGTTACGTTACAGCCGCCATGTTTGTGCCCCTCCGAAGGGCACAAACATGGCGTCTCCATACAAAGCTCTATAAATTTGGGTGACACACTTCTTCGAATAACGCGCGAATGCAAAACAGCACAGACTTGATTCTTCGCGAGGTTGTTTATATAGCAGTCATCTATCATATCCCAGACTCTTGACTTTATTTGATAAATGGTTATGATTTTTAGGTTTGGTCACATGACTGGTGAAAACCGAGAATAGCCTTAGTGTGTAATGTGTAAGCTAGCTATCAAGATCATCTCATACAGAAACCTTCTGAAAGACCTGCTATATGTATGTAATCAAAACAGCTAAAAAAATGATCATCAAATAAAGAAGCTGTTTGAAAATCTCTCAAGAGCAGACCTGTGCTCCTACATGTACTTGGCCGACTCCTCGCCAGAATTCAAATCACACAACTTTGATGTGTACATGTAAGAGCTCTAAAGTTATTGTCTAATATTTATTGACCCATTGATCATTAAAACATTGTTTTGCTCTTTATTTACATGCCATCTGACAGGATGTCAGAGAAAATAACAAATTATGTGGAAATTTTCGGGGGGGGGGGGGGAAATGCCCGAAAATGCGCTGATTATGTGTAAAACACACTGGATTACGCAGAAATTTTAACAGTTAACAAAATCAGCAAAATTGATAACAAAGCCTTTCAAATGTACCGAACAACAGTGAAATGAAAGGCACTTCCAAGTCTTACCCACAGTTTGAGCTCTTTAATAAGAAGGCACATCATTTTTGCCAACTTTGACATATGCTTGATCTTTTTATGGTATTTTTGGACAAGTATTTTTTCATTTACACAGTTTTTCGATAGCATTTTAGCTCATTTTGCGTGTCCGTAGCTTAGTAAGCTGCAGACATTTTCCATGGAATTGGTTTTCAGGCTCTTTGTGTAAAGCAGGTTGGAATGCCTGTAGGTTAAAAAGTTTTCTCTTCAGAATTTTTGCTTATGGGGCTGTAAGGTAGCTGCCTTATTGCTAATATGGTACAATTTTTATGTGGCTAAATACATGTAGAATTTAGGCAAAGTTAGACTTGAACCAATGCGGCCAGCGGTGTTTCGCATAACAGTACGTGACTTGCGGGGCGGTCCTTTGGGGGTTTGCAGGGCCATTGTGTATTGTTGCATTGCATGTGCTGTACTGCTTGCTGATTGTTGCGGATCATTTGCTCGGTGTTTAGCGAATCTTTGCGGATTCTTGCTCCCTCCCGCCCCCTCCTCTTTGGTGGTTGGTATCTAGGTAAGTATGGGTCAGGTAAGTTGTTTCCACTGATTCTTTCAGTGTGACAACACAGCCTACACTGCTACATGTACATGTACAGTGTAGAAAGTGTACCACTACTATTGTCCCCTCCTTCTATAGCTTAAATGCTTATAATATCAAAGTGTGAATGCACTGCTGCAAACATAAGCCTAGGCATAAACATCGTCCACCATCTTGTGTTATTGTATTGAGGAGGTGTGGAACTGAAAATAAGGAAATTTTTCATTCTGCGCATGTGTGCATTCTTATTGTTGTGTTTTGTACTTCCTCACTACCGTTATACTGCTTGTGCTTGTGCCTACATGTTAGATGTATGTCGTAGTGAAAACCAGGCTTAATGGCCACATGTTGCATACAATAATTATAGCCCTAAAATTTACAATTTTATAGTACATGTACATGTATCATTCATTTTGACAAATGAAAGCCATTAAAATTAAAATCTGTACTAATAAAATGTCCTTCCCTAGTAATGTCACCTCTAAATTTTGGGATGCATGTGCCCCTTTTGTAAATTGTCCAATTTCAGTTTGGGAAAAAGGTCAAATAAATATAAAAAAGTGATTCACACAGAATCAAGGGCTGACTAGGTAGTTGAGCAGTTTAATACATTCAGGTACACAAACAGCAGTTGCTTCCAATGCACTAGTCTTTGAAAGAATTATTTTGTATTGAGTCCCATTATGCAGTGGCTGTTGAGTTATTTGATATAAACATCTCACAATGTAAATGGCTACTCCTTAATTCTCCTGCCTACTTTGTCCCAGTATTGCTAGCCAAGGACCACCAAGTACAATGTAATAAAACTGTATTTTGAACTCTTCCAACGCAAAACAAAGTAACTTGTGACTCACCTTAGATGGAATCCATCATCCCTCTCCACACCTCTCCATTCTACATGTCTCACTCCACACCACCAGTTAGTCTCAGTGCATGTACATGTACAGTTCAGCTCTTTCCATTGTCTGTTTTTACCTAAAAATAAGCAGGAAATGTTCTGATTACCAATTGAAGCAGTTGACATGGATATTATGTCTGAGGATATGGAAAGAATGTCTACTCAAGAACTTGAAAAAGTTTAGTTAGAGTTTGTCCACAGACAAATCTATGCTTCGAAACAAAAGATCTGAACTTGTAACAAAAATTAATACAGACATGAGAATAAGTTCTATGCAACCAATCAGAAGCAGGATCGCACCACACACCCTCCATGAGTTAGTTTAAATTTTGTTTCAACCCCGGTTAAGGGCATAGTCTGATGATCACTTTAAGCATGAAACTGTAGTTTCCATCTTACTTTGTATTTCGCTTTGCATGTATTTGTATTGAGCACTCCTACAATTGTGTGAAATTACTTCTATTTTTCTTTGTTTAATTAGCACTTCTACGTATTTTGCTACCTTAAGGTTGCAACTCCAAATTGTGTGTAAACCAACTAACTCCAATTTACAGAAAAATGCAATGAATGATGATAATATCTCATAGATCAATATTATTATTTGCTTCAGCCTTCACAATATTTTGCTCAAACTTGCACTGCACCACTATAAACAACTATGACCCTTTTTACAACAATAATGCATTTGATATGAATATAACACTGGTCTTCCAAAACAAATATATACGTGTGTTTCCCACTACACTAACTCACCAACACCACCCCCCTCCCCCCCCTCCCACCCAAACCTGAATGGTGATAGCACCACAACATACACTGAAGATTAGATGCTTATTATGTTGGATCCCACTCAACAAGGGGATGAAGCACATTTTCACTTCCGTCAACTCCCTAATCATCTTTCTTATTTATTAAACGGTTCATGGTTACTTAACTACCCTTTTTATAAGGAGAAAGCTTATTCCAGTTGAGTTAAACCACGCGCCAACACAGATTTCTTCTCAGCTCTTTATAAAACAATCAGCAACATGCTTCGCCTGAGTATAAAAATATACACAATTACACTAATTCTTCCATACGAAGAATAAGAGTGAAGTATCTCACCAGAGCTGCAAGTTCGGCGGCTTTTTCGCAATATGGCGGAACTGCCCTTGCAAAGAACGCTGGGAAGTTTATCTCACGAGTTGCTCGCGCGAGTGCGTGACAGAATAGCCTGTTCCAGGCCCTCAAACTCAGCGAAGATCCGGGAGAGAAAAAGACCCCGCTCCTCGCCCGCCCGCTTTTACGATCGTCTGCACTGAACGAGCCTGGAACAGGCTAGTGACAGAACGAGAATAAAACTGAATTCTGGTGAAATTTTCCTCGCTCAAGTTTACTGTCTCGAGAATATAAGAGTGCGGAAACATCATACTGATTACAGTTAAAATTTTCAAGGAAAATACAGTAAAATTTCAATAATTAGCTGTTCCCCCCAAATCTCTGACGCCTAAAATCCTTCCGATAATCCTTCAATCCGCTTTAACATTTTATCTCTCCCAGGGATGGTTGCAAGATCCTCTGTATGGAAAGCTGCATATGAAAACTTTAGTCTCCTCCAGACGGGATTCAGATCAGTAAGGAAGACAGTACTTTTATGACATACATACCCTTGGATCATCCAAATTAGTCCATTTAACTTGAATGAGCTAATTACCCGATGAGGTGAGGTAGTCTGAGCGTTTTTAAGTACCTTATGCATTTTATGTGTCAACCTCTCGTAATAGGAGAGACAGGTTTACAGTGTTTAAAAGGGCTAGACGTCGCCCCTTCAGACAGGCAAATTCTGAAAAGACATGGTCAGTGTCCACACCCTTATGCTTAGGTATATGCGTACGTATATAGTTGCTACGCCCCTAGAGGCTATTCATTTGCGTGGAACGTGGGTGGCGTGGGGTCTGCGCGTGTTCTTTTTCAAGCTCGGTTACTGAGCGCGTGGAATAAATGAATACAAAGTAGCTTACTTGACGCTTCGCTGCGTGGAAAACTAACGCCGCGTCGTGTTTGTCTGTATTCGCTCACCTAATTCACTGGTGAGGTTTCTGTGACTATCAGGAAAGATGAGAGTAGTTTTCCTTTGCAAAGGAACTAGGGGTGATGTGGCTCCTATCCTAGCTCTTGCGGTGGGCTTTAAGTAAGTTCTCGAGTGGCTGCTGACATATTTTATCATGCATGCATGTCAATTTGATTTCCCCGAGTTTGTTTATAATTTGCACGAATTGTTTTCCTTCGTTATATTATGATGGCTTCTTGCCAGTGTCATGCTGGGAATTTTTCAATGGGCACTTGAGCTTAATATTGAGTTAGAAAAGAAAATTGGCCAGTTTTATCTTGATGTGCAAAAGAAAAACAATGTGTAATCTAAGCGGAACGAAAGTCGTTTACGACTTGTCAGCTTCACTTTTACCGTATTTTAGGGATGCTTCTTGTTGAATTTTCATTTTCTCGTTTTGGACTGTTTCCCTGTTGATTAACATCTTTCGAAATTGTATGAATTGAGAATGGTTTTTCACCAGCGCGCGATCGTCTGACGATTGAAACAATGGAATTGTTTACACAACGACAGTAAAGTGCATCGTGTCTGTTTGGTTCATATTGTTTATTTGTTCAAGCTAAATTTCATCGGAGCTTCAGGTAATTTTGTTAATTCACGTTCTTGCTTTCTTGAATAACGTCAGAAAAGCGTATCGAGACAATCCGGGGGCAATTTAGTACCTTTTCAACGGTACGGACAAAACGTTTTGGAAATAGAGTAAATATGCGGCAAACTAAGATGATTTAAAATTTGATTTGTGAAACTGTAACTGATCAATTATTGATAACTTGAGTTTCAAACTGGAAATATATTAAATCTTATGGAATGTTTATTTATTTTTAAAACACATTACTTTGACGAGGGGGTTATCTGACGGTTATTTACGGGTTAGAGACTGTTGTGAGTGTTTTGTTTTCAAATAGACGCACGCGCTATAGGCTGATAAACCACGCGGGATGTAGGTAGAATACGAGAAGAATTGGTAAATCACGAGCCGCAGGCGATTGGTTTACGAATTCTTCGAGTGTTCTACCAACATCCCAACCCATAGAAACTTGTGGTCTATTGCTTTTATATAATAGTTCAGAAGATGCGTGATTTTTCCATGGGTTTACCGGCACAATAACCCATAGCTGATTGACCAATCAGAGCGCACACATTGATTTGGTTATTATATAAGAACGTTTTATTGCAAGTACCCCCTTAAATATCAAATTGTTTGATTTTCTGCACCATGACTTGAAATCCAGTTTAAATAACAGGCTTAAACTATGCAAGTTAATTCTAACTTTCACTATCTTGCATCTTCTTTAGACAAAACAGCCCAACAGAAAAGTGTACACTTGCAACCCATGCATGCCACAGACTGAAATTTGATGGCATCCTTAAAAAGTACAATGTTGATTTCATGGCTGTGGATGAGCTTGGGACAGATAATGGACCTCGCAACCTTGAGAAAATGGAGGTAGAAGCGTTTTTTAATTGGTTTCAATTAAAGAAGAAAGCTCCAATGCATAGGACAAGAAAAAACTTCCGTTTTCAGATCTTTTTTAACCATGGCTAAAGAAAATATATTGCCATATAGCATTGCCACAGTTATTCATCTTATCCACTACAGTTATTCATCTTGCCTATAATACATGGTGTGTTCTCATGTACTGAGGTATTCTATTTTTTTTTCAAGCTTCAAGTATGCAGTGGGAGAGGTTTCTCTAAGAGTCAGCAACAAGATCGAATTATAGAGATGCATGGAAGCTTGCGAGCTTGCAGAGGGGCCGATGCCATTGTTTTCAACCTCTTTGCTTGTGAGGGTTGGTTCATTGCTAAATACTTTGATGTACCATGTGTTGCAGCATCTCCATTTGCTGTCACCAGGTAAAAAATGGTTTGAAAAAAAGTCTGATTATTACATTGTTTACAGACTTTACAATTCAATGTAACATCTTGTTATTAAATTTGTATCAGAACCCCACCAGTGACATTTGAAGGCAAATTTGTTGATGCCTACCCAGATTTGTACCAGAGACTACGGAATTCAGCTCAAGGTACATGTAGTTTTGTTTCTATGCTCTTTAAACATTAGCTAGTTTAGCAATAATACTTTTGGATAGTTTTATACTTTCCTGACTATAAATTGCTGATCTAACAGTAAAGAGGAATTATTGCAAATGTACATGTAGTTAATGTACTGTTGAATCTCTGCTAGCTACCACTTTATTCCTTTATATCATCATCATCATGAAACTTATCAGTACCAAGGGCTTTGGCATATTTCTCGCCACTCACTCGCCTTTTCGCAAGCCTCCTCTTAACTCTTCCATCCCCACTTCTCACTCATTTCCCTTTCTGTCATTTTATGCCTTTCATATGCATCAATTCAGCATTGTATATTAACAAATATTGAGAGTTGAGGATTTTACAACTTCTAGGTCAAGTGAGTTATGGTGACATTGACCACTGGATGTGGCGACTGTACTTGGATGATTTTGGTGAATTCTGTGACAGTATTGGCTTACCTGTGTGTCCTTATGCTGAACTAAGGCCTGATGACCCACTACCACCATCCACTACCTTACTGTATGGAATCAGCCCACGAGTGATAGAAAAACCACAGTACTGGCCAGAAAGGTGACTTCACACATTCCATTTCAGTCAAAACTGAATCACTGAACATTATAGGCATGCACTGCCTGCAGACGTCAATGTAGTTGCAGCTCAT
The DNA here is from genome assembly GCA_964020085.1 of Micromussa lordhowensis. Lineage (NCBI taxonomy): Eukaryota > Metazoa > Cnidaria > Anthozoa > Scleractinia > Lobophylliidae > Micromussa > Micromussa lordhowensis. The sequence goes on along the minus strand of OZ026597.1, from coordinate 16,428,238 downwards.
TGTTTACATTGTGGGCCTATCATAATGGAAATTTTGTTTTGGGGAAACAATTGTAGTTACATTTATAACAGAGAGAAGGGATCCAAAACCTTGAAGAATTAAGAAAATGCCCTTCCTGCGACTTTGGACTCAAACAAAGAAGAAAGCTTCCACAACAATACAAGGGCAGTGCAGCTGCTACAACAAAATTATGTCCTCGACAAAATGAAACCCACTGATAATGATCTCCTTCTATCTATCTATTTCGAGGTCCTTTTTGTAAACCACTTTTTAGTGAAAAAGTTTCCTCATTAAAGATTGTTATTATTATTATCTGCAGTGTTGTCCTGTGTAGTTACTGGTTCTTGGAAGACCGAGATGAGCCCATTAATGACATCAAGGTGTATCATCCCACATCAGGATACAGTACCCTGCCAGACTTTTTGTCCAGTTTTAAAGGAAGTGGTGAACGACCAGTTTACATTGGGTTTGGCTCCATGGAAGAGCTGGGATTCTTTTCTAGTATTGACTGTGTTGAGCTTCTTGCTGTATTAAATGAAGGTAACAGGTGTTTTTGATCATCAGAATGACTACAGTGATGCTTTTAGTGACTAAAATACATTTCTGATTTATACCAAGGTTACTGAATTGAAAAAAAAGGTATTTAATTGCAAAATTGTAACACTTCCTTAATCTCTGTATTTTCCAGGTCTTGTTCAGTGTGGCAAGAAAGCCCTACTGCAGCTTTCCCCCAATTCTAATCTCCTCAAGAGCTGGGAAATGGTATGTAAAAACTTCCAAAACTGTCACATCCACTGTCTTATGGAGTTCATCCCACATTCCAAGCTCTTTCCCTTATGCCAGACTATAGTTCATCACGGAGGCAGTGGAACAGTTGGTATGGCACTGAGGTGTGGCATTCCGCAGATTGTATGTCCATTCATGTTTGACCAGTCGTACTGGGGTGACAAGGTATCCTGGATGGGTGTGGGCGAATCTGTTGGCCACCCAAGGTCACTTGGAGCTGAAGTGTTTGCTTCTGCCCTTGTTAATGTTGGAAACCCAGAAGTGCAAAACATGGCTGCTTCTTATGGGAAAATGTTATTAGGGGAAGATGGTTTGGATTATGCGATCCAGCAACTTAGAAAAGAGTTTAAAAAGAGATAACAAATTTTCTGAAATCACTCTTATAATATTTAAGTTATTGAGGCGGTTAATGTAGATAGTGACAGAAATTTAGTTAATATACTTGAGGAGTAAATCATTTCACAGTAGTCAACTTTGATGTCTTTTTAGTCAAGATGGGCCACAGCTGCCTATATCTTATTGTCTTACAGTTTTAATTGTTTTAAGGTTTTTGTGATGGGAGATGTAAAGATGATTTGGTTAACCTAAGTTACTCTTTGTTGCAACTTTACTTAGCACCGAGTGGTTCAAATAGTTTTGTACTATAATGATTACAGTGTGGTAAGTAAATTAGTTATTATTTACTCGTAGGTCACTTTGGCTGACTGCAGACTACTTTAATTCTTTTAAAGAAAAATATTAATACTATGTGTTTTAAATCTATTGCCAGTTTTTCTGTGATGTCAGTTTTTCCTAATAACTTGACGTTTTACAACGTTTAAGCTCAACAGGGTTCTTCGTTTGAATTTCCAAATTTCTGCATTGCATGACATTAAAATGGCAGCCCAACAAGGCTCTTGTGTAGGTCAAATGAGGAGTTATCGCTCCAGTTTTTGCCCACTGAACAGTTCTTGCACTGAAAAAACTTGTTACTTTCAATGTTACGGGACTCTAGACTAATAATTTATCAGTTCAATAGCAAAACTCGATGACAGATGTTTCTGTTATTGTACGGCTGTCATGTTGGTGCCCCTCGGAAGGGTACTTGGTACTCAGTTTGTCATCCAGTATGTTCAATTCTTCTTGGATAACAAAATGACCAGTTGATTGAATTTAACCAATGTACACTTTTCTTGTTAAAAAAGTGACTTTTAACTTATTATAACTGTTGTGTAGTGTTCAATCAATTAAGTGTGAATGGTGTGTATTGTAGGTGGCCAAGCTACTGTTTTTATGAGGTTATGAAGTAAAAACAATTTTGAGTCAACTGTTTATTTCCTTTCACTGTTTAGCTTTTAATATTTATCCAGAAGAAAAAGACTACTTCTTCATAGGTAACCACCATAGAACAGTAAGGCATACAATGGGTTTGGTAAAACAGGCAAACCGTGTATCAGCAGCCATGGCCTAGCCTTGAAAGGACTAACAAAGTCAGCTTGAGAATATGCATGTAGTACCGGTATACCTGCATACTGAACATGCAAACTGAGAATATCGCTATGAGTTAAAGTTTGCACAATTTCTGACCATTTTGAATATTTCCCAAATTGGTTCTTTCAAATGGACCTTTTCGGCCATAGGGTGGCCATTTTGAAGTTTATTGTTTCAAATAGCTATTTAACAAATGGTAAACGGCATAGCGTGTACTATTGAGTTATGGATGCACGCGGGAGGTTGCTAAGCACGAAAGAAGCGTAAGAGTCGCACGAGGCGATAGCCGAGTGTGGCTCTAGCTTCTTGAGTGCTTAGCAAACCTCCCAAGTGCATCCATAACTCAATAGTACACGCTATGGCGTTTACCATTTGTTTTATAACAAACATTGTATTGTTTCTGCATATTAAGCGAGTTTGTAAAAGTTTTTGAAAGGAAAGTCTGACGCGTACAAACAGCTCATTTGCATAATGCAGCGCGTGCACTTTCAAGTCCGAGTCGGTGTTTTCAGTTGTCGAGACAAATATTTATTTCGTTAGATTTGATATTGTGGTAAAAAAACAAATCAAATGTGGTTTAGCGTAGTCAGTACTCTTATCGAAAACGATACCCGTAATCACAGTGGTGAAAATGCTGTGGACTCACGAAGTGTAGCCAAGTTAGTCTGCAACAAATTGAGCTACATCACAAAGCGCGCGCTTTGTTTTAGTGAGTACGTCAGCAGCATACACCCATGGGCAAATAGTAGATGCCGAATTAGCCAATCAGAGTGCGCGCTTTGCTTTAGTTATCTAAAATAATAATTATGGGTTGCTCAGAAGGCAAATACATACTAATTTGCCCCCTGAGTATCTGATAATAGCTACTGTATTTGAAACAATAGAATTCAAAATGACTGCCATATTGTTCATTGATCCACCAGGTTCTACCAATCCTTAGCACGGAAACAAAGTTAACATAAGCTTAATTCTTCTAGGGCCCCTCAGCTTTCCTAGCATGTCCAATAAGGTTATCTGAGAAAAACTTGGTAGAAAATAAAATCCAATAGACCACTTTTGCATCTTTAGTAGCATGCATTGGAGGCTCTTGGGAGATTATCTTTAATCATGTGCATTTGAAAAAGAAGTACCTGCATTAGCCTTAGTTCCAGGCTAGTTCAGTCTAATACCGAAAATACAAAATGGTCAATAAATTATTCTGGAGTTGTACTTTAAAGAATAATCTCAAGTAAGTCACAAAAATAAATACCACTTACATCATAATAAGGTCAAATTCTTTTATTTACAACTTCATTTCCTACTTTCCAGTTGTTATACCAGTAATACAGCGTTAATACAACCATCATTTTCCGGATTGTTTGTGACTTGAGCATATTTACCTGTAAAATGAGACACACCAACGATTCTTAACAAGCAGCACAACTCAAAATTATCAAAACATGTTCCTCTTTATCACAAAGTGTTTTTGCACAGTATGGTGGACAGTATCCTCTGTGCAAAACCTGGTACTCAAAATTACTACTAAACTAGTTTACGCACAGGAGTCCTGCATGTTCTACTCTTTATCCCAATAACTTTGCCAACAAAATTAATGTAATGTGACAACAAGAAAAACGGTAATTTTAGTCTTAAATTTATATTCTTAAAAGTTAAAAGAAAGGATTTGCTTTTTATTCACACTTACCCCATACAACTTTGCCACCTTGCGTCACTAAGCCAAGTTCACTTACATTAACCTGCACAAGAAAACAATTTTGTAAATTAGATTATCACTTCAATTCTTAAGAGAGCTGTTTGAGAAGGTAACAAACTAAGAGAGTTCTTTATGAGTGAACATAGAATAAGCTTGAGATCCTATGTGCAGTGACTGTGTTGTTTAAAAGGTTGTGGTTGTTCATTGTGGTGAACTACAATAATAATAATAATAAAGGAAAATAATGTCTCAATTGGGATTGTTGAAAAATGCAAGTGGAGGTGGGGGTGAACTCTTTTTTATCCTCTAGAAATGGTATGTAGAAGCTACATTTCATAAGCTGTTTTGCTGAGCAAGCAATATTGTTCTGTTATCACCTGATAGCGACCACGCAAAATGGAACCACTGAACAGTTTTTACCAGTGATGACCAAAGAATATTTAGTGGTAAACTAAAGATATAGCAAAACTAGGTTAAGTTTGGGAAAACTTCAAAAAGCAGTTGAGGTTCCCACAGCATTTCTCATTCTTCTAAACTTCCACTCATACTTGTACAACTTTTTAGAAACATGGAAAGTGTTTCCACTTCTTAATTTATAATAACAGTCGTAATGCTTACCTCAATAACAGTTCCTTTTGTTATAACTCCTAGTTGTGTGTACATTGGTGATTGGGGATTCTTTTTCACACCAATCAAGGGTAGACAGAAAGTTGCTTTCAACTGAAAAATACCAGCAAATACACCATGTTGCAGATGGGATTTACACAATGTACAGATGTTAATTAAATATCACATGTATACTCAATTTATTGGTAAGGGTTAGTTTTGTCAAACAGTGTGAATAACAAACTGTTTTCCAGCAGATATTCCAGGATAGTTGCTTTTACAAGGAAATCCGAGCATCTAGACAGACCAGTTTTGGTAAGACTGGTATGTGCCATGTTTTGCTTAGCATAGCAAATGTTACATTTGAAATAGTTATAATAAGCAATAGAAGACTTTTTCTACAACCTCCTGAGTGTTTAGATGAGGCAATGTAAAAAAAGTTATCTATTGCTTTTATGACCTATTTCTCAAAAGAGCGTGCAAATCTAAAACATTGCAACCATGTTTTCATACGCTTATTTTAACACACCTATCAAAAATTGAGAGCACACAAAGTATCTCAGTTATTTTATAAAGTGACATTACACATGTATTCAAAACATTTCTTTAAATATAAATATTTCATTTGCCAGTGAGTTTGTGACCATTAACCCCAAAAGAACTTCTCAATTTGTAGTATCTCACCTCAGGATGTGTGACATGAGCCTTTTTGAAACGTAAACCCTAAATAAAAGCAAAACAGGCTACAGTTAGGATTTAAATTAAACTCGTACTTGTTTGGTAAATTATTTTTAGCTTTAGTCCAAAAAAATTCAAGAGAGAGGTGCTGGTATGCAGAAGGGGTCTTTTAAGCCTAATGTAGTCTGAACAGTTTCTAACACACTACTCCCCATGAGTGACGGAGGGAAGGCCATATTGTAGCATATAAATTTATTTTTGAGTGCAGGGGACAGGTTTCAACATGACTGGTACAATTACTGTTCCTCACCATTGGTCTGATAAATCTCTCATACTTTGGAGGTTTTCTTGTAAAGCCCTCGCCAACATAACAGACTTTGGTTACCATGCGCTTCCATGCTTTCTCTAAACATACAACAACAACATCGCAAACACATCAATGCAAAAATTGTGTCACTAATATCTTTTAGGACATTTAGCAGGTCTTCAAAGATCATGAAAGATCCTCCAAGGTTTGTTCACCAGAATAGAGGAGAAGGAAATTGCATAACAAAACCAAAGGCCAGCTGCATAGGCCAGTTTACATGTCTTTGAGAGAAGAGTAATAATGGAAATATCATTTTTATATAATCAGTAGCCTCCACTTGGTGTGAAAATATGTTTGGATATTTATCTGCGGACATATCTTTTCCGAGAAGCCAACAATTCTCCGAGGGCGAAGCTCGAGGAAAACTGTGAGTTTCAAGGGACAGTGATGAAGTCCAAAGACAAATATCTGAGCATATTTTTAAAGTCAAATGGAGGCTATTATGTTTATTATCCTTCAAGTATTTTTTGCAACATGTGAAGTTTTGAAAATTGGGGAATATCACTTGGATATTCCAGTTTTAGCTGGGGTATATTGAGTTACGTGACATGTTTAGACCAATTGCGCGTGAGCAAAAATATTTTATTTATAAACATGGATAATGATGTGCTGAGAGTAAAGCTAGTCTCCACCTGACCACAGTTTCATTTTGTTAGTTGGTACAAATGCAACATCACCACAGTCACAGTTATAATAAAGTGAGTGAGGGCAAACTCGAACACCAAGAGACTTACTTTTAGAACGTCCAGTTTTTATAACTTTGAAAACTTCATCTTCCCCCACAGCTTTCACTTTAGGAAGTGGTACATCCCATTTTCCCTGAGACAAAAAAAAGCAATGAAAACATTACACTGTGATGAACAGTGCATTTTCTCCTCGAATTCCACTTTTTGAGTAAGAAAATATCCACACTTGACAGTGTTTATGGAATCAAGATACACCATTGTACATAAAGTTCTCAGAGACTCCCAGCTCTTACAATAAACAAATCCTACACATTGTGAACTTACAGTATGTGGTATTACTAAACACTTGTCTAATGTCAAAGTTTCCATACATGTACTCACCGCTTTCTCTTTCCTCTTTTGTTTGACCATATTACTGAGCACCTTAGCCCGCGACTGCCCTTCTCTGTCCAATAGATAAGCGGGAACTGCACCTTCAGGGACATCCTTGCTGTCTCTTGTTTTTGTCTGGCGTTGTTCATGCATTCTTAGTCTGAAATATACCATTCACAACATCAAGATTACAATGGTTCACAACTTGGATTTGGAAAACTTATTTGTTTTCTTTCTACTTACGTCTTTTTCATCTGTATTTTTTCAAGGCGGCGCTTTTTATTGTATAGTTTGGCCCTGAAAAAGAAAATTGTGTATTGAAGAAGTGAACAGATTGGCTATATTTTAACCATACATGTTTATCAACTTGACAATGTCTTAGTAGTGGACTTTGTGCCAAATGTTAATCACTCACTGTTAAGTGTCCAACATGACACCAAGAGCAGTGACGTGAACACTAAAGCTCCTTAATATCTGATAATTGCTGTTCTAATAACCTGGCAAGAGAGATGGAGAAACCTTGAACTCAATGTTTACATTGAATATGAGAACTGCATTGAATGGAATTTCATAATGGATGTATATTTTAAACCTAAAATTTTAGTTTACTTTGAAATCGAAAGTGGCACATTTGTGATAGAAAACTTATAAGAATTTTATGAGTCTGAGAAGTTTCCTTTTGAGATGCTGTCCAACAGTGGTACAATGGAAAGACTCCTGCCTTTGGAATTGGCCTGATTTTTCCATATAGTGATCCACCAATTGACCAGTACCTTTCATTTCTTAACTGTGGTTTTATTCCAAGTAGAGCTATGACCAAATCAATTACACACTACATGTACCAATAGTACAACAGAAGTGAAATGCTCAATGCTACAATTTCAGTCATCGAACAATTCTGTATCTGAGCAAGTGTAAGTGAGACCTCTTCAGAGAGTTGAATTACAAATTGTAAAGAGTATCCAATGCAACAGAGCGTGACCCTTAATGATATAAGCTGTTGGTTATACATTACCATAAGAGTTAATACAAAAGTACAACAATGTGCATGTGACATGGCTGATTAACTTACTTGAGGCCATGGAGTTTGTGGGCATACTTTGCATGTGTATGCGGTTCACGACTTTCCTTTTTACGCCTGAGGTAAACAAAATAAAAATAACACAATATAGTTCGACCAAGCTAACTTGAACTCAGTTATTTTGAATTCCACTTTATTTCAAACTTAAAAGCATTTCCTTTGGATTTCTCCTTCTGGCCTGGGTTGTTCGAATGGTGGAAATGCTATCCACTGGATAAATTATTACGCTATCAGCTGGATAGTGATTCATCTGCTGGATAGCATTATCCACCTTTCAAACAATGCAGGCCAGATACTATTTCAAAATCCTGCTATTCCAAACTATTTGTTTCCTTTAAGAGTTTGAAATAGTAAGGTTCAACTGTATTAAAATATCCATAATACAGTGTAGTCACTGAATGCTACTGCCCGACTATGGATAGTTACAAACAGTCTCAAGTTTTGAAATACTCTGAGTTCAGACATACCTTGGATAGCCAAATGGACTAACAAGTTTACTCTTAAGTTCATGCAATTTGAAAAAGCAATGATCACTTAATACTGCATGCCAGGATGCATTTTATGTACACCACACTAAATTTAAGAAATAGAAAACATGTACCGTGTTTCTGTTGAGTTATAGAAACACTCCTGGAAGTTTGGGAGAAGAATGAAATGCTACTGCTCTTACAAAGAAAATTGCTTGATTGGTTGATTAAATTATTGATTGATTTACTGATATCAAGTTACTGACTGATACATGTTGAATGTTGAAGGAACCGTTGGACATTGAACGTAGGCATTGAATTGAATGAGTCATTTAATTGAATCGGCATTGAATTGAACGAAAATATGTTTTGGATTGGACATACAATAAGGAATGAATTTAAAGAAAATGTGTTTTGAATTTCACAACAATTGGCTTGCCATAGTCAAACAAAGTCACAAGTATGAATGATCACTTGCCACTCTGTTCAGGGCTTCATGCAAGGAGTGAGGTGCGGGATTGCAGAAAATTAATTCAGTTTTCAGAAGAACGAGGCATCATACAATGAGCTCTTTTGTTTTTTAATGAGGTGCAAATGAGATGCAAGGTGTTTTTCTGCAATCCCGCACCTTAGAGCATGCAAGGCCATGAACAACTTCGATCCCAGGCACTACAATAATGTGATCAAGACATGACTGATGATCGCAGTTATACACACAACTTAAGCAGTTGTGAAATTAAAGCCTGAAAAAATTTCAGGCCTGAACGGGATTCGAACCCATGACCACTGCGATACAGGTGCAGTGCAATCATGTCAATATGTCTTTCATATATTCATATGCATACTTCACCTTCTACGGGTATATTACGAACTCACAATGTGACCAACTTCCAGATGGCTTGATAGCTCAGTTGGTAGAGCACTGCACCGGTATCGCAGGGGTCATGGGTTGGAATCCCGTTCAGGCCTGAATTTTTTCCAGGCTTTAATTTCACAACTGCTTAAGTTGTGTGTAGAACTGCGATGATCAATCATGTCTTCATATCTTTCTCCGCAGTTCAAAAATATGATCTTTCATGCATTCAATAATGTGATCAAGACAAACTTGTGAATTAAAACTATGAAATATGTTTAGTCTCAAACTTACTTCTTTTCGAAGTGATCGAGTCTGTATCCACGACGTTTCCGTGACTGTTCCACATATTCGTTTTGCGGCTGTAACGAAAATCAAACATCCACATCTAAAAAGTTCTTTCAATAGAAACATTTGAAACGCGGTACCGAAAATTGATTGCATAACACTGCTGTACCCACCATGGCTGTAAGTAGTTGTTTCTATCGCAAAAATCCTTCGTTGGTGAATAAATACGAGAGAATCTAGAACTTTTCTGACGTTGTCTTACTGCACATATCGTACAATTTTGTCAGCCATGCTTGAGAGACCTTCCCATGGTGCAATGCTGTAGTTTGTGGTAGTCACCATTCCACCTCAGATTTCGAAGACGTGAAGTCTCTCCATCGGACGGTTATTCCTAAGAGACTCCTACTGAGGTTTTTGGTTTTAGGCTGAATTTTAATATATCACAAATTGTTCTATTAAAAAAAACCGCTCCCCAAACTACGGTGGCCTGGAAGGGACATCGACTTTTTTTATTATCCTGCTCGTATACGTTGGATCAATAGTGATCTAATCGGCTTCACAAATAAAATGAAGAATATAAAGGCAGAAACCGACACAACGTAGAATGTCTTTTTGAACGTGTACTATATTTCAGCTGGCCAAAGGTACAATGGAAAATTTTACATCGGGACGTGTTTTTATTTACCATATTACCGGAAATAGGTAAAAATAATTGACAGTGTAAATTACAGATAAACATATGAAGAAATAAAATAGTAAATAAACAAAATAAAGTAAAAGGAAACGATTAAAATGTTTCCTCGCGGATGTAAAAAAAAAGGAGTCCCTCTGGGGCGCTGAACGCCATGCCCTTCCGAACCGAAGCTCGAAAATGTAACCACTGGGCTACAGGGGGACTCCTTGACTTTGGTAGGAAATTTAGCGGTACCTATATGCACAAGAAATGTAGCTTTTATTTACAGCCTAATCTTGTTTTGCAAAATGCGCTATGACAAAACTGAAAGACCTTGCTTAAGTTACACTGTCTTTTTCAAGTCGATTATTAAATCTTTCCGAAATAAAATGACCTTCTAATTCAGATCCATACGTGAGCAGGCCTTCGCCTATTGGATCCAGGGTAATGAAGAGAGGCTAAAATGAAAAAAAGAGATGGCTAGATGGATATATTTTCCGGTCAGCCATTTTTGATTTCTTTTCTTAAAAAGTATTTATACTTCTAACTTGGTTGAAGCGGAAAAATAGGACGATTGTACGGAAAAAGATAAATCGGGTCGAGGAGAAATATGAAAAAAAAAACGGAGTCCCTCTGGGGCGCTGAACGCCATGCCCTTCCGAACCGAAGCTCGGAAATGTAACCACTGGGCTACAGGGGGACTCCTTGACTTTGATAGGAAATTTAGCGGTACCTATATGCAAAAGAAATGTAGCTTTTATTGACAGCCTAATCTTGTTTTGCAAAATGCGCTATGACAAAACTGAAAGACCTTGCTTAAGTTACGCTGTCTTTTTAAAGTCGATTATTACATTTTTCCGAACTAAAATGATCTTCTAATTCAGATCCATACGTAAGCAGGCCTTCGCCTGTTGGATCCAGGTTAATGAAGAGAGGCTAAAATGAAAAAAAGAGATGGCTAGATGGATATATTTTCCGGTCAGCCATTTTTGATTTCTTTTCTTAAAAAGTATTTATACAGTTCTAACTTGGTTGAAGCAGAAAAATAGGACGATTGTTCGGAAAAAGATAAATCGAGTGGAGGAGAAATATGAAAAAAAAAAACGGAGTCCCTCTGGGGCGCTGAACGCCATGCCCTTCCGAACCGAAGCTCGGAAATGTAACCACTGGGCAACAGGGGGACTCCTTCACTTTGGTAGGAAATTTAGCGGTACCTATATGCACAAGAAATGTAGCTTTTATTTACAGCCTAATCTTGTTTTGCAAAATGCGCTATGACAAAACTGAAAGACCTTGCTTAAGTTACACTGTCTTTTTGAAGTCGATTATTAAATCTTTCCGAAATAAAATGACCTTCTAATTCAGATCCATACGTGAGCAGGCCTTCGCCTATTGGATCCAGGGTAATGAAGAGAGGCTAAAATGAAAAAAAGAGATGGCTAGATGGATATATTTTCCGGTCAGCCATTTTTGATTTCTTTTCTTAAAAAGTATTTATACTTCTAACTTGGTTGAAGCAGAAAAATAGGACGATTGTACGGAAAAAGATAAATCGGGTCGAGGAGAAATATGAAAAGAAAAAACGGAGTCCCTCTGGGGCGCTGAACGCCATGCCCTTCCGAACCGAAGCTCGGAAATGTAACCACTGGGCTACAGGGGGACTCCTTGACTTTGGCAGGAAATTTAGCGGTACATATACGCACAAGAAATGTAGCTTTTATTTACAGCCTAATCTTGTTTTGCAAAATGCGCTATGACAAAACTGAAAGACCTTGCTTAAGTTACACTCTCTTTTTGAAGTCGATTATTAAATCTTTCCGAAATAAAATGACCTTCTAATTCAGATCCATACGTGAGCAGGCCTTCGCCTATTGGATCCAGGGTAATGAAGAGAGGCTAAAATGAAAAAAAGAGATGGCTAGATGGATATATTTTCCGGTCAGCCATTTTTGATTTCTTTTCTTAAAAAGTATTTATACTTCTAACTTGGTTGAAGCGGAAAAATAGGACGATTGTACGGAAAAAGATAAATCGGGTGGAGGAGAAATATGAAAAAAAACGGAGTCCCTCTGGGGCGCTGAACGCCATGCCCTTCCGAACCGAAGCTCGGAAATGTAACCACTGGGCTACAGGGGGACTCCTTGACTTTGGTAGGAAATTTAGCGGTACCTATATGCACAAGAAATGTAGCTTTTATTTACAGCCTAATCTTGTTTTGGAAAATGCGCTATGACAAAACTGAAAGACCTTGCTTAAGTTACGCTGTCTTTTTAAAGCCGATTATTAAATTTTTCCGAACTAAAATGATCTTCTAATTCAGATCCATACGTAAGCAGGCCTTCGCCTGTTGGATCCAGGGTAATGAAGAGAGGCTAAAATGAAAAAAAGACATGGCTAGATGGATATATTTTCCGGTCAGCCATTTTTGATGTCTTTTCTTAAAAACTATTTATACTTCTAACTTGGTTGAAGCAAAAAAATAGGACGATTGTTCGGAAAAAGATAAATCGGGTGGAGGAGAAATATGAGAAAAAAAAACGGAGTCCCTCTGGGGCGCTGAACGCCATGCCCTTCCGAACCGAAGCTCGGAAATGTAACCACTGGGCTACAGGGGGACTCCTTCACTTTGGTAGGAAATTTAGCGGTACCTATCTGCACAAGAAATGTAGCTTTTATTTATAGCCTAATCTTGTTTTGCAAAATGCGCTATGACAAAACTGAAAGACCTTGCTTAAGTTACACTGTCTTTTTCAAGTCGATTATTAAATCTTTCCGAACTAAAATGACCTTCTAATTTAGATCCATACGTGAGCAGGCCTTCGCCTATTGGATCCAGGGTAATGAAGAAAGGCTAAAATGAAAAAAAGAGATGGCTAGATGGATATATTTTCCGGTCAGTCATTTTTGATTTCTTTTCTTAAAAAGTATTTATACAGTTCTAACTTGGTTGAACCGGAAAAATAGGACGATTGTACGGAAAAAGATCAATCGGGTCGAGGAGAAATATGAAAAAAAAACGGAGTCCCTCTGGGGCGCTGAACGCCATGCCCTTCCGAACCGAAGCTCGGAAATGTAACCACTGGGCTACAGGGGGACTCCTTCACTTTGGTAGGAAATTTAGCGGTACCTATATGCACAAGAAATGTAGCTTTTATTGACAGCGTAATCTTGTTTTGGAAAATGCGCTATGACAAAACTGAAAGACCTTGCTTAAGTTACGGTGTCTTTTTAAAGTCGATTATTAAATTTTTCCGAACTAAAATGAACTTCTAATTCAGATCCATACGTAAGCAGGCCTTCGCCTGTTGGATCCAGAGTAATGAAGAGAGGCTAAAATGAAAAAAAAGAGATGCCTAGATGGATATATTTTCCGGTCAGCCATTTTTGATGTCTTTTCTTAAAAAGTATTTATACACTTCTAACTTGGTTGAAGCGGAAAAATAGGACGATTGTACGGAAAAAGATAAATCGGGTGGAGGAGAAATATGAAAAAAAAAAAAAAAAACGGAGTCCCTCTGGGGCGCTGAACGCCATGCCCTTCCGAACCGAAGCTCGGAAATGTAACCACTGGGCTACAGGGGGACTCCTTGACTTTGGCAGGAAATTTAGCGGTACATATATGCACAAGAAATGTAGCTTTTATTTACAGCCTAATCTTGTTTTGCAAAATGCGCTATGACAAAACTGAAAGACCTTGCTTAAGTTACACTGTCTTTTTCAAGTCGATTATTAAATCTTTCCGAACTAAAATGAACTTCTAATTCAGATCCATACGTAAGCAGGCCTTCGCCTATTGGATCCAGGGTAATGAAGAGAGGCTAAAATGAAAAAAAGACATGGCTAGATGGATATATTTTCCGGTCAGCCATTTTTGATGTCTTTTCTTAAAAACTATTTATACTTCTAACTGGGTTGAAGCAGAAAAATAGGACGATTGTTCGGAAAAAGATAAATCGGGTGGAGGAGAAATATGAAAAAAAAAAAACGGAGTCCCTTTGGGGCGCTGAACGCCATGCCCTTCCGAACCGAAGCTCGGAAATGTAACCACTGGGCTACAGGGGGACTCCTTCACTTTGGTAGGAAATTTAGCGGTACCTATATGCACAAGAAATGTAGCTTTTATTTATAGCCTAATCTTGTTTTGCAAAATGCGCTATGACAAAACTGAAAGACCTTGTTAAGTTACACTGTCTTTTTCAAGTCGATTATTAAATCTTTCCGAACTAAAATGACCTTCTAATTCAGATCCATACGTGAGCAGGCCTTCGCCTATTGGATCCAGGGTAATGAAGAGAGGCTAAAATGAAAAAAAGAGATGGCTAGATGGATATATTTTCCGGTCAGCCATTTTTGATTTCTTTTCTTAAAAAGTATTTATACAGTTCTAACTTGGTTGAAGCGGAAAAATAGGACGATTGTACGGAGAAAGATAAATCGGGTCGAGGAGAAATATGAAAAAAAAAACGGAGTCCTTATGGGGCGCTGAACGCCATGCCCTTCCGAACCGAAGCTCGGAAATGTAACCACTGGGCTACAGGGGGACTCCTTCACTTTGGTAGGAAATTTAGCGGTACCTATATGCACAAGAAATGTAGCTTTTATTGACAGCGTAATCTTGTTTTGGAAAATGCGCTATGACAAAACTGAAAGACCTTGCTTAAGTTACGGTGTCTTTTTAAAGTCGATTATTAAATTTTTTTGAACTAAAATGAACTTCTAATTCAGATCCATACGTAAGCAGGCCTTCGCCTGTTGGATCCAGGGTAATGAAGAGAGGCTAAAATGAAAAAAAGAGATGCCTAGATGGATATATTTCCCGGTCAGCCATTTTTGATGTCTTTTCTTAAAAAGTATTTATACTTCTAACCTGGTTGAAGCGGAAAAATAGGACGGTTGTACGGAAAAAAATAAATCGGGTCGAGGAGAAATATGAAAAAAAAAAAAACGGAGTCCCTCTGGGGCGCTGAACGCCATGCCCTTCCGAACCGAAGCTCGGAAATGTAACCACTGGGCTACAGGGGGACTCCTTCACTTTGGTAGGAAATTTAGCGGTACCTATATGCACAAGAAATGTAGCTTTTATTTATAGCCTAATCTTGTTTTGCAAAATGCGCTATGACAAAACTGAAAGACCTTGTTAAGTTACACTGTCTTTTTCAAGTCGATTATTAAATCTTTCCGAACTAAAATGACCTTCTAATTTAGATCCATACGTGAGCAGGCCTTCGCCTATTGGATCCAGGGTAATGAAGAGAGGCTAAAATGAAAAAAAGAGATGGCTAGATGGATATATTTTCCGGTCAGCCATTTTTGATTTCTTTTCTTAAAAAGTATTTATACAGTTCTAACTTGGTTGAACCGGAAAAATAGGACGATTGTACGGAAAAAGATAAATGGGGTCGAGGAGAAATATGAAAAAAAACGGAGTCCCTCTGGGGCGCTGAACGCCATGCCCTTCCGAACCGAAGCTCGGAAATGTAACCACTGGGCTACAGGGGGACTCCTTCACTTTGGTAGGAAATTTAGCGGTACCTATATGCACAAGAAATGTAGCTTTTATTTACAGGCTAATCTTGTTTTGCAAAATGCGCTATGACAAACCTGAAAGACCTTGCTTAAGTTACACTGTCTTTTTCAAGCCGATTATTAAATTTTTCCGAAATAAAATGACCTTCTAATTCAGATCCATACGTGAGCAGGCCTTCGCCTATTGGATCCAGAATAATGAAGAGAGGCTAAAATGAAAAAAAGAGATGGCTAGATGGATATATTTTCCGGTCAGCCATTTTTGATTTCTTTTCTTAAAAAGTATTTATACTTCTAACTTGGTTGAAGCGGAAAAATAGGACGATTGTACGGAAAAAGATAAATCGGGTGGAGGAGAAATATGAAAAAAAACGGAGTCCCTCTGGGGCGCTGAACGCCATGCCCTTCCGAAGCGAAACTCGGAAATGTAACCACTGGGCTACAGGGGGACTCCTTGACTTTGGTAGGAAATTTAGCGGTACCTATATGCACAAGAAATGTAGCTTTTATTTACAGCCTAATCTTGTTTTGGAAAATGCGCTATGACAAAACTGAAAGACCTTGCTTAAGTTACGCTGTCTTTTTAAAGCCGATTATTAAATTTTTCCGAACTAAAATGATCTTCTAATTCAGATCCATACGTAAGCAGGCCTTCGCCTGTTGGATCCAGGGTAATGAAGAGAGGCTAAAATGAAAAAAAGAGATGGCTAGATGGATATATTTTCCGGTCAGCCATTTTTGATGTCTTTTCTTAAAAACTATTTATACTTCTAACTTGGTTGAAGCAGAAAAATAGGACGATTGTTCGGAAAAAGATAAATCGGGTGGAGGAGAAATATGAAAAAAAAAAACGGAGTCCCTCTGGGGCGCTGAACACCATGCCCTTCCGAACCGAAGCTGGGAAACGTAACCACTGGGCTACAAAGGGACTCCTTGACTTTGGTAGGAAATTTAGCGGTACCTATATGCACAAGAAATGTAGCTTTTATTTACAGCCTAATCTTGTTTTGCAAAATGCGCTATGACAAAACTGAAAGACCTTGCTTAAGTTACACTGTCTTTTTCAAGTCGATTATTAAATCTTTCCGAAATAAAATGACCTTCTAATTCAGATCCATACGTGAGCAGGCCTTCGCCTGTTGGATCCAGGGTAATGAAGAGAGGCTAAAACGAAAAAAAGAGATGGCTAGATGGATATATTTTCCGGTCAGCCATTTTTGATTTCTTTTCTTAAAAAGTATTTATACAGTTCTAACTTGGTTGAAGCGGAAAAATAGGACGATTGTACGGAAAAAGATAAATCGGGTGGAGGAGAAATATGAAAAAAAACGGAGTCCCTCTGGGGCGCTGAACGCCATGCCCTTCCGAACGGAAGCTCGGAAATGTAACCACTGGGCTACAGGGGGACTCCTTGACTTTGGTAGGAAATTTAGCGGTACCTATATGCACAAGAAATGTAGCTTTTATTGACAGCCTAATCTTGTTTTGGAAAATGCGCTATGACAAAACTGAAAGACCTTGCTTAAGTTACGCTGTCTTTTTAAAGTCGATTATTAAATTTTTCCGAACTAAAATGATCTTCTAATTCAGATCCATACGTAAGCAGGCCTTCGCCTGTTGGATCCAGGGTAATGAAGAGAGGCTAAAATGAAAAAAAGAGATGGCTAGATGGATATATTTTCCGGTCAGCCATTTTTGATTTCTTTTCTTAAAAAGTATTTATACAGTTCTAACTTGGTTGAAGCGGAAAAATAGCACGATTGTACGGAAAAAGATAAATCGGGTCGAGGAAAAAAATGAAAAAAAAACGGAGTCCTTCTGGGGCGCTGAACGCCATGCCCTTCCGAACCGAAGCTCAGAAATGTAACCACTGGGCTACAGGGGGACTCCTTCACTTTGGTAGGAAATTTAGCGGTACCTATATGCACAAGAAATGTAGCTTTTATTGACAGCGTAATCTTGTTTTGGAAAATGCGCTATGACAAAACTGAAAGACCTTGCTTAAGTTACGGTGTCTTTTTAAAGTCGATTATTAAATTTTTCCAAACTAAAATGAACCTCTAATTCAGATCCATACGTAAGCAGGCCTTCGCCTGTTGGATCCAGGGTAATGAAGAGATGCTAAAATGAAAAAAAAGAGATGCCTAGATAGATATATTTCCCGGTCAGCCATTTTTGATGTCTTTTCTTAAAAAGTATTTATACTTCTAACCTGGTTGAAGCGGAAAAATAGGACGATTGTACGGAAAAAGATTAATCGGGTCGAGGAGAAATATGAAAAAAAAAAAAACGGAGTCCCTCTGGGGCGCTGAACGCCATGCCCTTCCGAACCGAAGCTCGGAAATGTAACCACTGGGCTACAGGGGGACTCCTTCACTTTGGTAGGAAATTTAGCGGTACCTATATGCACAAGAAATGTAGCTTTTATTTACAGCCTAATCTTGTTTTGCAAAATGCGCTATGACAAAACTGAAAGACCTTGCTTAAGTTACACTGTCTTTTTCAAGTCGATTATTAAATCTTTCCGAATTAAAATGACCTTCTAATTCAAATCCATACGTGTGCAGGCCTTCGCCTATTGGATCCAGGGTAATGAAGAGAGGCTAAAATAAAAAAAAGAGATGGCTAGATGGATATATTTTCCGGTCAGCCATTTTTGATGTCTTTTCTTAAAAACTTTTTATACTTCTAACTTGGTTGAAGCGAAAAAATAGGACGATTGTACGGAAAAAGATAAATCGGGTGGAGGAGAAATATGAAAAAAAAAAAAAAAACGGAGTCCCTCTGGGGCGCTGAACGCCATGCCCTTCCGAACCGAAGCTCGGAAATGTAACCACTGGGCTACAGGGGGACTCCTTGACTTTGGTAGGAAATTTAGCGGTACCTATATGCACAAGAAATGTATAGCTTTTATTGACAGCCTAATCTTGTTTTGCAAAATGCGCTATGACAAAACTGAAAGACCTTGCTTAAGTTACGCTGTCTTTTTAAAGTCGATTATTAAATTTTTCCGAACTAAAATGACCTTCTAATTCAGATCCATACGTAAGCAGGCCTTCGCCTGTTGGATCCAGGGTAATGAAGAGAGGCTAAAATGAAAAAAAGAGATGGCTAGATGGATATATTTTCCGGTCAGCCATTTTTGATGTCTTTTCTTAAAAAGTATTTATACACTTCTAACTTGGTTGAAGCGGAAAAATAGGACGATTGTACGGAAAAAGATAAATCGGGTCGATGAAAAATATGAAAAAAAAAAAACGGAGTCCCTCTGGGGCGCTGAACGCCATGCCCTTCCGAACCGAAGCTCGGAAATGTAACCACTGGGCTACAGGGGGACTCCTTGACTTTGGTAGGAAATTTAGCGGTACCTATATGCACAAGAAATGTAGCTTTTATTTACAGCCTAATCTTGTTTTGGAAAATGCGCTATGACAAAACTGAAAGACCTTGCTTAAGTTACGCTGTCTTTTTAAAGTCGATTATTAAATTTTTCCGAACTAAAATGATCTTCTAATTCAGATACATACGTAAGCAGGCCTTCGCCTGTTGGATCCAGGGTAATGAAGAGAGGCTAAAATGAAAAAAAGAGATGGCTAGATGGATATATTTTCCGGTCAGCCATTTTTGATTTCTTTTCTTAAAAAGTATTTATACAGTTCTAACTTGGTTGAAGCGGAAAAATAGCACGATTGTACGGAAAAAGATAAATCGGGTCGAGGAGAAATATGAAAAAAAAACGGAGTCCTTCTGGGGCGCTGAACGCCATGCCCTTCCGAACCGAAGCTCAGAAATGTAACCACTGGGCTACAGGGGGACTCCTTCACTTTGGTAGGAAATTTAGCGGTACCTATATGCACAAGAAATGTAGCTTTTATTGACAGCGTAATCTTGTTTTGGAAAATGCGCTATGACAAAACTGAAAGACCTTGCTTAAGTTACGGTGTCTTTTTAAAGTCGATTATTAAATTTTTCCAAACTAAAATGAACCTCTAATTCAGATCCATACGTATGCAGGCCTTCGCCTGTTGGATCCAGGGTAATGAAGAGATGCTAAAATGAAAAAAAAGAGATGCCTAGATGGATATATTTCCCGGTCAGCCATTTTTGATGTCTTTTCTTAAAAAGTATTTATACTTCTAACCTGGTTGAAGCGGAAAAATAGGACGATTGTACGGAAAAAGATAAATCGGGTCGAGGAGAAATATGAAAAAAAAAAAAACGGAGTCCCTCTGGGTCGCTGAACGCATATGCCCTTCCGAACCGAAGCTCGGAAATGTAACCACTGGGCTACAGGGGGACTCCTTGACTTTGGTAGGAAATTTAGCGGTACCTATATGCACAAGAAATGTAGCTTTTATTTACAGCCTAATCTTGTTTTGCAAAATGCGCTATGACAAAACTGAAAGACCTTGCTTAAGTTACGCTGTCTTTTTAAAGTCGATTATTAAATTTTTCCGAACTAAAATGATCTTCTAATTCAGATACATACGTAAGCAGGCCTTCGCCTGTTGGATCCAGGGTAATGAAGAGAGGCTAAAATGAAAAAAAGAGATGGCTAGATGGATATATTTTCCGGTCAGCCATTTTTGATTTCTTTTCTTAAAAAGTATTTATACAGTTCTAACTTGGTTGAAGCGGAAAAATAGCACGATTGTACGGAAAAAGATAAATCGGGTCGAGGAGAAATATGAAAAAAAAACGGAGTCCTTCTGGGGCGCTGAACGCCATGCCCTTCCGAACCGAAGCTCAGAAATGTAACCACTGGGCTACAGGGGGACTCCTTCACTTTGGTAGGAAATTTAGCGGTACCTATATGCACAAGAAATGTAGCTTTTATTGACAGCGTAATCTTGTTTTGGAAAATGCGCTATGACAAAACTGAAAGACCTTGCTTAAGTTACGGTGTCTTTTTAAAGTCGATTATTAAATTTTTCCAAACTAAAATGAACCTCTAATTCAGATCCATACGTATGCAGGCCTTCGCCTGTTGGATCCAGGGTAATGAAGAGATGCTAAAATGAAAAAAAAGAGATGCCTAGATGGATATATTTCCCGGTCAGCCATTTTTGATGTCTTTTCTTAAAAAGTATTTATACTTCTAACCTGGTTGAAGCGGAAAAATAGGACGATTGTACGGAAAAAGATAAATCGGGTCGAGGAGAAATATGAAAAAAAAAAAAACGGAGTCCCTCTGGGTCGCTGAACGCATATGCCCTTCCGAACCGAAGCTCGGAAATGTAACCACTGGGCTACAGGGGGACTCCTTGACTTTGGTAGGAAATTTAGCGGTACCTATATGCACAAGAAATGTAGCTTTTATTTACAGCCTAATCTTGTTTTGCAAAATGCGCTATGACAAAACTGAAAGACCTTGCTTAAGTTACACTGTCTTTTTCAAGTCGATTATTAAATCTTTCCGAATTAAAATGACCTTCTAATTCAAATCCATACGTGTGCAGGCCTTCGCCTATTGGATCCAGGGTAATGAAGAGAGGCTAAAATAAAAAAAAGAGATGGCTAGATGGATATATTTTCCGGTCAGCCATTTTTGATGTCTTTTCTTAAAAACTTTTTATACTTCTAACTTGGTTGAAGCGAAAAAATAGGACGATTGTACGGAAAAAGATAAATCGGGTGGAGGAGAAATATGAAAAAAAAAAAAAACGGAGTCCCTCTGGGGCGCTGAACGCCATGCCCTTCCGAACCGAAGCTCGGAAATGTAACCACTGGGCTACAGGGGGACTCCTTGACTTTGGTAGGAAATTTAGCGGTACCTATATGCACAAGAAATGTATAGCTTTTATTGACAGCCTAATCTTGTTTTGCAAAATGCGCTATGACAAAACTGAAAGACCTTGCTTAAGTTACGCTGTCTTTTTAAAGTCGATTATTAAATTTTTCCGAACTAAAATGACCTTCTAATTCAGATCCATACGTAAGCAGGCCTTCGCCTGTTGGATCCAGGGTAATGAAGAGAGGCTAAAATGAAAAAAAGAGATGGCTAGATGGATATATTTTCCGGTCAGCCATTTTTGATGTCTTTTCTTAAAAAGTATTTATACACTTCTAACTTGGTTGAAGCGGAAAAATAGGACGATTGTACGGAAAAAGATAAATCGGGTCGATGAAAAATATGAAAAAAAAAAAACGGAGTCCCTCTGGGGCGCTGAACGCCATGCCCTTCCGAACCGAAGCTCGGAAATGTAACCACTGGGCTACAGGGGGACTCCTTGACTTTGGTAGGAAATTTAGCGGTACCTATATGCACAAGAAATGTAGCTTTTATTTACAGCCTAATCTTGTTTTGCAAAATGCGCTATGACAAAACTGAAAGACCTTGCTTAAGTTACACTGTCTTTTTCAAGTCGATTATTAAATCTTTCCGAAATAAAATGACCTTCTAATTCAGATCCATACGTGAGCAGGCCTTCGCCTATTGTATTCAGGATAATGAAGAGAGGCTAAAATGAAAAAAAGAGATGGCTAGATGGATATATTTTCCGGTCAGCCATTTTTGATGTCTTTTCTTAAAAAGTATTTATACAGTTCTAACTTGGTTGAACCGGAAAAATAGGACGATTGTACGGAAAAAGATAAATGGGGTCGAGGAGAAATATGAAAAAAAAAACGGAGTCCCTCTGGGGTGCTAAACGCCATGCCCTTCCGAACCGAAGCTCGGAAATGTAACCACTGGGCTACAGGGGGGCTCCTTGACTTTGGTAGGAAATTTAGCGGTACCTATATGCACAAGAAATGTAGCTTTTATTTACAGCCTAATCTTGTTTTGCAAAATGCGCTATGACAAAACCGAAAGACCTTGCTTAAGTTACACTGTCTTTTTGAAGTCGATTATTAAATCTTTCCGAAATAAAATGACCTTCTAATTCAGATCCATACGTGAGCAGACGTTCGCCTATTGGATCCAGGGTAATGAAGAGAGGCTAAAATGAAAAAAAGAGATGTCTAGATGGATATATTTTCCGGTCAGCCATTTTTGATATCTTTTGTGAAAAAGTATTTATACTTCTAACTTGGTTGAAGCAGAAAAATAGGACGATTGTACGGAAAAAGATAAATCGGGTGGAGGAGAAATATGAAAAACAAAAACGGAGTCCCTCTGGGGCGCTGAACGCCATGCCCTTCGGAACCGAAGCTCGGAAATGTAACCACTGGGCTACAGGGGGACTCCTTGACTTTGGTAGGAAATTTAGCGGTACTTATATGCACAAGAAATGTATAGCTTTTATTGACAGCCTAATCTTGTTTTGGAAAATGCGCTATGACAAAACTGAAAGACCTTGCTTAAGTTACGCTGTCTTTTTAAAGTCGATTATTAAATTTTTCCGAACTAAAATGACCTTCTAATTCAGATCCATACGTAAGCAGGCCTTCGCCTGTTGGATCCAGGGTAATGAAGAGAGGCTAAAATGAAAAAAAGAGATGCCTAGATGGATATATTTTCCGGTCAGCCATTTTTGATGTCTTTTCTTAAAAAGTATTTATACACTTCTAACTTGGTTGAAGCGGAAGAATAGGACGATTGTACGGAAAAAGATAAATCGGGTCGAGGAGAAATATGAAAAAAAAAAAAAACGGAGTCCCTCTGGGGCGCTGAACGCCATGCCCTTCCGAACCGAAGCTCGGAAATGTAACCACTGGGCTACAGGGGGACTCCTTGACTTTGGTAGGAAATTTAGCGGTACCTATATGCAAAAGAAATGTAGCTTTTATTTACAGCCTAATCTTGTTTTGCAAAATGCGCTATGACAAAACTGAAAGACCTTGCTTAAGTTACACTGTCTTTTTCAAGTCGATTATTAAATCTTTCCGAAATAAAATGACCTTCTAATTCAGATCCATACGTAAGCAGGCCTTCGCCTGTTGGATCCAGGGTAATGAAGAGAGGCTAAAATGAAAAAAAGAGATGGCTAGATGGATATATTTTCCGGTCAGCCATTTTTGATATCTTTTCTTAAAAAGTATTTATACTTCTAACTTGGTTGAAGCAGAAAAATAGGACGATTGTACGGAAAAAGATAAATCGGGTCGAGGAGAAATATGAAAAAAAACGGAGTCCCTCTGGGGCGCTGAACGCCATGCCCTTCCGAACCGAAGCTCGGAAATGTAACCACTGGGCTACAGGGGGACTCCTTGACTTTGGTTGGAAATTTAGCGGTACCTATATGCACAAGAAATGTAGCTTTTATTTACAGCCTAATCTTGTTTTGCAAAATGCGCTATGACAAAACCGAAAGACCTTGCTTAAGTTACACTGTCTTTTTCAAGTCGATTATTAAATCTTTCCGAAATAAAATGACCTTCTAATTCAGATCCATACGTGAGCAGACGTTCGCCTATTGGATCCAGGGTAATGAAGAGAGGCTAAAATGAAAAAAAGAGATGTCTAGATGGATATATTTTCCGGTCAGCCATTTTTGATATCTTTTGTGAAAAAGTATTTATACTTCTAACTTGGTTGAAGCAGAAAAATAGGACGATTGTACGGAAAAAGATAAATCGGGTGGAGGAGAAATATGAAAAACAAAAACGGAGTCCCTCTGGGGCGCTGAACGCCATGCCCTTCGGAACCGAAGCTCGGAAATGTAACCACTGGGCTACAGGGGGACTCCTTGACTTTGGTAGGAAATTTAGCGGTACTTATATGCACAAGAAATGTATAGCTTTTATTGACAGCCTAATCTTGTTTTGGAAAATGCGCTATGACAAAACTGAAAGACCTTGCTTAAGTTACGCTGTCTTTTTAAAGTCGATTATTAAATTTTTCCGAACTAAAATGACCTTCTAATTCAGATCCATACGTAAGCAGGCCTTCGCCTGTTGGATCCAGGGTAATGAAGAGAGGCTAAAATGAAAAAAAGAGATGCCTAGATGGATATATTTTCCGGTCAGCCAGTTTTGATGTCTTTTCTTAAAAAGTATTTATACACTTCTAACTTGGTTGAAGCGGAAGAATAGGACGATTGTACGGAAAAAGATAAATCGGGTCGAGGAGAAATATGAAAAAAAAAAAAAACGGAGTCCCTCTGGGGCGCTGAACGCCATGCCCTTCCGAACCGAAGCTCGGAAATGTAACCACTGGGCTACAGGGGGACTCCTTGACTTTGGTAGGAAATTTAGCGGTACCTATATGCACAAGAAATGTAGCTTTTATTTACAGCCTAATCTTGTTTTGCAAAATGCGCTATGACAAAACTGAAAGACCTTGCTTAAGTTACACTGTCTTTTTCAAGTCGATTATTAAATCTTTCCGAAATAAAATGACCTTCTAATTCAGATCCATACGTAAGCAGGCCTTCGCCTGTTGGATCCAGGGTAATGAAGAGAGGCTAAAATGAAAAAAAGAGATGGCTAGATGGATATATTTTCCGGTCAGCCATTTTTGATATCTTTTCTTAAAAAGTATTTATACTTCTAACTTGGTTGAAGCAGAAAAATAGGACGATTGTACGGAAAAAGATAAATCGGGTCGAGGAGAAATATGAAAAAAAACGGAGTCCCTCTGGGGCGCTGAACGCCATGCCCTTCCGAACCGAAGCTCGGAAATGTAACCACTGGGCTACAGGGGGACTCCTTGACTTTGGTTGGAAATTTAGCGGTACCTATATGCACAAGAAATGTAGCTTTTATTTACAGCCTAATCTTGTTTTGCAAAATGCGCTATGACAAAACCGAAAGACCTTGCTTAAGTTACACTGTCTTTTTCAAGTCGATTATTAAATCTTTCCGAAATAAAATGACCTTCTAATTCAGATCCATACGTGAGCAGACGTTCGCCTATTGGATCCAGGGTAATGAAGAGAGGCTAAAATGAAAAAAAGAGATGGCTAGATGGATATATTTTCCGGTCAGCCATTTTTGATATCTTTTGTGAAAAAGTATTTATACTTCTAACTTGGTTGAAGCAGAAAAATAGGACGATTGTACGGAAAAAGATAAATCGGGTCGAGGAAAAATATGAAAAAAAAAACCGGAGTCCCTCTGGGGCGCTGAACGCCATGCCCTTCCGAACCGAAGCTCGGAAATGTAACCACTGGGCTACAGGGGGACTCCTTCACTTTGGTAGGAAATTTAGCGGTACCTATATGCAAAAGAAATGTAGCTTTTATTTACAGCCTAATCTTGTTTTGCAAAATGCGCTATGACAAAACTGAAAGACCTTGTTAAGTTACACTGTCTTTTTCAAGTCGATTATTAAATCTTTCCGAAATAAAATGACCTTCTAATTCAGATCCATACGTGAGGAGACCTTCGCCTATTGGATCCAGGGTAATGAAGAGAGGCTAAAATGAAAAAAAGAGATGGCTAGATGGATATATTTTCCGGTCAGCCATTTTTGATGTCTTTTCTTAAAAAGTATTTATACAGTTCTAACTTGGTTAAACAGGAAAAATAGGACGATTGTACGGAAAAAAGATAAATGGGGTCGAGTAGAAATATGAAAAAAAAACGGAGTCCCTCTGGGGTGCTGAACGCCATGCCCTTCCGAACCGAAGCTCGGAAATGTAACCACTGGGCTACAGGGGGGCTCCTTGACTTTGGTAGGAAATTTAGCGGTACCTATATGCACAAGAAATGTAGCTTTTATTTACAGCCTAATCTTGTTTTGCAAAATGCGCTATGACAAAACTGAAAGACCTTGCTTAAGTTACACTGTCTTTTTGAAGTCGATTATTAAATCTTTCCGAAATAAAATGACCTTCTAATTCAGATCCATACGTGAGCAGGCCTTCGCCTATTGGATCCAGGGTAATGAAGAGAGGCTAAAATGAAAAAAAGAGATGGCTAGATGGATATATTTTCCGGTCAGCCATTTTTGATTTCTTTTCTTAAAAAGTATTTATACTTCTAACTTGGTTGAAGCAGAAAAATAGGACGATTGTACGGAAAAAGATTAATCGGGTCGAGGAGAAATATGAAAAGAAAAAACGGAGTCCCTCCGGGTCGCTGAACGCCATGCCCTTCCGAACCGAAGCTCGGAAATGTAACCACTGGGCAACAGGGGGACTCCTTCACTTTGGTAGGAAATTTAGCGGTACCTATATGCACAAGAAATGTAGCTTTTATTTACAGCCTAATCTTGTTTTGCAAAATGCGCTATGACAAAACTGAAAGACCTTGCTTAAGTTACACTGTCTTTTTGAAGTCGATTATTAAATCTTTCCGAAATAAAATGACCTTCTAATTCAGATCCATACGTGAGCAGGCCTTCGCCTATTGGATCCAGGGTAATGAAGAGAGGCTAAAATGAAAAAAAGAGATGGCTAGATGGATATATTTTCCGGTCAGCCATTTTTGATTTCTTTTCTTAAAAAGTATTTATACTTCTAACTTGGTTGAAGCAGAAAAATAGGACGATTGTACGGAAAAAGATAAATCGGGTCGAGGAGAAATATGAAAAGAAAAAACGGAGTCCCTCTGGGGCGCTGAACGCCATGCCCTTCCGAACCGAAGCTCGGAAATGTAACCACTGGGCTACAGGGGGATTCCTTGACTTTGGCAGGAAATTTAGCGGTACATATACGCACAAGAAATGTAGCTTTTATTTACAGCCTAATCTTGTTTTGCAAAATGCGCTATGACAAAACTGAAAGACCTTGCTTAAGTTACACTGTCTTTTTCAAGTCGATTATTAAATCTTTCCGAACTAAAATGACCTTCTAATTCAGATCCATACGTGAGCAGGCCTTCGCCTATTGGATCCAGGGTAATGAAGAGAGGCTAAAATGAAAAAAAGACATGGCTAGATGGATATATTTTCCGGTCAGCCACTTTTGATTTCTTTTCTTAAAAAGTATTTATACTTCTAACTTGGTTGAAGCGGAAAAATAGGACGATTGTACGGAAAAAGATAAATCGGGTGGAGGAGAAATATGAAAAAAAACGGAGTCCCTCTGGGGCGCTGAACGCCATGCCCTTCCGAACCGAAGCTCGGAAATGTAACCACTGGGCTACAGAGGGACTCCTTGACTTTGGTAGGAAATTTAGCGGTACCTATATGCACAAGAAATGTAGCTTTTATTTACAGCCTAATCTTGTTTTGGAAAATGCGCTATGACAAAACTGAAAGACCTTGCTTAAGTTACGCTGTCTTTTTAAAGCCGATTATTAAATTTTTCCGAACTAAAATGATCTTCTAATTCAGATCCATACGTAAGCAGGCCTTCGCCTGTTGGATCCAGGGTAATGAAGAGAGGCTAAAATGAAAAAAAGAGATGGCTAGATGGATATATTTTCCGGTCAGCCATTTTTGATGTCTTTTCTTAAAAACTATTTATACTTCTAACTTGGTTGAAGCAGAAAAACAGGACGATTATTCGGAAAAAGATAAATCGGGTCGAGGAGAAATATGAAAAAAAAAACGGAGTCCCTCTGGGGCGCTGAACGCCATGCCCTTCCGAACCGAAGCTCGGAAATGTAACCACTGGGCTACAAAGGGACTCCTTGACTTTGGTAGGAAATTTAGCGGTACCTATATGCAAAAGAAATGTAGCTTTTATTTACAGCCTAATCTTGTTTTGCAAAATGGGCTATGACAAAACTGAAAGACCTTGCTTAAGTTACACTGTCTTTTTCAAGTCGATTATTAAATCTTTCCGAAATAAAATGACCTTCTAATTCAGATCCATACGTGAACAGGCCTTCGCCTATTGGATCCAGGGTAATGAAGAGAGGCTAAAATGAAAAAAAGAGATGGCTAGATGGATATATTTTCCGGTCAGCCATTTTTGATTTCTTTTCTTAAAAAGTATTTATACAGTTCTAACTTGGTTGAAGCGGAAAAATAGGACGATTGTACGGAAAAAGATAAATCGGGTGGAGGAGAAAAATGAAAAAAAAACGGAGTCCCTCTGGGGCGCTGAACGCCATGCCCTTCCGAACCGAAGCTCGGAAATGTAACCACTGGGCTACAGGGGGACTCCTTGACTTTGGAAGGAAATTTAGCGGTACCTATATGCACAAGAAATGTAGCTTTTATTTACAGCCTAATCTTGTTTTGCAAAATGCGCTATGACAAAACTGAAAGACCTTGCTTAAGTTACGCTGTCTTTTTAAAGTCGATTATTAAATTTTTCCGAACTAAAATGATCTTCTATTTCAGATCCATACGTAAGCAGGCCTTCGCCTGTTGGATCCAGGATAATGAAGAGAGGCTAAAATGAAAAAAAGAGATGGCTAGATGGATATATTTTCCGGTCAGCCATTTTTGATGTCTTTTCTTAAAAACTATTTATACTTCTAACTTGGTTGAAGCAGAAAAATAGGACGATTGTTCGGAAAAAGATAAATCGGGTGGAGGAGAAATATGAAAAAAAAAACGGAGTCCCTCTGGGGCGCTGAACGCCATGCCCTTCCGAACCGAAGCTCAGAAATGTAACCACTGGGCTACAGGGGGACTCCTTCACTTTGGTAGGAAATTTAGCGGTACATATATGCACAAGAAATGTAGCTTTTATTGACAGCCTAATCTTGTTTTGCAAAATGCGCTATGACAAAACTGAAAGACCTTGCTTAAGTTACGCTGTCTTTTTAAAGTCGATTATTAAATTTTTCCGAACTAAAATGATCTTCTAATTCAGATCCATACGTAAGCAGGCCTTCGCCTGTTGGATCCAGGGTAATGAAGAGAGACTAAAATGAAAAAAAGAGATGGCTAGATGGATATATTTTCCGGTCAGCCATTTTTGATGTCTTTTCTTAAAAACTATTTATACTTCTAACTTGGTTGAAGCAAAAAAATAGGACGATTGTTCGGAAAAAGATAAATCGGGTGGAGGAGAAATATGAAAAAAAAAAAACGGAGTCCCTCTGGGGCGCTGAACGCCATGCCCTTCCGAACCGAAGCTCGGAAATGTAACCACTGGGCTACAGGGGGACTCCTTGACTTTGGTAGGAAATTTAGCGGTACCTATATGCACAAGAAATGTAGCTTTTATTGACAGCGTAATCTTGTTTTGGAAAATGCGCTATGACAAAACTGAAAGACCTTGTTAAGTTACACTGTCTTTTTCAAGTCGATTATTAAATCTTTCCGAAATAAAATGACCTTCTAATTCAGATCCATACGTGTGCAGGCCTTCGACTGTTGGATCCAGGGTAATGAAGAGAGGCTAAAATGAAAAAAAGAGATGGCTAGATGGATATATTTTCCGGTCAGCCATTTTTGATGTCTTTTCTTAAAAACTATTTATACTTCTAACTTGGTTGAAGCGGAAAAATAGGACGATTGTACGGAAAAAGATAAATCGGGTGGAGGAGAAATATGAAAAAAAAAAAAAACGGAGTCCCCCTGGGGCGCTGAACGCCATGCCCTTCCGAACCGAAGCTCGGAAATGTAACCACTGGGCTACAGGGGGACTCCTTGACTTTGGTAGGAAATTTAGCGGTACCTATATGCACAAGAAATGTATAGCTTTTATTGACAGCCTAATCTTGTTTTGCAAAATGCGCTATGACAAAACTGAAAGACCTTGCTTAAGTTACGCTGTCTTTTTAAAGTCGATTATTAAATTTTTCCGAACTAAAATGACCTTCTAATTCAGATCCATACGTAAGCAGGCCTTCGCCTGTTGGATCCAGGGTAATGAAGAGAGGCTAAAATGAAAAAAAAGAGACGCCTAGATGGATATATTTCCCGGTCAGCCATTTTTCATGTCTTTTCTTAAAAAGTATTTATACACTTCTAACTTGGTTGAAGCGGAAAAAAAGGACGATTGTACGGAAAAAGATAAATTGGGTGGAGGAGAAATATGAAAGAAAAAAAACGGAGTCCCTCTGGGGCGCTGAACGCCATGCCCTTCCGAACCGAAGCTCGGAAATGTACCCACTGGGCTACGGGGGGACTCCTTGACTTTGGTAGGAAATTTAGCGGTACCTATATGCACAAGAAATGTAGCTTTTATTTACAGGCTAATCTTGTTTTGCAAAATGCACTATGACAAACCTGAAAGACCTTGCTTAAGTTACACTGTCTTTTTCAAGCCGATTATTAAATTTTTCCGAAATAAAATGACCTTCTAATTCAGATCCATACGTGAGCAGGCCTTCGCCTATTGGATCCAGGGTAATGAAGAGAGGCTAAAATGAAAAAAAGAGATGGCTAGATGGATATATTTTCCGGTCAGCCATTTTTGATTTCTTTTCTTAAAAAGTATTTATACTTCTAACTTGGTTGAAGCGGAAAAATAGGACGATTGTAAGGAAAAAGATAAATCGGGTGGAGGAGAAATATGAAAAAAAACGGAGTCCCTCTGGGGCGCTGAACGCCATGCCCTTCCGAACCGAAGCTCGGAAATGTAACCACTGGGCTACAGGGGGACTCCTTGACTTTGGTAGGAAATTTAGCGGTACCTATATGCACAAGAAATGTAGCTTTTATTTACAGCCTAATCTTGTTTTGGAAAATGCGCTATGACAAAACTGAAAGACCTTGCTTAAGTTACGCTGTCTTTTTAAAGCCGATTATTAAATTTTTCCGAACTAAAATGATCTTCTAATTCAGATCCATACGTAAGCAGGCCTTCGCCTGTTGGATCCAGGGTAATGAAGAGAGGCTAAAATGAAAAAAAGAGATGGCTAGATGGATATATTTTCCGGTCAGCCATTTTTGATGTCTTTTCTTAAAAACTATTTATACTTCTAACTTGGTTGAAGCAGAAAAATAGGACGATTGTTCGGAAAAAGATAAATCGGGTGGAGGAGAAATATGAAAAAAAAAAACGGAGTCCCTCTGGGGCTCTGAACACCATGCCCTTCCGAACCGAAGCTGGGAAATGTAACCACTGGGCTACAAAGGGACTCCTTGACTTTGGTAGGAAATTTAGCGGTACCTATATGCACAAGAAATGTAGCTTTTATTTACAGCCTAATCTTGTTTTGCAAAATGCGCTATGACAAAACTGAAAGACCTTGCTTAAGTTACACTGTCTTTTTCAAGTCGATTATTAAATCTTTCCGAAATAAAATGACCTTCTAATTCAGATCCATACGTGAACAGGCCTTCGCCTATTGGATCCAGGGTAATGAAGAGAGGCTAAAATGAAAAAAAAAAGATGGCTAGATGGATATATTTTCCGGTCAGCCATTTTTGATTTCTTTTCTTAAAAAGTATTTATACAGTTCTAACTTGGTTGAAGCGGAAAAATAGGACGATTGTACGGAAAAAGATAAATCGGGTCGAGGAGAAATATGAAAAAAAACGGAGTCCCTCTGGGGCGCTGAACGCCATGCCCTTCCGAACCGAAGCTCGGAAATGTAACCACTGGGCTACAGGGGGACTCCTTGACTTTGGTAGGAAATTTAGCGGTACCTATATGCACAAGAAATGTAGCTTTTATTGAGAGCCTAATCGTGTTTTGGAAAATGCGCTATGACAAAACTGAAAGACCTTGCTTAAGTTACGCTGTCTTTTTAAAGTCGATTATTAAATTTTTCCGAACTAAAATGATCTTCTAATTCAGATCCATACGTAAGCAGGCCTTCGCCTGTTGGATCCAGGGTAATGAAGAGAGGCTAAAATGAAAAAAAGAGATGGCTAGATGGATATATTTCCCGGTCAGCCATTTTTGATGTCTTTTCTTAAAAAGTATTTATACTTCTAACCTGGTTGAAGCGGAAAAATAGGACGATTGTACGGAAAAAGATAAATCGGGTCGAGGAGAAATATGAAAAAAAAAAAAACGGAGTCCCTCTGGGGCGCTGAACGCCATGCCCTTCCGAACCGAAGCTCGGAAATGTAACCACTGGGCTACACGGGGACTCCTTGACTTTGGTAGGAAATTTAGCGGTACCTATATGCACAAGAAATGTAGCTTTTATTTATAGCCTAATCTTGTTTTGCAAAATGCGCTATGACAAAACTGAAAGACCTTGCTTAAGTTACACTGTCTTTTTCAAGTCGATTATTAAATCTTTCCGAACTAAAATGACCTTCTAATTCAGATCCATACGTGAGCAGGCCTTCGCCTATTGGATCCAGGGTAATGAAGAGAGGCTAAAATGAAAAAAAAGGATGGCTAGATGGATATATTTTCCGGTCAGCCATTTTTGATTTCTTTTCTTAAAAAGTATTTATACAGTTCTAACTTGGTTGAAGCGGAAAAATAGGACGATTGTACGGAAAAAGATAAATCGGGTCGAGGAGAAATATGAAAAAAAAAAAAAACGGAGTCCCTCTGGGGCGCTGAACGCCATGCCCTTCCGAACCGAAGCTCGGAAATGTAACCACTGGGCTACAGGGGGACTCCTTGACTTTGGTAGGAAATTTAGCGGTACCTATATGCACAAGAAATGTAGCTTTTATTGACAGCCTAATCTTGTTTTGCAAAATGCGCTATGACAAAACTGAAAGACCTTGTTAAGTTACACTGTCTTTTTCAAGTCGATTATTAAATCTTTCCGAACTAAAATGACCTTCAAATTCAGATCCATACGTGAGCAGGCCTTCGCCTGTTGGATCCAGGGTAATGAAGAGAGGCTAAAATGAAAAAAAGAGATGGCTAGATGGATATATTTTCCGGTCAGCCATTTTTGATGTCTTTTCTTAAAAAGTATTTATACTTCTAACTTGGTTGAAGCAGAAAAATAGGACGATTGTACGGAAAAAGATAAATCGGGTGGAGGAGAAATATGAAAAAAAACGGAGTCCCTCTGGGGCGCTGAACGCCATGCCCTTCCGAACCGAAGCTCGGAAATGTAACCACTGGGCTACAGGGGGACTCCTTGACTTTGGTAGGAAATTTAGCGGTACCTGTATGCACAAGAAATGTAGCTTTTATTGACAGCCTAATCTTGTTTTGCAAAATGCGCTATGACAAAACTGAAAGACCTTGCTTAAGTTACGCTGTCTTTTTAAAGTCGATTATTAAATTTTTCCGAACTAAAATGACCTTCTAATTCAGATCCATACGTAAGCAGGCCTTCGCCTGTTGGATCCAGGGTAATGAAGAGAGGCTAAAATGAAAAAAAGAGATGGCTAGATGGATATATTTTCCGGTCAGCCATTTTTGATGTCTTTTCTTAAAAAGTATTTATACTTCTAACTTGGTTGAAGCAGAAAAATAGGACGATTGTACGGAAAAAGATAAATCGGGTCGAGGAGAAATATGAAAAAAAAACGGAGTCCCTCTGGGGCGCTGAACGCCATGCCCTTCCGAATCGAAGCTCGGAAATGTAACCACTGGGCTACAGGGGGACTCCTTGACTTTGGTAGGAAATTTAGCGGTACCTATATGCACAAGAAATGTAGCTTTTATTTACAGCCTAATCTTGTTTTGGAAAATGCGCTATGACAAATAAACTGAAAGACCTTGTTAAGTATCACTGTCTTTTTCAAGTCGATTATTAAATCTTTCCGAAATAAAATGACCTTCTAATTCAGATCCATACGTGAGCAGGCCTTCGCCTATTGGATCCAGGGTAATGAAGAGAGGCTAAAATGAAAAAAAGAGATGCCTAGATGGATATATTTTCCGGTCAGCCATTTTTGATGTCTTTTCTTAAAAAGTATTTATACAGTTCTAACTTGGTTGAAGCAGAAAAATAGGACGATTGTACGGAAAAAGATAAATCGGGTCGAGGAAAAATATGAAAAAAAAAAACGGAGTCCCTCTGGGGCGCTGAACGCCATGCCCTTCCGAACCGAAGCTCGGAAATGTAACCACTGGGCTACAGGGGGACTCCTTGACTTTGGTAGGAAATTTAGCGGTACCTATATGCACAAGAAATGTATAGCTTTTATTTACAGCCTAATCTTGTTTTGCAAAATGCGCTATGACAAAACTGAAAGACCTTGTTAAGTTACACTGTCTTTTTCAAGTCGATTATTAAATCTTTCCGAAATAAAATGACCTTCTAATTCAGATCCATACGTGAGCAGACCTTCGCCTGTTGGATCCAGGGTAATGAAGAGAGGCTAAAATGAAAAAAAGAGATGCCTAGATGGATATATTTTCCGGTCAGCCATTTTTGATGTCTTTTCTTAAAAAGTATTTATACAGTTCTAACTTGGTTGAAGCAGAAAAATAGGACGATTGTACGGAAAAAGATAAATCGGGTCGAGGAAAAATATGAAAAAAAAAAACGGAGTCCCTCTGGGGCGCTGAACGCCATGCCCTTCCGAACCGAAGCTCGGAAATGTAACCACTGGGCTACAGGGGGACTCCTTGACTTTGGTAGGAAATTTAGCGGTACCTATATGCACAAGAAATGTATAGCTTTTATTTACAGCCTAATCTTGTTTTGCAAAATGCGCTATGACAAAACTGAAAGACCTTGTTAAGTTACACTGTCTTTTTCAAGTCGATTATTAAATCTTTCCGAAATAAAATGACCTTCTAATTCAGATCCATACGTGAGCAGACCTTCGCCTGTTGGATCCAGGGTAATGAAGAGAGGCTAAAATGAAAAAGAGAGATGGCTAGATGGATATATTTTCCGGTCAGCCATTTTTGATGTCTTTTCTTAAAAACTATTTATACTTCTAACTTGGTTGAAGCGGAAGAATAGGACGATTGTACGGAAAAAGATAAATCGGGTGGAGGAGAAATATGAAAAAAAACGGAGTCCCTCTGGGGCGCTGAACGCCATGCCCTTCCGAACCGAAGCTCGGAAATGTAACCACTGAGCTACAGGGGGACTCCTTGACTTTGGTAGGAAATTTAGCGGTACCTATATGCACAAGAAATGTATAGCTTTTATTGACAGCCTAATCTTGTTTTGGAAAATGCGCTATGACAAAACTGAAAGACCTTGCTTAAGTTACGCTGTCTTTTTAAAGTCGATTATTAAATTTTTCCGAACTAAAATGACCTTCTAATTCAGATCCATACGTAAGCAGGCCTTCGCCTGTTGGATCCAGGGTAATGAAGAGAGGCTAAAATGAAAAAAAGAGATGGCTAGATGGATATATTTTCCGGTCAGCCATTTTTGATGTCTTTTCTTAAAAAGTATTTATACACTTCTAACTTGGTTGAAGCGGAAGAATAGGACGATTGTACGGAAAAAGATAAATCGGGTCGAGGAGAAATATGAAAAAAAAAAAACGGAGTCCCTCTGGGGCGCTGAACGCCATGCCCTTCCGAACCGAAGCTCGGAAATGTAACCACTGGGCTACAGGGGGACTCCTTGACTTTGGTAGGAAATTTAGCGGTACCTATATGCAAAAGAAATGTAGCTTTTATTTACAGCCTAATCTTGTTTTGCAAAATGCGCTATGACAAAAACTGAAAGACCTTGCTTAAGTTACACTGTCTTTTTCAAGTCGATTATTAAATCTTTCCGAAATAAAATGACCTTCTAATTCAGATCCATACGTGAGCAGGCCTTCGCCTATTGTATCCAGGGTAATGAAGAGAGGCTAAAATGAAAAAAAGAGATGGCTAGATGGATATATTTTCCGGTCAGCCATTTTTGATGTCTTTTCTTAAAAAGTATTTATACTTCTAACTTGGTTGAAGCAGAAAAATAGGACGATTATACGGAAAAAGATAAATCGCGTCGAGGAGAAATATGAAAAAAAAACGGAGTCCTTCTGGGGCGCTGAACGCCATGCGCTTCCGAAGCGAAGCTCGGAAATGTAACCACTGGGCTACAGGGGGACTCCTTGACTTTGGTAGGAAATTTAGCGGTACCTATATGCACAAGAAATGTAGCTTTTATTTACAACCTAATCTTGTTTTGCAAAATGAGCTATGACAAAACTGAAAGACCTTGCTTAAGTTACACTGTCTTTTTCAAGTCGATTATCAAATCTTTCCGAAATAAAATGACCTTCTAATTCAGATCCATACGTGAGCAGACGTTCGCCTGTTGGATCCAGGGTAATGAAGAGAGGCTAAAATGAAAAAAAGAGATGGCTTGATGGATATATTTTCCGGTCAGCCATTTTTGATGTCTTTTCTATAAAAGTATTTATACTTCTAACTTGGTTGAAGCAGAAAAATAGGACGATTGTACGGAAAAAGATAAATCGCGTCGAGGAGAAATATGAAAAAAAAAAACGAAGTCCCTCTG
This sequence comes from Micromussa lordhowensis, assembly GCA_964020085.1. NCBI lineage: Eukaryota > Metazoa > Cnidaria > Anthozoa > Scleractinia > Lobophylliidae > Micromussa > Micromussa lordhowensis. Next base: position 16,391,662 of record OZ026597.1, on the reverse strand, counting down.
GGGCGCTGAACGCCATGCCCTTCCGAACCGAAGCTCGGAAATGTAACCACTGGGCTACAGGGGGACTCCTTGACTTTGGTAGGCAATTTAGCGGTACCTATCTGCACAAGAAATGTAGCTTTTATTTACAGCCTAATCTTGTTTTGCAAAATGCGCTATGAGAAAACTGAAAGACCTTGTTAAGTTACACTGTCTTTTTCAAGTCGATTATTAAATCTTTCCGAAATAAAATGCCTTCTAATTCAGATCCATACGTGAGCAGGCCTTCGCCTATTGGATCCAGGGTAATGAAGAGAGGCTAAAATGAAAAAAAGAGATGGCTAGATGGATATATTTTCCGGTCAGCCATTTTTGATGTCTTTTCTTAAAAAGTATTTATACTTCTAACTTGGTTGAAGCAGAAAAATAGGACGATTGTACGGAAAAAGATAAATCGGGTGGAGGAGAAATATGAAAAAAAACGGAGTCCCTCTGGGGCGCTGAACGCCATGCCCTTCCGAACCGAAGCTCGGAAATGTAACCACTGGGCTACAGGGGGACTCCTTGACTTTGGTAGGAAATTTAGCGGTACCTGTATGCACAAGAAATGTAGCTTTTATTGACAGCCTAATCTTGTTTTGCAAAATGCGCTATGACAAAACTGAAAGACCTTGCTTAAGTTACGCTGTCTTTTTAAAGTCGATTATTAAATTTTTCCGAACTAAAATGACCTTCTAATTCAGATCCATACGTAAGCAGGCCTTCGCCTGTTGGATCCAGGGTAATGAAGAGAGGCTAAAATGAAAAAAAGAGATGGCTAGATGGATATATTTTCCGGTCAGCCATTTTTGATGTCTTTTCTTAAAAAGTATTTATACTTCTAACTTGGTTGAAGCAGAAAAATAGGACGATTGTACGGAAAAAGATAAATCGGGTCGAGGAGAAATATGAAAAAAAAACGGAGTCCCTCTGGGGCGCTGAACGCCATGCCCTTCCGAATCGAAGCTCGGAAATGTAACCACTGGGCTACAGGGGGACTCCTTGACTTTGGTAGGAAATTTAGCGGTACCTATATGCACAAGAAATGTAGCTTTTATTTACAGCCTAATCTTGTTTTGGAAAATGCGCTATGACAAAACTGAAAGACCTTGTTAAGTATCACTGTCTTTTTCAAGTCGATTATTAAATCTTTCCGAAATAAAATGACCTTCTAATTCAGATCCATACGTGAGCAGGCCTTCGCCTATTGGATCCAGGGTAATGAAGAGAGGCTAAAATGAAAAAAAGAGATGCCTAGATGGATATATTTTCCGGTCAGCCATTTTTGATGTCTTTTCTTAAAAAGTATTTATACAGTTCTAACTTGGTTGAAGCGGAAAAATAGGACGATTGTACGGAAAAAGATAAATCGTGTGGAGGAGAAATATGAAAAAAAAAACGGAGTCCCTGTGGGGCGCTGAACGCCATGCCCTTCCGAACCGAAGCTCGGAAATGTAACCACTGGGCTACAGGGGGACTCCTTGACTTTGGTAGGAAATTTAGCGGTTCCTATATGCACAAGAAATGTAGCTTTTATTTACAGCCTAATCTTGTTTTGCAAAATGCGCTATGACAAAACTGAAAGACCTTGTTAACTTACACTGTCTTTTTCAAGTCGATTATTAAATCTTTCCGAAATAAAATGACCTTCTAATTCAGATCCATACGTGAGCAGGCCTTCGCCTATTGGATCCAGGGTAATGAAGAGAGGCTAAAATGAAAAAAAGACATGGCTAGATGGATATATTTTCCGGTCAGCCATTTTTGATGTCTTTTCTTAAAAAGTATTTATACTTCTAACTTGGTTGAAGCAGAAAAATAGGACGATTGTACGGAAAAAGATAAATCGGGTGGAGGAGAAATATGAAAAAAAACGGAGTCCCTCTGGGGCGCTGAACGCCATGCCCTTCCGAACCGAAGCTCGGAAATGTAACCACTGGGCTACAGGGGGACTCCTTGACTTTGGTAGGAAATTTAGCGGTACCTATATGCACAAGAAATGTATAGCTTTTATTGACAGCCTAATCTTGTTTTGGAAAATGCGCTATGACAAAACTGAAAGACCTTGCTTAAGTTACGCTGTCTTTTTAAAGTCGATTATTAAATTTTTCCGAACTAAAATGACCTTCTAATTCAGATCCATACGTAAGCAGGCCTTCGCCTGTTGGATCCAGGGTAATGAAGAGAGGCTAAAATGAAAAAAAGAGATGGCTAGATGGATATATTTTCCGGTCAGCCATTTTTGATGTCTTTTCTTAAAAAGTATTTATACACTTCTAACTTGGTTGAAGCGGAAGAATAGGACGATTGTACGGAAAAAGATAAATCGGGTCGAGGAGAAATATGAAAAAAAAAAAAACGGAGTCCCTCTGGGGCGCTGAACGCCATGCCCTTCCGAACCGAAGCTCGGAAATGTAACCACTGGGCTACAGGGGGACTCCTTGACTTTGGTAGGAAATTTAGCGGTACCTGTATGCACAAGAAATGTAGCTTTTATTGACAGCCTAATCTTGTTTTGCAAAATGCGCTATGACAAAACTGAAAGACCTTGCTTAAGTTACGCTGTCTTTTTAAAGTCGATTATTAAATTTTTCCGAACTAAAATGACCTTCTAATTCAGATCCATACGTAAGCAGGCCTTCGCCTGTTGGATCCAGGGTAATGAAGAGAGGCTAAAATGAAAAAAAGAGATGGCTAGATGGATATATTTTCCGGTCAGCCATTTTTGATGTCTTTTCTTAAAAAGTATTTATACTTCTAACTTGGTTGAAGCAGAAAAATAGGACGATTGTACGGAAAAAGATAAATCGGGTCGAGGAGAAATATGAAAAAAAAACGGAGTCCCTCTGGGGCGCTGAACGCCATGCCCTTCCGAATCGAAGCTCGGAAATGTAACCACTGGGCTACAGGGGGACTCCTTGACTTTGGTAGGAAATTTAGCGGTACCTATATGCACAAGAAATGTAGCTTTTATTTACAGCCTAATCTTGTTTTGGAAAATGCGCTATGACAAAACTGAAAGACCTTGTTAAGTATCACTGTCTTTTTCAAGTCGATTATTAAATCTTTCCGAAATAAAATGACCTTCTAATTCAGATCCATACGTGAGCAGGCCTTCGCCTATTGGATCCAGGGTAATGAAGAGAGGCTAAAATGAAAAAAAGAGATGCCTAGATGGATATATTTTCCGGTCAGCCATTTTTGATGTCTTTTCTTAAAAAGTATTTATACAGTTCTAACTTGGTTGAAGCGGAAAAATAGGACGATTGTACGGAAAAAGATAAATCGTGTGGAGGAGAAATATGAAAAAAAAAACGGAGTCCCTGTGGGGCGCTGAACGCCATGCCCTTCCGAACCGAAGCTCGGAAATGTAACCACTGGGCTACAGGGGGACTCCTTGACTTTGGTAGGAAATTTAGCGGTTCCTATATGCACAAGAAATGTAGCTTTTATTTACAGCCTAATCTTGTTTTGCAAAATGCGCTATGACAAAACTGAAAGACCTTGTTAACTTACACTGTCTTTTTCAAGTCGATTATTAAATCTTTCCGAAATAAAATGACCTTCTAATTCAGATCCATACGTGAGCAGGCCTTCGCCTATTGGATCCAGGGTAATGAAGAGAGGCTAAAATGAAAAAAAGACATGGCTAGATGGATATATTTTCCGGTCAGCCATTTTTGATGTCTTTTCTTAAAAAGTATTTATACTTCTAACTTGGTTGAAGCAGAAAAATAGGACGATTGTACGGAAAAAGATAAATCGGGTGGAGGAGAAATATGAAAAAAAACGGAGTCCCTCTGGGGCGCTGAACGCCATGCCCTTCCGAACCGAAGCTCGGAAATGTAACCACTGGGCTACAGGGGGACTCCTTGACTTTGGTAGGAAATTTAGCGGTACCTATATGCACAAGAAATGTATAGCTTTTATTGACAGCCTAATCTTGTTTTGGAAAATGCGCTATGACAAAACTGAAAGACCTTGCTTAAGTTACGCTGTCTTTTTAAAGTCGATTATTAAATTTTTCCGAACTAAAATGACCTTCTAATTCAGATCCATACGTAAGCAGGCCTTCGCCTGTTGGATCCAGGGTAATGAAGAGAGGCTAAAATGAAAAAAAGAGATGGCTAGATGGATATATTTTCCGGTCAGCCATTTTTGATGTCTTTTCTTAAAAAGTATTTATACACTTCTAACTTGGTTGAAGCGGAAGAATAGGACGATTGTACGGAAAAAGATAAATCGGGTCGAGGAGAAATATGAAAAAAAAAAAAACGGAGTCCCTCTGGGGCGCTGAACGCCATGCCCTTCCGAACCGAAGCTCGGAAATGTAACCACTGGGCTACAGGGGGACTCCTTGACTTTGGTAGGAAATTTAGCGGTACCTATATGCAAAAGAAATGTAGCTTTTATTTACAGCCTAATCTTGTTTTTCAAAATGCGCTATGACAAAACTGAAAGACCTTGCTTAAGTTACACTGTCTTTTTCAAGTCGATTATTAAATCTTTCCGAAATAAAATGACCTTCTAATTCAGATCCATACGTGAGCAGGCCTTCGCGTATTGTATCCAGGGTAATGAAGAGAGGCTAAAATGAAAAAAAGAGATGGCTAGATGGATATATTTTCCGGTCAGCCATTTTTGATGTCTTTTCTTAAAAAGTGTTTATACTTCTAACTTGGTTGAAGCAGAAAAATAGGACGATTGTACGGAAAAAGATAAATCGGGTGGAGGAGAAATATGAAAAAAAACGGAGTCCCTCTGGGGCGCTGAACGCCATGCCCTTCCGAACCGAAGCGCGGAAATGTAACCACTGGGCTACAGGGGGACTCCTTGACTTTGGTAGGAAATTTAGCGGTACCTGTATGCACAAGAAATGTAGCTTTTATTGACAGCCTAATCTTGTTTTGCAAAATGCGCTATGACAAAACTGAAAGACCTTGCTTAAGTTACGCTGTCTTTTTAAAGTCGATTATTAAATTTTTCCGAACTAAAATGACCTTCTAATTCAGATCCATACGTAAGCAGGCCTTCGCCTGTTGGATCCAGGGTAATGAAGAGAGGCTAAAATGAAAAAAAGAGATGGCTAGATGGATATATTTTCCGGTCAGCCATTTTTGATGTCTTTTCTTAAAAAGTATTTATACTTCTAACTTGGTTGAAGCAGAAAAATAGGACGATTGTACGGAAAAAGATAAATCGGGTCGAGGAGAAATATGAAAAAAAAACGGAGTCCCTCTGGGGCGCTGAACGCCATGCCCTTCCGAATCGAAGCTCGGAAATGTAACCACTGGGCTACAGGGGGACTCCTTGACTTTGGTAGGAAATTTAGCGGTACCTATATGCACAAGAAATGTAGCTTTTATTTACAGCCTAATCTTGTTTTGGAAAATGCGCTATGACAAAACTGAAAGACCTTGTTAAGTATCACTGTCTTTTTCAAGTCGATTATTAAATCTTTCCGAAATAAAATGACCTTCTAATTCAGATCCATACGTGAGCAGGCCTTCGCCTATTGGATCCAGGGTAATGAAGAGAGGCTAAAATGAAAAAAAGAGATGCCTAGATGGATATATTTTCCGGTCAGCCATTTTTGATGTCTTTTCTTAAAAAGTATTTATACAGTTCTAACTTGGTTGAAGCGGAAAAATAGGACGATTGTACGGAAAAAGATAAATCGTGTGGAGGAGAAATATGAAAAAAAAAACGGAGTCCCTGTGGGGCGCTGAACGCCATGCCCTTCCGAACCGAAGCTCGGAAATGTAACCACTGGGCTACAGGGGGACTCCTTGACTTTGGTAGGAAATTTAGCGGTTCCTATATGCACAAGAAATGTAGCTTTTATTGACAGCCTAATCTTGTTTTGCAAAATGCGCTATGACAAAACTGAAAGACCTTGTTAACTTACACTGTCTTTTTCAAGTCGATTATTAAATCTTTCCGAAATAAAATGACCTTCTAATTCAGATCCATACGTGAGCAGGCCTTCGCCTATTGGATCCAGGGTAATGAAGAGAGGCTAAAATGAAAAAAAGACATGGCTAGATGGATATATTTTCCGGTCAGCCATTTTTGATGTCTTTTCTTAAAAAGTATTTATACTTCTAACTTGGTTGAAGCAGAAAAATAGGACGATTGTACGGAAAAAGATAAATCGGGTGGAGGAGAAATATGAAAAAAAACGGAGTCCCTCTGGGGCGCTGAACGCCATGCCCTTCCGAACCGAAGCTCGGAAATGTAACCACTGGGCTACAGGGGGACTCCTTGACTTTGGTAGGAAATTTAGCGGTACCTATATGCACAAGAAATGTATAGCTTTTATTGACAGCCTAATCTTGTTTTGGAAAATGCGCTATGACAAAACTGAAAGACCTTGCTTAAGTTACGCTGTCTTTTTAAAGTCGATTATTAAATTTTTCCGAACTAAAATGACCTTCTAATTCAGATCCATACGTAAGCAGGCCTTCGCCTGTTGGATCCAGGGTAATGAAGAGAGGCTAAAATGAAAAAAAGAGATGGCTAGATGGATATATTTTCCGGTCAGCCATTTTTGATGTCTTTTCTTAAAAAGTATTTATACACTTCTAACTTGGTTGAAGCGGAAGAATAGGACGATTGTACGGAAAAAGATAAATCGGGTCGAGGAGAAATATGAAAAAAAAAAAAACGGAGTCCCTCTGGGGCGCTGAACGCCATGCCCTTCCGAACCGAAGCTCGGAAATGTAACCACTGGGCTACAGGGGGACTCCTTGACTTTGGTAGGAAATTTAGCGGTACCTATATGCAAAAGAAATGTAGCTTTTATTTACAGCCTAATCTTGTTTTTCAAAATGCGCTATGACAAAACTGAAAGACCTTGCTTAAGTTACACTGTCTTTTTCAAGTCGATTATTAAATCTTTCCGAAATAAAATGACCTTCTAATTCAGATCCATACGTGAGCAGGCCTTCGCCTATTGTATCCAGGGTAATGAAGAGAGGCTAAAATGAAAAAAAGAGATGGCTAGATGGATATATTTTCCGGTCAGCCATTTTTGATGTCTTTTCTTAAAAAGTATTTATACTTCTAACTTGGTTGAAGCAGAAAAATAGGACGATTATACGGAAAAAGATAAATCGCGTCGAGGAGAAATATGAAAAAAAAACGGAGTCCTTCTGGGGCGCTGAACGCCATGCGCTTCCGAACCGAAGCTCGGAAATGTAACCACTGGGCTACAGGGGGACTCCTTGACTTTGGTAGGAAATTTAGCGGTACCTATATGCACAAGAAATGTAGCTTTTATTTACAACCTAATCTTGTTTTGCAAAATGAGCTATGACAAAACTGAAAGACCTTGCTTAAGTTACACTGTCTTTTTCAAGTCGATTATCAAATCTTTCCGAAATAAAATGACCTTCTAATTCAGATCCATACGTGAGCAGACGTTCGCCTATTGGATCCAGGGTAATGAAGAGAGGCTAAAATGAAAAAAAGACATGGCTAGATGGATATATTTTCCGGTCAGCCATTTTTGATGTCTTTTCTTAAAAAGTATTTATACTTCTAACTTGGTTGAAGCAGAAAAATAGGATGATTGTACGGAAAAAGATAAATCGGGTGGAGGAGAAATATGAAAAAAAACGGAGTCCCTGTGGGGCGCTGAACGCCATGCCCTTCCGAACCGAAGCTCGGAAATGTAACCACTGGGCTACAGGGGGACTCCTTGACTTTGGTAGGAAATTTAGCGGTACCTGTATGCACAAGAAATGTAGCTTTTATTGACAGCCTAATCTTGTTTTGCAAAATGCGCTATGACAAAACTGAAAGACCTTGCTTAAGTTACGCTGTCTTTTTAAAGTCGATTATTAAATTTTTCCGAACTAAAATGACCTTCTAATTCAGATCCATACGTAAGCAGGCCTTCGCCTGTTGGATCCAGGGTAATGAAGAGAGGCTAAAATGAAAAAAAGAGATGGCTAGATGGATATATTTTCCGGTCAGCCATTTTTGATGTCTTTTCTTAAAAAGTATTTATACTTCTAACTTGGTTGAAGCAGAAAAATAGGACGATTGTACGGAAAAAGATAAATCGGGTGGAGGAGAAATATGAAAAAAAACGGAGTCCCTCTGGGGCGCTGAACGCCATGCCCTTCCGAACCGAAGCGCGGAAATGTAACCACTGGGCTACAGGGGGACTCCTTGACTTTGGTAGGAAATTTAGCGGTACCTGTATGCACAAGAAATGTAGCTTTTATTGACAGCCTAATCTTGTTTTGCAAAATGCGCTATGACAAAACTGAAAGACCTTGCTTAAGTTACGCTGTCTTTTTAAAGTCGATTATTAAATTTTTCCGAACTAAAATGACCTTCTAATTCAGATCCATACGTAAGCAGGCCTTCGCCTGTTGGATCCAGGGTAATGAAGAGAGGCTAAAATGAAAAAAAGAGATGGCTAGATGGATATATTTTCCGGTCAGCCATTTTTGATGTCTTTTCTTAAAAAGTATTTATACTTCTAACTTGGTTGAAGCAGAAAAATAGGACGATTGTACGGAAAAAGATAAATCGGGTCGAGGAGAAATATGAAAAAAAAACGGAGTCCCTCTGGGGCGCTGAACGCCATGCCCTTCCGAATCGAAGCTCGGAAATGTAACCACTGGGCTACAGGGGGACTCCTTGACTTTGGTAGGAAATTTAGCGGTACCTATATGCACAAGAAATGTAGCTTTTATTTACAGCCTAATCTTGTTTTGGAAAATGCGCTATGACAAATAAACTGAAAGACCTTGTTAAGTATCACTGTCTTTTTCAAGTCGATTATTAAATCTTTCCGAAATAAAATGACCTTCTAATTCAGATCCATACGTGAGCAGGCCTTCGCCTATTGGATCCAGGGTAATGAAGAGAGGCTAAAATGAAAAAAAGAGATGCCTAGATGGATATATTTTCCGGTCAGCCATTTTTGATGTCTTTTCTTAAAAAGTATTTATACAGTTCTAACTTGGTTGAAGCGGAAAAATAGGACGATTGTACGGAAAAAGATAAATCGTGTGGAGGAGAAATATGAAAAAAAAAAAACGGAGTCCCTCTGGGGCGCTGAACGCCATGCCCTTCCGAACCGAAGCTCGGAAATGTAACCACTGGGCTACAGGGGGACTCCTTGACTTTGGTAGGAAATTTAGCGGTACCTGTATGCACAAGAAATGTAGCTTTTATTGACAGCCTAATCTTGTTTTGCAAAATGCGCTATGACAAAACTGAAAGACCTTGCTTAAGTTACGCTGTCTTTTTAAAGTCGATTATTAAATTTTTCCGAACTAAAATGACCTTCTAATTCAGATCCATACGTAAGCAGGCCTTCGCCTGTTGGATCCAGGGTAATGAAGAGAGGCTAAAATGAAAAAAAGTGATGGCTAGATGGATATATTTTCCGGTCAGCCATTTTTGATTTCGTTTCTTAAAAAGTATTTATACTTCTAACTTGGTTGAAGCGGAAAAATAGGACGATTGTACGGAAAAAGATAAATCGGGTTGAGGAGAAATATGAAAAAAAAAACGGAGTCCCTCTGGGGCGCTGAACGCCATGCCCTTCCGAACCGAAGCTCGGAAATGTAACCACTGGGCTACAGGGGGGACTCCTTGACTTTGGTAGGAAATTTAGCGGTACCTATATGCACAAGAAATGTAGCTTTTATTGACAGCGTAATCGTGTTTTGGAAAATTTGCTATGATAAAAATGAAACACCTTTCTTTAGTTACACTGTTTTTTCGAAGTCCAAAATTAAATCTTTCCGAAATAAAATGACCTTGTAATTCAGATGCATACGTGAGCAGGCCTTCGCCTATTAGATCAAAGGTATATAAAAAGCGGCTTAAATGAATATAAATATCTTACCTCTTAAATATCAGCAAAAACAGGTACAACGAAGTATGGGTAGACTGCATGCGGGCCCTGAAGAATAGAGAACAAACGAAGTACCCCAATTTGAAGAAACAACAGACAATAATAATAGTAATAGTAATGATATTTATAAAGCTGATATAGATGTTAACATTTGACTTTTACACTCGTGATACGGTTTAGATAGATACTGTATTTTGTAGTAAGGTTGCGAGCTGGGGAGCTAAGTGAACCGGTAGGTTTTCTAGTTAGCTCCCCGTACGATTTAAGTTATGAATAGAAAGCAAGTAAAAATTACAACAATAAATAAAGGAGTAGAAAATTACAACAATAAATAAATGACTAAGGAATTCACAAACTCAGCTTAGTGGAAAATTAGTTCAGTTTTTGTTCTCTGACAGGGGGTAACGTTTTATATACGTCAGAAATGCAAACACACCTAAGCCTTTTAAAGAAGATGGAAGATCTTTCCAGATATCGATTGCCATGAAAGAAAGTGACTGTTTTCCTGCATTAGTTTTAACTCTATACTTATAAAATTTATGTTTGGCTATATATCTTGTGTGGTATATCTATAAATATTTCTAGCATATTGAATTATGTCGTCAAATACTTCAGGGAGAATGCCATTATGCCATGAATGTGAGAATTTCAATACTTCCAGACGATAAATGTCACCTACAGTTAGAATGTCTAGTATGTCATCTCTGTTTCTCTACCAAACGTTCTAGCATAAAATATTAATCGCACTATATGGTTTTGTTTTACTTGGATTTTCTTTATATGTCTTGTATATACTTCCCAACGCTACAACGCTATAAGAGATGTATGGGTAAATTAAATTATAGTAAATTTGTTTTAACTGCTGCATAGATAGATAACACCTTAATTTCGATATAATTCCAATATTTCGAGATATACGAGAACAAACAAATGCGATGTGATATTTCCAAGAAAAAAAAAACAAGCAATATTGGAGGAACCACAAAAAATAATGCTTTCGCGTAAAAGCTGCTGTTCCGTTGACGAAAGGGAGGTTTTGGTTCTCGTTTCTGGCCCATGGCGAGCTTACGTGGCTTGGTGCATCCTTAGCCTTCAACCGCTCCTCCTCCTCGGAACCGGAGGCCAATTCACCAGAGACATACTCGTCCGTCGTATCGGCTATTCGGATCAACACCTTGGCGCTTACGGATCAATTCCTTGCCTTCGGCAATCAAATTAGTCACATCTGTTTTCAGGAACATTTATAGAGGTTAATCTATCAAAAATTGAATCGATCTGGGAATTATGCTCAAACTGCCTCTGATTACCTTTGAATTTCGTGAGAGTATCCTGCTTGTCCACCTCTTCTCATTCAGTTTAACTTCAAGATAGCTTTTGAACATCGAGAAGACTTCGTTAATGACAGGCGAATCTCCGGGATTAGAAGTACCAGCAACACTAGGTTCTGTAAATGCACTGACAGCGTAATCTATCTTTGGAAATTATGCTATGAAAGAAATAATGGACCTAATAGAGAGTGGCGTCTCAGCAATTCGTAGCCACTCTAACGATTGTCTTTCTTCTAACAATAGAAGTCTCCTGAGCCAAGCTCAAAACGGCATTAAAACAAAACCCTCAAGCTTTTTAAATAGCCTTGTATCAGTTATAGAAAGTCCTTTACTGAATCTTTTGCAAAACCAAAAGACAAAAAATTGACGATTCAGGTTATGATCTGTACTTTTCAAGGTCTTCACCTATTGGTTACAATCTAACAAACAAACAAAAGCATGGCTAGATTGGTATTTTACGATTAGGGAGATAAAGGATGTCCTTTCGTAAAAATAAATTTTTAGCGCTAACTTAGTTCAAAGGGAGAAAAAGAAAATTGTGCGGAAAAAAACTAGTCAGTCCTACACAAATCAGTGAAAAGAAAAAAAGAGTTCCCTGCGGGGGCTAAACGCCATGCCCTTCCGAACTGAAGCTTGGAAATGTAACCACTGGGCCACAGGGGGGCTCCGTGACTTGGTCAGCAAAGTTAACGGTACCCATAAAATTTAGTTCAGTTGTCATTGACAAACTAAATTTTTTTGAACAAATCACATGTGTGTGAAGGCCCTTGGGAGCCGTGAACATTACACTTACGTAATGCTGCGTAAATATAAGAGGTGGAATGCAACGATCGTTGATATCAATGCAAAGTATGTAAAAGAAATTCAATAAATACGACTCATCTACTCTCTTTACTATGCCACTTTTGTTTCGATTTGGTTTTGCGGCTTTTGAGCCTGTTTTAAGGCAATTACAGCGAGTTTTAGTTTCAGTGTGTTGCCCTCTATATATCATTCCTCACGTTAGGGAATTGAAGTGCTGGAAGCTTAGCAGATCGACTGAAGGAAACAGCCTTAAATTAGTTCCAAAGTTCCGATCGCCTCAAGATTCCACCTAAAAAACGTTTGATAGTTGCTCTAAACATTGCTTACCTGATCATCGGATCGAAACGTCCTTTCAGTTGGAGTTTCAGCTCGTAACTCTCACAAATCCTTTCTACGAGGCCAGTCGAATGATGCGTTGATTCTGTGCACCGACCGTTTGAAACTTTTTGTTCAAATAATTTTTCACCCGGTGGGTGAAGGGATATTGTTCACGAAACCCACTTTGGTGAACAATATCCTTTCACCCACCCGGTGTGCAGGTAATTTGACCCAAGTTTCAAACGTTTGGTACACGCAGCGATCAATCAATACATCATTTTACGATAACTGCAGAAATTCTCGCGCGCTCATTGGCTAATTTTTATCGTCAATATGCGGACAGACACATGAATTTGAAATTCGTGCGACGCGTCAGCGAGCGAGAGCGGGCAATAGGCCATTTCCGAATTTACCTTTAGCCTCTTTCACTCACATGCAAATTAAACTCATTTTGTGCACCAGGCCTCGCTTTGAAAGAGAGGCTTTAAGTATTCGGAAATGGTCTATTCGACTATTTGCATAACTTATAGGGTGTTTTTGAAGGTCCATTTTTGAATCTTTGCAAAAAAACACTATCGCTAGTCCAACTGAGACCCTTATTTTTTTAGGCCTTCTTAAACTGGTTACAAGCTAGTAAAGAGAGCTTAAAGCAACTAAAGCATGGCAAGATGGGCATTTTACTGTCAGCCTGAGCCAGATTCGATGTCCTGTCTTGGTTGAATGTATCGTTGGCCGTAGTGTCAAGTGCTGTGTTGTTCGTTTGCGGGAGTCCTGGTAGGAAAGATATGAAAGAGTCGAGGTTCGTGTTCTCAGACAGTTTAATCCTCCAAGGTCAGTCGGCCCGTAAAACCACCCACCTACGCCTACCGGTAGAGTGTTTACCAGCATACCGTACTCACTTAAGGCGGGGTTAAACATGAATAGGCGTGAAATTTGAAGTGATACAAAGAAGGAAATTGTTAGCATTCAGATGGGTTGGAAACACTACCAGACAGTTGATCCCCGCAAAAGAGAGTCCCTGGTTGTTAGGGGACTGTTTGGTATCCGTCTACTAATTCTTCACTTCAAATTCCAATTTTCCAAATCCATCAAATCTTCAACATTTCATATTTTCCTCAATTTAACCTATCCTTTGAGAAAAAATATCTATTTCCCAAAATGCCTAAAAATCACCCAAAAATTTACACAAAACCGCCAAACAGTGGTTAATGAGATAAGCAGAGAGATTTAGTGTCGCTTGAAACGTGACCGAGATATTGGCGGAAAGGCCGTGTTAAGCGAACTCAAAGCAGCCTCCACGTTTACCCCCGCCTTAAGCTAGTTAATCACACGAACTTCAGTCATTAAAGAACCGTGAGATCCCCAGTTCCTGTACGGCTTTCTCCCAAGCCTTCACGGTCAATTGGTTTCGGTAACGTTCCGGGAACTTTCCCCTCGGGTCACGTGAACCGATAACGATTGACCGAGGCGAAATACTAAGGCAATACTACGTAACCTGGTGCCTAGGGCTGATTTGGGCCGAGCATCCAAATGCTTGGGACCTAAAAAGGCAAACAGCCCTACACGACTAGAGTTACTATTTTACTTCTTCCACTTAAGGGTAAACACGTATTGAAAAGTTATAAAAACAATAGGTCACTCTAAGTGAGTACAAGCGCTTTGACGTCAGTCAAATACATTTATTCGCGTAAAAGGTGAGATATTTTTACATTCAGCTATCAAGTCATAATGTCGTTTTTGTACACAAGCTATGCGCAATAGAGAAATGCTTCCATACGAAAAAACCTTCAAAATACAAAGCCCAACACTGTCGTTACTCGTTCTGTTTTCAGGAAATTCCCATCACGTCTCGAAAGATAAAAACTCAGAAAATACCGTAACAACACTTGATACAAGTACAGCAATACAGAAAGGACAAATTTCTTTCAGTAAAAGCGTTGATGCGTTTAGAACTAACCACTGGTGTGCTTTACTGAGAAACATAAAACACAAGCTATCAAGTAATGGGCGTTTCTCTGAAATATCTGTTGGGTGCTCGAAATTTTTGCATGTAATAACAATTTGTTATTGAATTATAAATCAATCCACAGTCTGATTATTTTGGGCGTCAACTGTTGATGCCATGAATTCCAGTCAGTATTTATTAGCGTTCAATATTAATTTCATTACTCTACACTCGTGAACTAGCGTCCCCAGCATAGATTTCCTCCTCCTCTTCATTTGCATCCGCACTAGGAGCCTCTTCTTCAGGGGCCATAACGTATTCAGCCTTTTTGTTCCCTTCCACAACGTGTTCGTCGACGAAAACTGCCCGGATGTTGGAGCCTGGAGCATCAAACATGGGCTCCAAGAGCAAATTCTCCTGTAAAGCGAACAAGGAAAATTGTGCAACAGGTTTTAGTTGTAATATTATTCCTTAATTTTAGAGCGAAATTCCAGCGTTAATTTATTATTTCACACGTGAAATTACAAAATTGCCATGGCAACGTTTGGCGCGAAATTTCTTGATAGAATGAACAAGTCAAAAAATGCACGATTCTAAGCGCAATTTGCCACCCTGATATTGAAGGGCAATCAAATGGCACACTCGTGAAATTTGGAAATAATTCCACTTTCGTTTTGTCAAAATACTACTAATGTCTCTCGCCTGAAGGCTCGGGAAATTAAACTAAGAAGTTTGATAAAACGCGCGTGAAATTATTTCCTATTTTCACACGTGAACATATGATTACCCAAACTTATTTGGTTGGTAAACGCTATCCATCGAAAGGTCACTATCCAGCAATAAACCAACTACACTAGTAATCTTCTGTCTGGATGTACCAACAAGCTCGATGTCAAAAGACAGTGGAAGCTCTCCTAACGGACACCTACATATAACAGAAAGTTCACTTGGTACCAAAGAAGTCAGAATTCATTTGATCTCCATCAGTCTTCATGTTGCGGACACCTTTGCACCCATTTATAGTACTTATCCTGGTATATCCAGTTCACGGTAAATGGCTCTTTTTCAAAGGAGACTACATTTTTACAATACGAAGAAACAGTTTCAAGCTGATCTAACTCGTCGCATAGCATCACCGACCGCAACAACTTTTTCTCCTTTACATATAATCAAGAGGCGCACCATAAAGATGTGGTGACACTTTGATAGACAATTAAAAGCAGAGTTTTTCTGGTTCATGTGTGGCTCCAGACATGCATATTGGCTGAGACGGATAAATGAGTTGGTTGATGGAATATTTATGGGGGCGTCTAGTTAAACAACTTTTCTAACGATTTGTTGGTTAACTTTGGGTTTGTTCGTTTAGTCAGCTACATCTAACTGCCCGTGTAACCAAAGACTGTAACGCAATGAAGAATCATAGTATCCAGAACAGCACCGATTACTTAGACCGTCACGCGTCACGCGATCCCCAAATAACGGCTGCGATGGTGACAACCCAACGTGACAAACATTGCTTGAAACCTCGCATAATTCTGCAGTGGTATTCGTTTCTGACTAGAAATAGGGAATTCGGTTTCTTACAGTTACATTGCGTACGTACCAATATGGCTCTCAATCCCCGAGCTCCCGTCTTCTTTTCCAACGCTTTTTTGGCGATAAGCTTTAAGGCATCAGGACTGAGGTTCAGTTCAACCTGTATAAAGAAAGACCTCAGATTTAAAACAGACCTTAAAAAGCATTTCGCATGAAACTGAATTCGATAACTGTAAATTTTCAGAAGTCTCATACCAGCCATTATGGGTAAGTTACATAGCTTCGATAACAAGAGTCTCCGGTAACAGGCAAGAGGTGGCTAGCAACAGTTTCCGCCACTTTTCCAACAGTTGTACTACCATTCTTTATCAAGTGATGCTATAATAATGCTATCACACAAAGATGAAAGATCCCTCAAAGTAAAAGTAATGGAAAGAGCTTAAACTGTTGTCAACCACCTTACACATGTGAGAGCGCTGGACTAGTGGTTAGTTTGTGAGCAGTGCAAACCAAAGGTGAGAGAAAAAGTGCTTCCAATTTGTATTAATTTATCTCTCCGCTTTACTCGCTGCTCCCAACTAACCTAACGCCATGAAACCGGTGTGCGAAAGGAAGCACGTTTGACCCCGTATTTATGCCACAGACTGATATATATTTTTTACTCATTTAAGAAGGACTCAGGGGTTTCATTAACGTTTTCAGCAGGAGGACAACTGCTTTTTACAGGCGGGCAAAACTATTTTATCTGAACTTCTTTATAGAAAAAACCTCTCCACAAGATGGTCAAACAAGACGGCCGGCAAAATCATCCTCACCGCTGGCCAATTTGCCTGGTGCCCGCACCCTAATAAAAACCCCTGCTTATGCAAACAGTTTCGGTTTGGTCGAAATGACTGAGTGACTCACTCACTCATTTCGACTAGACCGAAACTGAGAGAAGCCATGTTTACATAAGCTGCACAAGCAAGCCTGAAGATGGGTTAAGTTACCTTGTCCATACTAAACAGCGCTTGATACTGTGGTACAAGAGCATTTCTAGGTTCAGTGAGTATCTTAACCAGCGAGTCCTCGTCCAATGAGTGTAAACTGACCACTATGGGAAGACGACCCACGAATTCGGGTATCATCCCGAACTCCACGAGATCCCGCGCCTCGACTTTACTCAGCAGCTTGTCCCGCTCGGCGTTGTCTTCTCTGACGTCAGGTTGAGAGTTCTTGAAGATGTCAAGCTCTTTTTCTTTGGAACCGCGATCACTTGTAGGAGCTCCGAAACCGATCACCTGTTTAATAATAATGGAGATTAACGTTCGCTTTGTAGGAACAGTCTTGTTTCTTCATGATTGGAGATTTACACCATAAAGACACCTGACCGGAAACGCGCACGAAAAAAATACAGTTATTATCTCAGTAAGAAATATTACGGAGAGTGCTACACATTCACGAAAGTAATTCTCTTCAAGAAAATCAAACAGTGTCTAGCCAATCACAATAAAATTCGAATAAAGAAACGAACCGATCACACCTTTAATCTCAAGTTTTAGTAACCACTACCAAGCTCAGGGACACGTGGGTAGGTTAGTTACATCACGATTGGTTTTTTTTTGTTTTAGTCCTGATTGGTTGAAAAACGTTTCCTCCTCGTGGTTATAGCCTACGACGTTTTGACTTACCGCAGTCAAACCAAGTGAAGCGTATTCCTCAAGATTACATTAATGAATTGATTATTTGAATATTGAATCCGCTTCTCGTTTCAAGAATGTAATAATGATTTGATTATTTAGATAATGCTCCGGAGGGAAGACGACAACGTGGTAGTCCGAGGGAGAGCTGGCGCAGAAAAGCAGAGAAAGAAAGCACAGCCTTTGGTTTTACGTCGTGGAGCGGGGCAACAGTGGTTGCACGTGACCGCGTGGCATGGCGAAGAAGAATTTCCGGCCCAATACCCACAGGGGGTTATGGCTAAAACTGAAAGTAAGTATTTGGATATTGAATCAACTAGCCGTCCCAAGAATACGACTAGCGGGTTGAACATTCAAAGAATCAATTCATTAATGTAATCTTGAGGGGGTACACTTCACTTAGGGTTGACTGTAAAGTGAAAGGTCCAAGTTCGCAAAACCCAGATTAGTTTGTATGGTGGACAAGTACCCTGCCCTGAAGTCCTTACGAAAACAGTAATCTATGTACCTTCTCTTGGTTTCTCTTCTTAATAATCCGATCCAGTCCATTGAACGCTCCAGACGCAACAAACAGGATGTTGGTAGTATCCACAGCTACACTGTCGCCTCGCATCTTCCTGGAGTTTCTCTCAGGTACATTCACTACCGTGCCTTCAAGGATCTTCAACAAGCCCTATGTAAAGGATAGATTGAAAAATATAAATATTTTATTCAACCTATGGCTCATCCAAAAAATCTTCAGAGCTAGAAATATCATAATCCAGACAGTAAAGATTCTCTACTTTTCATTCCCCTGAAAAAAAATCATTAACGATTGTTACCATTTGTTCCATTTTGGATACAATATGACGTTTGTAATTACTCTTTGATTTGCACATTTTAAAAAAATCAGGTTGCGAATCAACAGTGCCATTTGACAACACAACAATCTCGCCCACATTTCACGTCAGCCAGTTTTTCTGAATAACCTTTGAAACACAATACCTGCTGCACGCCTTCACCACCAACATCTCGAAGGTTATGCACTCCTGGAACACAACTGATCTTGTCCACTTCATCCAAGAATACAATTCCTGGGAATGACCAGTAAAGTAATGTATTACAACAACAATCAACAGAGAGACAGGTAACACATATGTAGTTTTTATTCCGTTAGCCAATCTGGTATCTGCTTTGAGTAATCAGATTGAGTGACTACACAGGAGGATTTATCTGGAGGGCTTACCTGTAGTATTTTGCTAAACGAAATGGCTCACCTAAATCAAGAATTACATACTTATACCCAATCCCACCTTTTTGGTAATTTTTACCAGCATACCAGGCAAGTTTGGAGGAGCCATGGTTTATACTTTGGTGAGACATATTACATCCAAAATACCCATGGCCAGTCCAAACAAGCCTAAAATGCTGCCAGGACTTTGCGAAAAATGTATTATGAGTTGTTACCGTAACCAAAATCGGACAAGAGACCAGGTCATGTCAGGTCGGTGTCTTGATATCGCTGGCTATCAGGACTATAGCAACACCTCATCATTCCAGAGAATGATCTAACTTTCAATAACCTTTAACATTAATTTACATGTATGAAACTGAAACCTGAACTCATACATGTAACAACACCGGAAATGATTCAAAAACAAATACCACTAAACCAAGCTTATCCTCAGTCAGAAGAAACCTCCTGATAAAGAAAGCATGCTACAAAATGCAGAGCTCTATATGCTCTATACACAGTCCAACCCTTACTATAAGTAATACCTTGTTGGGCTCTTTCAACATTGTTACCAGCCTCCTGTGATGGGACAGAGAAAACACAAAAGTTTTTCACTTTATTTCCAAGTGAAGTTAGAAAATTAACGCCATTGTAAACTGATCCACTAGTAGTGTTCAGCTAATCTAAGTAGATCAGTTATTTATCAGATTACTTAAATAACAAAAGAATGACATACAACAAGAGAGACAAAGAAAATGTTCACATTACTTTTAAATTAGTTTTACATTTTACTTTCCCCTAAAGGTACAGTTCAAATCCACGGTATAGTTCAAATGATATCTTTAAGGTACATACATGTAACTTATACAAGATAGAGTAAAAGTGAAGGATGCCCCCCCCCCCCCCCCGAAATACTGTTGGTTACAGTATCTGTCTGCCAGCTATTGGCTGGTTGTTGGCTACATGTATCTGTCATCTGACTGTTGGCCATTTGTCCTCCAACTGTTATTGTTTGTTGACCAACAGTCAGTTGACAATACCTGACAGTCAGCCAACAGTTTTCCTTTTTTTTTCAACGTACAAGTAAGTCTTAGCCAACAACTGGCTTACAGTCCACTCTATCGGTGATCTAACTTTGATGCACCAGTAAGTTGTTACTTACATTTAAAACAATTACAAACATTTTCTTATTTATTGTGCTGGCGACTGTCAGAGGAGGAAAAAATTAATTAGAAAGGACACACTACGCAATGACCAGTGCCTAGTGCTCAAAAGTCGTGTCAGAGTGAGTAGTGAGTTTAGATGCACTGACCTGTAAGAGCTTTGCAATAACAGACTCAATGTCTTCACCCACATATCCAGCTTGTGTCAGGGCAGTGCAATCACAGATTGCAAAAGGAACATCTAAACATCGAGCTATGGTTTGTGCTAACAGAGTTTTACCTGAATGATGAAAAATGAAAGTATTTCTATCTTAGAATATTGAAACATGTATGCTGTACAAAGTTAAGAGAGGAGTATTTTCCTACACTAATCTTGTTTTATTTTGGGAGGTTTAACCTAAAAATACCATTATAGGTTTTAAGCAGAAGGAGACAAGAAATTTTAAGAATTTTTTTGACATTCTTGTAAGAGTTGTAAGAAGAAGAAAAGAGGGGTTAGTGGAATTCAGTAAATTTTAAGAAAAATATGAGGACTTAAGGAGGATACAAATTAGATTCTTTGGTTACGTAAACAATAGCTTCCTACGGATTTACAAATGATTTGAGTCAACAAATTGGTTTAAACCAAGTATTATATCTATTGTGCTTCAAGGGATGGAGAAAATCGCTACTTCCTTGCATTTATTAAAAGCAAATTATCTATAGAGAAGAACAAATGCAAATCACAAATCAACCTGTAAATAGAGCTTTCTCACTGTCAATCTTAGCAAACAAAAACAAACACTACACAACACGTACAGTCTGTGTTTCTGTTTTTGTTTTCTTTTCGTGTGTTTTTTCCTTTTTTGTTTACTATTTTTTCTCTCAACTTTTTTAATTGATGGTTTGTTAAAAGATTATTGGGACTTTTATTAAATAACTTGTAAAAATTAAAAGCCTTAACAAATTTAAAAGTCGGCTAAGAACACGGAACTTGACTGAACAGATTAGCGAGAATTGTAGCACTTGTTTTTTGTGTTCTACAATGTAACTAACCTTACATTGCACACTAGAAACAATTTTATATCATTAGAATTTTTATCATTTTTACTAGCCTAGTATTTTATGCTGCGATCAATTAACTACATCCTGTATGTTTAGATTTAATCCTTTTTTATGATTGGAATTTTATAGCTATTATTAGTATACATGTAGGCGTCCCCAATAGACTATCCTACTGTTTAAAGTACATGTAAGCTAGAATATTTGACACAGTAATATAGTTATTCATTCATAACTTGTAAATTAGATTTGATTCCAAAAAAAGATAATTAAAAAACTAATGAAATAAAAAAGTACTGAGTATAGTAGCATTGTATTTAGAGTTATTATTATAATTAAATAAAGAAAAGAGTATTGTAAGTATAATAGCATTGTATTTGCATTAGTCTTGTCAGTAGTGTCACTGTATTTTAAGTAATGTTCACTACTCACTGCTCGTATTCACGGCTTTGCCGTCAAAACAAAAGCACTCATGTGCAAAATCCTGCCAGCTACGCAGGCTACAACATTAGTGTATCTGTTCCAAAGAGCCAACAATTTTGCGAGAGCAAAGCTCGAGAAAAACTGTGAGCTCCAAGGAACAGATAATGTCCAAGGACAAATATCCAAGCATAGTATTATTATCTTTCAAATATTTTTTGCAACAGTTGGGATCTATCGCTCAGAATTCCCCAGTTTAAGCATTTTCAGTCATGTGAATGCATTAAGACCAATCGAATGTGAGGGAAAAAATTTGATGGATTAAAATAACTGATAGACGGACACCAAAACAGACCTTCAACCTGAAGTTCTGAAGTTCTCAACTACAGTAGTTGCAGTCCATCTCCTGGTGTTTTTTAATCCCTTTTTCCTTGAATTTTATTCCTTTTTCAAGTTTCATCCACTTTCGTAAAAATCAAACCATTCAATTCCCCCCATACATCACCATCATTTTGTTGTTCCAATACACTAATGAGAGCAAAGGGTTCTTTTTACCTGAGCCAGTTGGCCCTAAAAGTAGGATGTTACTCTTGTCTAACTGGATCTTTTCCACATCTGAGTCCAGTATGTCACTTCCTGCTTGTTCTCGCAATTGTGTTGGTGAATGGACACCACTTGCTCCCAAGGGAGAATTAAGATTTGATGTCTGTGTCATGAGCATCTGTAATTCTACAAGGCAATGGAGCAAAGCATCACCTACATGTAACAGTTTTCACATCAGAAGAGTACAAAGAGAAAAATCATGTTAACAAGTAGTCAGAATTTTTTCCACATGCATGCATTCTTTCTCTATTTTTAGTGTCAATTCCAGTATAACTTAGGTTTTAAGGTTGTTTACTGTGAGTGTACAGGGTGCGGAGAAAACCAATTTTTCCCAACCATGAAATACAGCACTAGACTGAAGGTCAAGCCCAGCGATGAGGAATCAATGTCAGCAACACAGGGCTTGCCTATCACCTATATTTGCTTTTACATTTCCTGTTTGCTGCCATCTTGGATTACATGACGTTGTATGGTTTCCCAATTGTTTCACACAAAAGATGCTCTGCTTCCTAACAATAGCGGCAACCAAATGACATCACAAAATCCAAAATGGCAGTGCACGGGAAATTTGAAAGCGAAAATAGGCAATAACCTTAACTCAATTTTTGTTACTCTTGAATATTATTTTCACCTTGTCCAGTAAAATTTGAGATAGTCATTACTTCAAACATTTCAAAGCCAACTTGTTGTGAGAGTGGAGGTTCCCTTTAATTTGTATTTGGGCAAGTGAATAACAGAATCTACTAATCTGACTGCAAAATACAGTAGCCCTAGGCATTTGGACACAACTTTCTTTGCACACTGGTGCAATGTTAGTATGTAGTTAATTAACATGATACATCCTTGACAAACTTTGAATAAAATCAAAAGTCAGACACACACACACACACTATGATAAAGTAAGATGGTTACCCTGTGGTGATCCCGCAAATTGTCTCTGTACAGGAACTGGTTTGACTTCAGCTGGTGTAGACGCTTGTTGGGACTGTGGTAGGTTGACTGACAGACGCTTGTAGTGATTATACACAGCTACTGACAATACTTTCTTGGCAAAACCTTGACCTATTACATACTTGTTTAAGTATTCAAATATCTGTGGATAAATGAATGGTTCAATTTAGTAATTACATTCCTGCTAAGCACTGATCCACTAGTTTAGTGTTTTAACAGATACATGTAAAAGCACCCCTATTCCAATAAGCAACTCCATCGCAAAAGCATTATACAAGACATTGAAATAAACGGCTGATGAGATGAGTGTATAGACCGTATACGTATTCTTGATATATATTTGGAACTACAACCCCGGACAGAACTGCTGAGACAGTTCTATATAATGTTGTTACTGTGCGTGATACTACCATGTCATCAAAACACTGTTGTTTGAGTCTGAAACCAATGCATACAATTCTTGTTACCCAAGACAACATTGCAAGAGGGGAGGGGGGAGAAGTGCTATCTATTTGTTCAAAACATTGGAAATTTACCAAGACTAACAACAAAATCCAGGCCTTTTTTCAAGTTGTCTCAAGTAAAATGTACTTTTCTTCAGGGTTGTAGCTTGCAGCTGAGGCTAATGTGGGAGTCGTTTAAAAAAAAGCACTTGTCCCTTTTATTATGATATTCCCCTGCATCAGCCTCCACTGCAAGCCACAGTAGTTCCAGTCCAATGCCGACCAAGAATACGAATATGGCCTGTTACAGCTGTAGGTAGTCTTCTTTCATATCTAAAATGTACTGGTAATGTCGAACATACATGTATTGACTTACAATGGACAAGCAAATGGTGTTATAACTATGTAACTATGGTGTTATAACTATTACTACTTCAGTTACAGTTTGTAAATGCCCCTCTCCAAATGGATCATTTGGTGCATGGTGTATTATGGCTTGCACAAACTAAGATACATACAATGGTCTAAAGTTCAAGTAAGAACAAATTATTAAACCAGAACTACAGGTGTAGTAAGATCATTAATAGAATTTTGTGTATCTAACTAAGTTTTGTGGACCGACTTCAGCATTATGATTGGCTACCAGAGCAGGCTTGGGACTACCCGCCGTGTCCGCAAGAAACATTTCCCTAAAAGCCATATGATAAATCATTTATTGACCAAGCTTCTTTGGTCAAGATGGCTGGATATTGGCCTCATTCTTTTTAGCGAGTTTATGGACCTGGATTCTGTCTTGGTTCATAAACATGCAAAGAAAGAACTTGGCCAATATCCACCCATCTTGAATCCATGCTTGATCAATAACCCATGTTTAGTGTTCAGGGTATACATGTACATACCTTCCTTGGTGGAGGTGGCGGAGCTTGTACTGCCTTGGTTTTTTTTTCACTTTCATTGCCTGAAGCTTTATCATATTTGACATGAATATATCGTTTAGAATCTGTTTCTGATAAGATCAGGAAAAAGTGATTACACTTTTCACATTGCACAAAACGAGTAGAGGCTGCGAAACAAAAAGAAAAGAGTGTTAAAACCATTTCCTTACCATAACTGGAGCCAAAATTAAAGGCAGGTATAAGGACACTTGTTAATATAACAGTAAAAACAAAGGCTGCTCATCAAAGTCAACTAACTGTACATGTGTCTCCTTAGCCAACTCTTAAATTTGTCCAATCTACATGTCTAGACATGAGAGGGAGGGATGGTGCAGTGGTGAAGGCGCTTCCCTCCCACCAAATGTAGCCAGGTTCCATTCCAGCCTGGTGACTTATATGGGTTGAGTTTGTTGTTAGTTATCACCTTGCTCTGAGCATTTTTCTCTGGGTTCTTTTCCTCCCTCCACAAAAATTTCCAACACAACACACTCCAAGTTCCAATTTGACCAGGATAGCAGGACCCACATTAAAACAAGCTAAGGCTGATGTGGCTTCCTCTCTAAATATTACAGTTTTTTTATGTCGACAAACATGGCAAAAATATTATCTTTTACATATTTTAATGAGTGTATTGTGATACAAAAGCCAATCTGTAGTGTTCAATAGTACACTGTATTTTCACCCTTGGTGATTAAATTTGAACACACTGGTTCACTCTACATGAACTTTTCTCCACTATACTGATTGACAATTCTATGTATTCACTGTAGTAATTCTTTCACACTTCCATTTTGTATATATTTCTATTTTGTGCAACTGCATTTAAATCTTAGTTTTTAAAGGCTTTAGTCTGGAAGCTGAAAGCTTACATTGTTATTTTTTTTAACTAGAGAATGGTTGTTTATATTGAATATCTTCACTGTAGTGTTGGTAAAAAATATTTTATGCCATCTACTTTTAACAACCTGTTAATCACTATCAATACCTTCATACATCAGTATTTTTCAGGCTTTGCTTTGCTTGATGTCAAATGATCAAGGAAACTCAACTTTATAATATCTGATGAAACTGAAGTGAAGACTCTTAGCTCCCTGTAGACACATTATCATAAACTTACGTTCCACGGTAGTACATGGATTTCCACATTTTGGGCAACTCCATTGATTTCCAGATCCTTTACCAGTCTTGTCTTTGCCCTCATTACTTGATGAAAAACTTCTTCTGCAACTTCTTTCATGGTAATGATGTGAAATTCCCAACCCTGTGTGACTCGAGTCATGAGGACACGTGATTGCAACCAAAGCCTGCCTACTTTCTCTTGAACCGAGACTGTATAATCTTCTGACAGTTGAGAATCTACAACCTGATTTTACAAATTCTGAAAAAAGTAGAAAAACAAATTCTGACTGCTCAATACAAACTCAGATGTCTCAGTTGCATAGTGATCTAAGCAATATATTTTCACTGGGTCAAACAGCCTTTCCCAGAAGTTTGTGTATCACCAGCACGAGTGAACAGCATTTAAACAACATTATTATATATTTTCATTAGGAGAAAAAGATACCCTGTGAACCCATTGGCCACAAGGAGGGACATCTTTTGCAATATTTGTCTCTGTACTAACGACACCATACATACTGTAGGTTTCAAGGTTTTAGAACTTTCCTGTATTTGTCAGTGTTTCTTGCACTATGAGTTCTGGGTAACTGTACCAGACGCCATTTTTTTTTCCTATAAAGGATTATTGTTGTGTCCTACATGTAGTACTGACATTCTTTTTGACTCGTCATGTACTCCCCCAGCCAATAGAATCTCTACATACATGTAGGAGACTTCATTTATTGCTACTGAGTGATAATTTATGCCCCAGGTTTCCTGCTTTAGAATAAGAAAAATCTTTTTTCCTAAGCAAACTCATCAATTGTCTTCTGTAACAAGATGGCACCATGAACTATTGAAATGAATTTATGATAACAATATCAATGTTGTCATGATTTTCAATATTATTTTGTCTGTTTGCAAATGCAAAAATTATCATACTTGTATGGGAATCCAAATTATGTCCCAAATTTCAAACCAGAATATAATTTAACAACTCTTTTACATCTCTGATGTTTGTTTAACTTAAAAATAGCAGACAAAACCATAACAACTTCTATCTTGATTTCACCCGAAATAATCCCATTACCCTTGATTACTTTGATATTTATCAAGAGCTCAAGTTTACACAACACTAGAGAACTCATTGAATAGTTGAAAAGAAAATGCCTTCATCCATACACGTGTAATGTGATAAAAAGGCCAAACAACGATAAAACTAACTGCACATGGTGAACGTAAATAGTTTCGCCGGAGTAAAGTTTCAACATAATGCTTTTAGCAACACAATGCACGTAAGCGAACTTTGTTATGTCATATGACAAAATTAGCATAATGAATCCCCCGTCCAAAGTACACTGAACTGACAAGCAAAGCAAAAGTGTGTGATACAAGAGTAAAAATTTAAGTTGTCAATTGTAACAAATTAACTTTTCATCGTGAACGTCCACGCAAAAACACGTAAGCTTCTTCACATCTTGAAACGGATGTTGCATGTTTGGAAAACAAAATATAGATGTATTGATCACGTAATGGTAGTCTTCCAAAGCAAAATGTTTGCTAGATACAAGATTAGTAATGGAAAATGTCACATTTGATCCAGAACTCGAATAATCATTGAGCTGAGAGGACCACGGTACATTCAGTTCCCTAAGTAGGTTATGCTTACTTGTGCATAGTAACTACGTGCTACATAAACTTACATGCAAACAGGAACAGCATTCGTAAGCATTTTAGCGGATTAAGTGTACACAACGATAATCAACGCCTTACCTTTGGAACTGTAGATTTGTTTGCTATTCCCTCGGATGTAACGTAAAGAACTGGGTATTCTAAACATAATTTTGCTTTACTAAAATGACGACAACTT
>OZ026597.1:16356914-16359414 GCA_964020085.1 Micromussa lordhowensis | reverse complement strand
ATATTACTCTGTCATCTTCCCTGAATAAAAACAAAATGTATAGTACACTATTAATATAATACACTATCACTTACAATGACGGACCAACAAATGAGAAGGAGATCTAGATTTCTACGATTGTACATGACTGTCGCTCACAGAAAGCTAATCAGGGCAGTTTAGAACAAAAAGTAAAACGTAAAATACAACCAAAAACTTCACCCTTTGAATAGTATTAAATCCTCTTTTCATCTTTGATGTGTAAGGGAAATAAAGAGAATCACCACCAAACAACCCTGCCACTCCGTTGACACTCAAATTGCCTGACTATTCTCTGACTTTTTCCTTTATAAAAAAAAAAACATCCCTGACCAAATGTCAGATATGGTAGGTGCTCCACAAACAAAAGTGCTCTCCACCTATCAATTTTAGACTGATCAGTTCTCAACAGTGTCCGTCTTCATCACTGACGAAAAACATCGTCAACATCACAAGCGAGCCGAAATGTTTGTTCCGGCCTTCTTAAACTCATTAACAGTTCATCAAGTTTAAACAAAGGAAATCATGACCATGACAGTATTTAGGTAACTGATCTTAATTAGCATAGATGTTTACGATTTTATTTCTCATTTTTTTCCTTGGTGTTAGTTTTCACTCAGAAGGTATCTCAAAAACTCGAGACAATGTTTGACCACATTTCCAAATGCCACGAAGTTCATCACAAATACTCCGCTACGCGTCGTATCTTCAACTCTCTTTTCGGTGTTTAGCCTGCGCAGCCGCCGTTTCCTTTCCTTTTCCAGGAGGAGAGATCGAAAAAGCGAGCGAGCAAAGCGCGCCTGGGGTGAGCAACAAAATGGGCAGAAGCGGGGAGGGGGTGAGCGAGAAGGGAGAGGGGGTGGGAAGAAAGGAAATCGCTCGCCTCAATCCCTCCCCCTGCTCCTTATTTTCGCATTGGCTCGCAGTTTCGTTCCCTTCGCGCGCTTTTTTCGGAAACGGCTGCTGCGCAGGCTACTCGGTGTTTGGAAATGTTGTCAAACACGGTCTTTCGTGTTTGATATATTACTTCAATGGAATCAAATCAAAGGTTTAATTATTTTAATTTCCCTTTGCCTTTCCTCAAAATGTTAATTTTCCCTGACTCATTCCCTGACCTGTGGCAACCCTGACACATCTGTCAATAAACAGAGCTTACCTTGTCCACAAAAGGACTACCTGTCCATCTTGGCTTCGTTGAAGATTTTTAGCCGGCACAACAGCTGAACTGGAAACAACGTTAGCGTCACTATCACAACCACTGGCTTCAGCGTCTACGTCACTCTTGATGACGTCAGCGTCGATGTCATCACCATCCATATAATCGTCATCATCATCTTCTTCGTACCCATCGTGCTCCATGTCAGAATTCCCATCATCCTCTTGTTCTTCACTGTCGGAGTGTCTTCGCTCGCGTTCCTCTTCATGTTCCAGGTTTAAAGTGTCCGCATTAGTGGGATTTAACTCTTCTCCGCGATAACTATCGTTGCTTGTTTCTGATTGCAGTGATGTGGTAACGCAGAGAGGTCCTTCCAAAACGTTGACCTCAGTTCTCTGGTCACTAACTCCACACTCCTCCCCTGTCGTTTCTACGTTTGCCAACCCCACAGGGGTAGGGTTCATGTCTTTTATCGCATTGTCTTCATGATTTTTCCCATGGAGGTTGTCTCGTTTCCCAACAGCCTTTGTCTGATCATTCCCACAAGCATTTGTTTTAGTCTGGCTGACTTTTGATCTGTTCACCAGAGGTTTGCCTGAAGATCCTTGTTGTTTAGTTCCTTTCACAGTTGTACCAGGCTTTTTAGCCTTTCTTGTATTAGAGTTTTTTTGCAACATGTCCTTGGCAGGCCTGCCTTTGATTTTCTTAGGCTCCACAAAACATGGTATGACGACTTCTTCAAAATCATCGACCTTTGAAAAATTTAGCAATGATTAATGCATTTGGTAAACATTTCAGAAACAAATAATGTTGTCAAGGATACTTGCAGTGCCCTGGTTTAGGCGAGTCGGAGTTTACAAGACACAACACCATATTTTAACGAGAATCTTGCGCTTTTGGACACGAAATTCTTAACAGGGGTCAATTAAATATTTTTACCTCCGGGTCGCTCCCACTTCCGAACTCGATTTCCTCAAAATCATCGTCAGAACTTAAAAAAAAAAGACAAAACAAGAACACAAGAAACGTCGGTTTACTTGTAATACCAAGAAGAGAATCACGCATATCTACAGACATGTTCCACGTCAAAAGGTCAGTTTGTATATCACGGTCCGTTAACCTACCATACAGGAGGCTTCAAGTCGTCAAAGAACGAATAGAATTCTTCAATCAGGTGCATTTGTCCTTTTAACATCGGAACAACGGTTTGCTGTAACTATAACAGTAAAAAAATCTTCAGACCACATTTATCAAGATTAAATTGCGTAGTGTGAAGGTGTACATTCCCATAATGCCTTGAATTACGCTATCTACTTCATGCCTCTG
>OZ026597.1:16326914-16354414 GCA_964020085.1 Micromussa lordhowensis | reverse complement strand
GTAAATAACCGTTTGTGTGAACTTTCTCTATAATGCCTGAAGTGCTGTTTCGTCTCGTTAGTTTCATCAAAAGACTTACCACGCCTGCTTCTACCGCCTGGTCAGGCTCTAAAAATCCAACAAAATCCTCCACAAGATCAGGATACTGAGCAAGAACCACTTCAACCCTCCTGTATAACTATATTAACAAAACAACAGTATGCCAAGAACGTTAGACTGTATTCCACACTGTACATGGTTTCAAGCAATTCTCCCCTTTCACTTAACTGAACAATTTTAAAAGAACAAACACTGATACGGCATTAAATAGGTAGTAGTGCTAGAAATGAAAAAAACAAAACAAAACAAAACAAAACAGTAGTGCTGGAATGACTGATTCACGAGCATGATTTAGATTGAGGAGTAAGGGGAAGTAACTGAGAAGAGTAACAAAATTCCGTTTCCTTCAACACCACAAAGTAATTGCACATTTTTCTCGCTTTATAATTGGTCCCGGGAATTGCTTCATGAAATTTCTAAACGCGTGCTAACAAATCGCAACGACGTTTTTCTCGGTCAACTTAATAAAAACAGAAAACTCATTGCAATTTGGTTTACGAAAATTCTCCCAGCGCCCTTGGAAGTGGCTACAGTACATGCTTTTAATGCATTTATAATTTATATATTTAATTAATATATATATATTTTTTTTATTTTCACTCTTAGTGGTCATATTGATTGACCTGGACTCTTGTGATTACCATTACTGACTTTAGTTCTGCAACAACAGACAGAAAACTTCCGAAACTATTGTTGATAAAAGTCAACGCGGAATAAATTATGCGCCGTCAGCTAATCTCCTTCGCAGCCGTATCTAGGTCACGCAACGATTCACTGCGTGACGACCCAGACTACCTCGTCACGTTAAACAAGAATCGAAACAAGAATCAAGTTATACAAGAATCAAACTTCTCTCTAGTGCACACTTAAGCTAGTATTGGCAACACCCAGGTTATGCATACCTCTACTGGTGAGCATTGCTCCGCGGAGGACAATGCAAGTGTTCGTAAGAATTCTTCATATGTTACTGGATCATCGCTAAGCTGCTTCTGTCAACGAAACAACAAACAGCGCTATTACCATAGCACAAGAGAAACTGTCGAGACAGTACGTTGATTTCAGTAGTAATGACTTGTTGGGTTATGTGCTGTCTTTGAAATCACAACAACATGCAGCGGAAGAAGTCATTAGATCTTTGAGCAGTTTTCATTTGAGTGTCGAAACGTAATAGGCCATTTCCGAGTTCTCTTTTGCCTCCGTGTCGAAACGAGTCTAAGTGCGAAACCATTCATATGAAAATGAGTTTCGCCCACAGGTTCATTTTCATGCAAATCAAACTCATTTTCATTTGAATCGTTTCGCACTTAGACTCGTTTTGAAACGGAGGCACAAGGGAACTCGGAAATGGCCTATTGGTTTTTTAAGCGATTGGCTTAAATAACTCGCCCTACTTCATCTAATCAGAATTAAACCAAGATCACTCGCTCCAGCACGTTATTTTCCGCTTCGCGCCAGTCACACCTATTTGCTTCGAATTTTGATTGGTTCATTGGACTGTCTATGTCCTTTGTGATTGGCCAGAGTAATTGCTTTGGTTTAGGTTTACAACACTCAATTGAAAACCGCACTAAGTACTCTTAAAAGGACTGACATACCTTGACTTTAGTTAAAAAACCTTCAGCGAATGCGTGAGCTCGATTTCTGAACTGAAATAACGAAGCATAAACGACATTAACGACATGTCCAACAATACGGTGCATAGAAAGTTAGGATACAATGAGAGAAATGGGTTTGGTGATCGTGGCTCAAGCATACCTCTCCTGTGCTAAAATTTTCTCTTATAGCCTCTATATTTAACAACATTAACATGATGTAATAAAGAAGATACTGTAAGGAATAAAAAGACTTTCAAATATAACGGACAAAACAACTGAAGTATTTATCACAACCTGAACTCCAGCAACAGAAAGACCAAGCTTTCTTTTACAATAACATCAACTTAACAGTTGAATATTTTCACTGCTATACCTTTGGGTCTGGTTCCAGGATATAGTTCCCCGCCCAGCCGGCTTGTGAGTTTGGTGCAGGCTTGCGGGAAGTTCCACCAGCATTTCCTCCACTCTCGGACCCAGAATTGTGTGACTTTGATGTCATACGACCACCTGTCACGCTCCCTGTATTTTTGTCACGCGATGACTTGACTTTAGAGGATGTCGTCGGCTTGTTAGTTGAACCTTCTGAAGTTGCCTTTTCTGTCGAGTCCTTTGAAGCATTTTCTTTGCTAGGTTCCTTTGAGTTTGAATTGGTACTTGAAGGCTTGGAATCATCAGCAGTAGAAGTAGTAGTTGTCTCTTTGTCTGTCATCTGGTGTGTCGGTACAACAGACTCATCGTTTGCTGGTGAAGGGTTCATGTCAACATCTACATCAGCTTCTGTAGCTGCTACGGGAGCGGGTAATGGCGCTCGATCCTCATTTGTTTGCTTGACAGTATCTTGGCCAACACTGTAACGAAATAAAAATAACGTCGTCAACACTCTTGGCAAAATAGGCTGGTCATAGAAATGTACGGGAGGGGTGGACCAAGTTATTACCGTGATGATCCAATTTGGAATCTCAAGGGCGCTTGAATGAAGACAAAGATGCTTATCTTAAGGCTGCAAACTATTTCGTCGGGTGCAAAGTATTTTAAGGAGAAACGAGAAAAACACTTAATGAAGGAAGCTTTAAAGTGAGAGCTGCGAGAAAACTGCACATGAGTCATATGGACATTTATTATCATAAAAGATGACCAGTTTCGTAGTACTAATATGAAAGCAATGAACCCACGCCGATTTGACAGCAAGAACCCTTACTTTAGTGATAATTTTTTAAGGCCAGCCATTCCAAAATGTTTCCTACATGTAGACGCGGATAGGATAACAGAAGTGGAAGGCAGTTAAGACCAGAAATGGATAAGTAATCAGTCAGGATTAGTGAACTCAAGTGTAAAGTGGAAGGCAAACGATTTTAATGCAGAAATGTGTCTGCCGGCTACAGGCACACTTTGACAGTGTTGGAAGGCACTTATTTAAACAAAAAGGCGTTTATTACAGATGTGATACTGCAGTGGAAAAAAAGTGCTAGACGGAGCATGTTATGGGATGCGTTCAAACATACCTGACGGTAGGCGATGATCGAACGCTTGCCAGGTTTCCTGCAGTCAAGGTATTCTCCCGTTCGCATACATCCTCAACCACTTGAGCTGGCGTCAAAGCCTTCCATGGGCTTGCACTGCTTGTAATAGTCACCCATGCTACCTGCCCTCGGTCACTAGGAGACGAACCACTTGGTAAGGCCACAGTGTACGCTCCTCCGCTGAGCTTAGGCACGATTGGCCGGCTATACGACGGACTCTCTATGCTTTGCTGAACAACGACAAGCTGGCTTTTCTGCTGGCTATCACGACGCTCCTTTTGTTTTTTCTTGTATTTTATCAACCAGTCTGGTTCCAGTGAATCTCTAACTCGTACCCTGCGGCCATTAGACTCTAAAGAAAGAAGTTTAGGAAGAAAGTAAATTGCGAGCGCTCTCCATAATGACTGGAAAAATATGAATGAGCTTCGACCATTATTTTATGCATATACAGTTTACTTTTGACGTGACTGCCTTAAGGCCCCGTTCGTCCGCACTACACCAGAGAAATTTGAAAACGCAGCTTTATTTCTACGGTTAGGCCTACCGTCCACACTAATCCGTCACGAAAACGGAGCTTTTCGAAAACACTATTCAAACTGAAGGAATTTGAAAACGCCGGCTTTTCGTTTTCGTGTGGACAGAAAACATTTTGAAAACGGAGCTTTTCGAAGACGATGTCGTCACGATAATCATGTGATTTCCCTGACCGAGTTCTCCTCAAACACAAATCCAAAAATAGCCGGTGATTGTTGCCTTTTTAAATTCCTTCGGCGTAGAGTGGGCGGAAAATATTTCAGTGATGCGTTTTCAGAGTAAAACCTCCGTTTTCAAATTCCACCAGCGTACATGTAGTACGGGAGGGGCCTAACATTGTGGATGCAGTGTTTCACATAAAAGCAAACTGTTAGGAAAGAAGAAGAAAAACAGTCCATGCACTCAAACAACCCGCAAAACGAACAATAGCGAGTTGCAGCTCAGCAATACTTTGAGCTCAAACAATCTGACCACCGTCTCAGCTGGCCTGTTTCATGCTGTACTAGAAAACATAATCAGAGAAAGTGTATCCTCCGTAGGAAAAAAATGGCGGTTGTACATTTTACCACAATACCATACAAACCTTAAACATACCTTAAAGTACAAGGAAAGCACTTATTTGCAATATTTGTCCCTGTGCTAACGATAGTGTGTACGTTTATTTGTGGGTTTTTATGAGCGTTGATAAAGTTTTCGTGTTCCTAAGTAAAATATACGAACGTGAATAGGCAGAAAGTAAGATGGTTATATCATAGATAAATTCACTTGACACAAAACCAAATTCCTCTAGCTTCAACAATGACTTGTTCGGTATCTTTAGGCTGGACACATCTGCACTTCTTAAATGATACTTGCAAATGGTTCGTTACAATACCAGTTGACCCTTACCTACATAAACCTGTATCTTAGTTGGTAAGTGCCACAGCTCTTTATTCCTGCGATAGTACTTGATGATGTTCTCAGGCGCGCGGGCTGAGAGCAGATTTTTACAGCGGATCTGCAGCTGTTTGGGGCTCTTGACGGGAAGAAGATGTTCCTGTATGAGATCCCACTTTTTACCCAGCTGCTTCATACCCAGTGCCAGAAGATTGTCTTCGGCGTCTGAGAATTTCACCCTGAGTCCATTGAGCTGTTTGGGTGTGTCTCCTGTCCTTGGCAACAGACTGTGATGAGGAAGGAGCTCCACAAAACGGAAAACGCCTTTTTTCGTAGCCATGAGCTGTATGTTGGTTTCTGATAGTGGAGGAAGAAGGTCTTCGGTTTGAGTTTTTGAACGCCTTCCTGTTTTGGCGGGAGATTTGTTGTCTTTTTTAGGTGTGGTGCATTTTCGTGGGCTCGATGTTCTCCTCTTTGGAACAAAGGCGCTGTTGACGATTCTGTAAAAAGACATCACAGGTTTAACAAGCGTGACATGCTACAAACCACACCTTTATCACTAGTAACTGGTGCAAACGAGCACCGAAAGATTTGCTGCAGTTATGTCTACAACACTAATCTTTTTTTCTTTTTTCCGACATTTTTATTGATTGTTTCTATTATTTACAATATTGTTAAAGTAATAGTCATTACAACTACACTTTTTGCAAGCACATTTCTCATACATTTCCCGTATTTTACAATCTTCTGGGTCATTTCCACAATCATGTATTTACTACAGCTACTCTAAACAGGTACAAAATGTAACTAAGTAAATATCTAACGATTACAGTTTCAGTTTATAAAGCACGTAGTTTAACATAATTGTGAACTTAATTGTTTAAATCAGTTTCCAACATTTTTCTAACAGCTATACTTTGAAGGATGAATACTGCCACTGTTTAACAAGTGACGCTACAATAATGGTATCTTACAAATTCCCAATCATTGGTAAACATGTTGCAATCATCTATTTTACATAACATGTTACCATAGCAACAATATGACCTGCTAAAAACACCCTTAATTTTAGCTTCAAGTGCTTAACTCAAAAACGAGCTCGGTGACCCCTATTTTTATTATCGAATTATGATAAGCATGATAAGATGCAACTTTTTGCAAAGTTTAAAAGAAATGCTGTGGAGCAGGTTCAGAACCACCTTAAATGTTCGAAAATTTAAGGTGGGCTCTGAACCCACTCCACAGAATGTTCTTAAACTTTGCAGAAAGATGCATCTTATCATGCTTATCATAATTCGGTAATAAAAAGTAGGGGTCACCGAGCTCGTTTTTGAGTTATAAGCACTCAAAGCTAAAATTAAGGGAGTTTTTAGTAGGTCATACTGTTGCTATTTTAATCTATTGTGCTACAAATTTGACAGCAACATGTCTACCAATGATTGGGCAGTTTTTTGATACCACAATGTTGGCATCAACCGATTTAGAGCGGTTATAGTGACCCATCTTGGAAAGTGCTGAAAACTGTTTCGAGCCACCTCAAACCAAGGGTACAAAGCCCTTTGACCAACCTGGTACCCAGATCCGCATACTTTCACCAGTAGCTGGAAAGCCCAAACTGCTGGTCAAGGATGATGTGGGTTATGGGTACGAGATTTCCCGTTGACCTAATATTACTGAATGCAGGTAACTTACTCTACAGCTCGTTCCAGGCCTGGGAAGCTGAAAGCTGAGGCATGTACCTTACCATCCCCCAGGCCCCTGATAAGCTCAGCATTGGATGCTCTTTCATGGAAACCCTTCAGTTCATTGACATAGTCTCGAGTTAGTTGTGCTTCTTTACTCAGGCTGTCGTCCTCCCTAGCCATCAGGAATATCTGTGTCAGGAGTTGTGCATGCTGTCAAGAAAAAACAAAGTTTAGTTAAACTCTTCGTACAATGCTGTTCATATAAAGTAACAGGGAGGAAGGGAAGGGGATGGTGGAAAAGTCAACATTACAATGTCCTTGGGAAATCTTTGAACATAATACCAAGTATGACTTTTTCTAACTTATGACACTGAAGACAGGGATGCTTCAACAGTCTAAATATACCGGTAACATTAAGGCTGATATAACAAACATGCTAGATGCCAACAACGTACACGAAGACTGTAGGCCTTGACTGTTTTATCTTTAGAATATTGAAGAATACATGTACTTGGTGAACGTCAAACAGGGCGCCGACCCTAACTTAATTTCAAGTCATGAAAACTTCACTCATTATTATCAGAAATCAGCATTTGGTCAAAAAGTGGGGTAGCTAAGAATTTTGAGCAAATGATTTTTTTTCATGAACCTTTTCAGCTCATAATCTAAACAGATAGTCAAGAATAGTCAATGACTTGGCTGCTATAACATGGTGTGACATTTGCATGAATTATATAAAAAACATGACATGCCACCATCTAGTGTGACACTATCGTGACCTGGGCCATTTAACGAGACAAGACCTGTGCATGACACTACATGTACCATGACCTGATTTTGTTACACTCAGCAGATGGTACAAGAGATAGGGCACACCTGCTGCAGTTGTTCAGTAAGTCTCTCTAGTTGTTGAGCAGCGAAAAACTGCACTTTTTTGTCAACCGCATCCCTGTAGAGTAAAGATTACAATCATAAATGGTCATTAAAATTAATCTGGTGTCTAAACTTAAGGACTCTGTACTGGTTCACAATATGAAAGATGAAATGTTCATTGTATCATGCGTCTACCATGCATGCAGGACAAAGAAAGCCATGAGCTACAGAGAGATGTGGGTGAAGTCTAGGCCAATTGCTAGGTACAACACTGTATGAAATAATTTATTAAGCACAGTTGAAGCCTCTGTAAAATGCTACCCATTGTGTCAAGCCTAGGCAAGAGGCTGTCAACAAGGACTGAATAAAGTTGGCATTGTCCTGTATACACAGCAACATTTTGTTACAAGAGAACTTGATATTACCCTCTACAACCTTGTCAAATTTCACACAAAATTTGCAAAGTCAGGCAGAAGAAACACAGAAGTTGAGAGTATTGCCATAGGGCAAGCTATGGTCATAGTGACCAATGATAACAATCATTAACAAACAAACCTGACATTCAGCATATCAAGGTAGGCCATATCTTCACTTTCTTCATCTAGCCATAGTGTATGTTCACTGTCATCATACTGTACATATAATAAATAGAGAAAAAATGCAAATGTTTTCAGTAAACTATCTGTATACAGGAAACTATTAGTTTTTACAGAACCGTGTTCTACACAAAAATAGACAAAAATGCACATTTATCTTAACTTTCATTTGAATCTCACAAAATTTGTCACAAGGCAACTTGATGGAAGCATTGTAACCTACTTACATCTTTCAGTAATTCATCAAGTAACTCATTGACTTCCTTCTCTGAAAGACATTAAGACACATTAGTACAGTATAACACCAAAGTAATACTGGTTAAATCTTGTATATTTACTTTTGTCCAAACCACATTGCAAGCCAAACATTCCAGGACTATAACCTCTGCAAGCTGCTGACCTCACTCCATCACAAATTAAATGATTCACACAAAGTACTATCTACATGTACATGTAGCTTATTAAGTATTGATTGTTATCAAATATTATCGTTTTCAGTTTTATAGATTGACTACCCCAGGACAAAATGCAAGCAAGTAGAAGTCCTGTGCGTGTCACGATGAAATAACTTAACATGAGAGAAGTAACTCACTTGGGATTCTAACAGCCCTATCATTCCTGTATTCTTCTTTTTCTTCCTTCTGATCTTCAGCCATAAAATTGTACTCAGAGTCCTCATGATCCTCGTCACCACAGACATCATCTAGAGACACAAACAACAAAGATGAACTGAATAAATTGTCATACAAAAGGTATGATTATTTTGCTATGGCAAGACTAGGCTCCCAGGTAAGAGGGAGGGGGGGGGTTAGTCCCTTATATGGGCTATATAGGGCTATATAGGATATGAGTCTGTCATTTTGGTCTGAAATAGGGTATGGTTATTTTACTCTAGTCTTGGATTAGGTACGTTTTTGGCCTTTAACATTGGTCTGAATGAGAGAATGAATTATAAGGCAGGTCTGCAACAAGGTATTGATAAAAGGATCAGGTCTCAAAAAGGGTATCAAATTTTAAGCAAGGACATACACTGTACACAGGGCAGGGAAAGTTGCAGATGTATCATGTTGGTCTTAAATAGGGAAAGGGTTTTGGTAAGCAGGCCGCACAACCCCACCTATTTTTCTGGAAGTACTCCCCCACCCAGGGACTAGGCTGAAGTAGCCTGTCGGGCAGTGTACCTGAGTTTATTAGTCCCTGAAGCCACTTCTGCCATTCAATGTCTTCAAAGTCCAAATCATCTTCCTGGATTGTATCATACATGTCTGCTGTGAAGTCTGGAGGTTGGAACGTTGCTATGAACAACAAAAAGTTGGCCATGAGTCGATCTTTTTTTACTGTACAAAACCATAACAGATCCAGTCCTGGTAATACTTCTCCTAATCTGCCCTCTTTCAGCTAATATAAACAGTAGCTGTACCTTTAATATTTTAAATAAGGTCAATGAAACTGTTTTTTCTTGTCATTATGTAATACTGTCTTTTTCCCTTCTACTTTATTAGTTAACTTCTGTTTTCATATATTTTTGTAATTTGGCTTTTAAGGCATGACACGCCTACAGGGGTTAGCCTTTGCTAGTTGAGGATAACCAATCAAAATTCCAGATAGTGATTTGACACTAAGGCTTGCTAAACAGAGCATATTACTCTCTTGCCTAAACTGAACATGGTTGTGATTGTAAAATTTAATTTGAAAGTAATAAACTGTATAGAGTGTATAGAGTGTATTCACAGATTCAGCATCTGGCAAAGCTTGGAATACCTTCTATACTCTCAATGGGTATGTCCTGAAGTGGAAGCTGAGAGCGAGTCCTTTTTGCAATTAAGTCACCTTCTTCAACAACAGTAATCTGAAAGAGATGTTTGTATGGATAACAAATATACTGTCAATCTCAGGATTGCTCCATGTTCTTGCAACTTCATGTAACAAAGTAAACAAAATTAATGTGAAAAATGGCTCAACATGAGTGGACACAGCAGTGTGACCAGTTTAGGAGTTCATCATCATGTGAAATGTGTCTGGCACACATCACATGTTTATTCAAAGCCTTGCTGATCTCCCAGAAAGTTATTAACAAAAATGTATTACTTTAACCTAACTTTATCTCCCTTAGCATCACAGAAAAGGCACATCATAGTCAAAACCTTGAGGGAAATTTCTAGATGTACAAGGATAGGACTCAACCTGTCCATTAACATGGGGTTTTTCGTATGTACAAAAGGCAACATGTCTACAAGAAAAGTTCCAACTCAAACTCAGCCAATCAATTTTACTTTGACAATTTACTATGAGACAGATACCAAGGATTAGATGGCAGCAAAGAATGACAAACAAGAGCATGGTTAAAATGAGAGAGATGAATGATATTAGCTGCAAGGACTACATAGGATGGAACTGTTTCACCACAATGTGGTTGACACCAGTAGGCCAAAGTAGGACAGGGAGACCAAAAACAACTTGGAGAAGGACTGTCAAGAAAGAGAGAAGGAAGGCTGGGTGGAACAATTGGAATGTAGCCAAGGTGGCAGTATGGAACAGAGAGAGTTGTAACAACAACATCAAATGATGATAATGATGATGACAATTTACAAAGAAAATACACACAAGACATACAGATCTGTTGAACTGAAGATATTTAATGTAATTTTACTTCATACCTCTTCAAGTGGTGTTGAAGCTGTTGATGCCACTGGATAGGGAACTTTAAAAGGCTCCTGTGAAAGCTTTTTGGTGAGAGATCGAGT
The DNA here is from genome assembly GCA_964020085.1 of Micromussa lordhowensis. Lineage (NCBI taxonomy): Eukaryota > Metazoa > Cnidaria > Anthozoa > Scleractinia > Lobophylliidae > Micromussa > Micromussa lordhowensis. The sequence goes on along the minus strand of OZ026597.1, from coordinate 16,343,892 downwards.
AACTGGAGGAAGATTAAATGCCATAATTACTTATTGAATCAAAATGTTTACTACATGAATATCTTGATCTTGGGGCTGAAAAATTGTGTAGTTCAAAAAAACATCCATGCTTCCCCACAGAAGGGATTTTTTTCCAAGATCCCCACCTCTCTGGAAATTTCAATTAAGCTTAAGCTTCATACATTTCTTTAAATATTTTGGGCATAGAGAAATGCCTCCCTCCCCTGGAAATTGTGGGAGGAGTATGGATATAAGTAAAAGAGCAAATGCAAGACAAAGTTCAAGTTTAACATGCACCATGGATCGCAACAACATAGTGCATATATTAAGAACTTTTTGCAGCACCTGCTTTCTCTGAATTGTCTTCTGATGCTTTTGTATCATCTGTTGTCTCTCTCTCTGGTGTGCCAGGAACTTGAGGTGAGGCCAGGTCACTACAATCAAGAGGAAAGAGGGTTTGGTTCTCTATTCACAGGTAACATGCACATGGTAACTTGTAGTTCAAGCAATGCACTCATTCTGTTAACACAGTTTTGTTGGATACTAATGAAGATCTCCGAGTAAACCACTTTGATTTGGTTTTTACAATAACTGGCATAATTTTCATGCAACCATTGATCATATTTTCAGTCATCAATTTGGTTTAAATATTGTGTTTTGAATGTGAACAGTGAAGAAAGAATTCTTTTCATGCAGGTCTTGCAGAGAGTATATACATAATTTAGACATGGATTAAATATAGTTAAATGATATTTAATATAGTTAATGACTAGGAGCTATTCTGGTCAGTAGCGTTTTTTGTAGGCAGTTGTTAGTGCCTTGGCCGTCTGTTAGCATTTGTTAAGCATTTTGTGCATTCTGAAGCGTTTGATATAGCTTTATGGAATTTACATAGTTAACGACCAGGAGCTAGTCTGGTCAGTAGCATTTTTGTAGGCGTTTGTTAGTATCTTGTCCGTCTGTTAGCGTTCGTTAGCGTAGGTGCGTTCTTTAGCGTTTACAGCAGTCATATGGTTGTGGGAGCCCTGGGACTGACATTGTCCAGCGGTATTCTTGGTTAGTACATGCATTGTTGTCCCATGTGCTTGCAGCTTGTTTGTTGCTCTGTTAGCATGGCACTGAATTGGAGTAGTGTTTCGCGGTTCTCAGCGTTCCCTCCCTATCCCCCCCTTTTTTTTTCCTTTTCCTCATTTTCACACTTGCCTTGTGCTCGTTTAATTAGGTTAAATATACTTTTTTAACTCAGTTAACGATGAGGAGCATTGCTCATTAGTTGGCATGGCGTTTGGCGTGGTGTTAGCTTGGTAGCTTGTTGCAGCGCTTGTTTTGTTGCTAGGGTTTGCGTTACTGTATAGGCCTGGGGCAGAGCAGTTTCCTGTGCAGTTCGGGTCAGTGGTCTACTGTTGCAATTTAAGCATGCGCCTTTACATGTGGTCGTAGTTTTACTGTGTGTAGTGGTTGGGGCGTCTTCAGTTTTTGTTTTTTTGTGTGTTTCTCCCACCCTCCTCTCCATATTTTTCATTACCTTCTTTGTTACTATTTATCAGTATTTTTCATTCATTATTATTGTTGTTGTTTATATTATTGTTATTTTTTCCACTGAGCTCCTGGCTCTGTGTGACGGGTGCTTGGCTTGGGGCTGGGTTTGGCGGGTGGGGCTCATGGCTGGGTTGTGGGTAGGGCAGGCCTTTGGGATGTTCTTGCTACCTGGGTTTGGGGTCAGCAGCTCCAGCCCCTGGGTTCCCAAACTCCATGTGCGACTCAGGCATTAAAGTTTCATGTGGCTAAATGTTATTTAGGCTAAGTTAAAGTCAAGCCAATGCTGGTCAGCGGTGGTCAGTGAGTCATGTGACATACAGGGTTTCTTGAGTCGCATTTGATGTGCGTTCCAGCCGTGTTAGGTGCAGTTTGTTTCCAGCGCCGAGCCGTACGTGTGTCCTGCCTTTTTGGCCGTTTTGTACGTTTATTTTCGCCATCATGACAGCTAGGCAAACTAATAACACTTTGGCGGCGGCTCTTTCGTCTTTCGCTGTGATGTCAGCCCCTGCATCAAGTGCGGCCGCGAGCAGGCCTTTGGATTCTATCGCGTCTTCGCAGCCTTCTGGTGAGCCGGTTGTTGTTCCATCCCCGATGGTTAGCGTTGCTGCCACGGCAAACCCGCTACCAGCGGCCTCAACTGCTGTTTTTTCACCTGAACTCGTGGCCCTCATAAATCAGGCTGTTCAGGTGGCTGTGCAGGCTTCGCAACGGCAACCAGGACCTGTAGTTGTGTGTTCTGCCCCCAGTTCTGGCCCTAGTTCGTCATCCACGTCGTTAGGTGGCTTGGCCTTGTCATTTCTCGCAACAGGGACGGGCTTTCAGCCTTCCATATCAAGCTCCTTGACTCAAGGTAGGACCATTCCTCTTGTTGTGCCTACTTTTGTATCTACCTTTAACGCGCTGGTCCCGACGCTCGTTTCTTCCTTGGGACATGCGTTAAGTGGTGTTTCTGTGCAATTGCCATTGACTCATCTCAACTCGGATCAGCTGTTCGTTGTGGGGCCGGGTTTTTCTCCTGTCCCGGCCAAGCTTGTTTGCAAATCCGAAACAGGAAATTCGTCGATTTGTTGGAACTTTTAGCGTCCAATTTGGTCAGCTCCAAGACCGAGCCTCAATTGATGCTCGATGGGCGTTTAGTGTTATCTGCCCCACTGAAGAAACCCCGTTGGCGTATAGAGGATATCACCACGTGGGCCGAAGACTTCACAGTGTTTTCTCTCGTATTAACATCGTCTTTCCCGCATCGCTGGAAAGATTTAACTTTGTACAAGCTGTTAATCTTGCGGATTTACCGTCAGTTTAGCGGACGGGTACGGCTGGCATACGACAAAGCTTTCCGCGAACATGCCGCGGCGACTCGACTGGTCGATTGGTTGGCCATGAATGCACAGCTCTTTAATTTTCACGCTGCCGGTGCGGCCCTTCGCAGCTCTAATCTCGGCGTGTCCGCGGATTCTTCAGAGCCAGTGGGTTCTAACTCGTCGAGGATTCCTTGCATGTCCTGAAACAAGGGAAAGTGCACAGCCCCTTACGCGTTGTGCCGCTATTACCATCGTTGTAGCACATGCGGAGGCGCCCATCGCTCCGTGTCTTGCACTTCGGGACCTGATCATAAGCTCAAGACGACTGTCAGGTGCAGATCACGGTCTCCAGCAGCTAGTTCATCGTCTAGCCAAAAAGCACAACGCCAGTAACTGTTGGCTCGAGGGCCATTAACTTTATTCAGAACTTCAAGTTTATTTTTTATGTCGCATACCTGCGGACTACTCTTTCTTTTGCTCGGTGTTTCAGTTGGACCTGGTTATCCGCCCCCTTCGTGGGTCGTGGGACCCCCCCCCATTTTGTTTTTCCTTTAGTAGTAGTAGTAGTAGTTGTTGTAAATCATGTTCAGTGTTGTGTTATTGCTTCCTTGCAAGCAGATTTAACAATTTTGTGCTCTAGCAACCTTGCACGTTTCTTTTTTTTTCTTCCATTCGGATTGTCAGAATTTGTTGGCCTTGTGCATGACCCGCTTGTTCTAGGGGCTTGTTGAATTAAACATTTGGCTATTGTTCCGGTGTGCTCTCGTTTTCTTTTTCGTAATTGTCCTTAGCTAAGGGGGTGATTAGAGGGGATTTACCATCTCTCATTCTCTTTCTTTCTAGTCTCCATCCCCTTGCTCCCTGTGTCCGTTGTTAGCCCTTTAAAGCATGAAGAGTTTGCCATAAAGTTGTCCAAGCATCCAGACCAACGTCTAGTTGCCTTCGTTTTGGATGGGCTCAGGAATGGCTTTTGCGTGGGCTTTCAGCACTCCAAAAAACTGAAGTCGGCTAAATCAAACAAGGCCTCTGCCAACCAACATCCTGAGGTCATTGACCGCTATTTGGCTTACGAGGTCTCCCTGGGGAGGGTGGCAGGGCTTTTCTCCTCCCCACCTTTTCCGAATTTGCACATTAGCAGCTTTGGGGTTATCCCCAAGAAGGGTCAACCAGGCAAGTGGAGGCTCATAGTGGATCTGTCTTCCATCAGTGGTCTAAGCATTAGTGATGGAATTGACCCAGACGAGTTTACCCTACAATACATCACTGTTGACCAGATCATTTGTATGGTCTCAAACTATGGCTTAGGCGCCCTGATGGCTAAATTCGATGTAGAGGCGGCTTATCGCAACATAGCAGTTCACCCGTCTGATCGATATCTCCTGGGTTTAAAGTGGCATAAGCACTATTATGTTGACTTAACGTTATCATTTGGCCTCCGCTCGGCTCCTTATATCTTCAACTCCGTGGCAGACATGGTGGAGTGGATTCTCCTTAATACACACAATGTTTCCGACCTTTTACATTATTTAGATGATTTTATTAGTGGGTCCGCCGGACACCAATCCATGTGCTGAGAACTTGGCCACTTCCGTAGCTGTCTGCAGATCCTTAGGGCTTCCTCTCCACCCAGATAAGTGCATTGGTCCTTCTACCTGCTTAGTGGTCTTGGGCATTGAGTTAGATTCAATGGCTCAGGTGGCTCACCTTCCTATGGACAAGCTTTGTGCTTTACAGGAGCTGCTTCAGTCATGGTGCAATCAACACTGGTGTACCAGGCACCAACTGGAGTCCCTCATTGGTCATCTGCATCATGCTGCCAAGGTTGTTTGGCCAGGTCGTACCTTTCTGCATCGCATGATTAATCTGCTCCAGTGTTTTCGCAAACAGGACCATCCGATCCGCCTAAATTCTGAATTTCGCCTGGATCTTCAATGGTGGCTTCAGTTCCTGTCCTCTTGGCATGGCGTCTATTTCACTTATGTCCAGGATTGAACGCAAGTATTGTTTGAGTAGTACTTCATATTTGGCAGGGTTATTTGACATTTTCATATTACTTCATATTCGACAGAATTATGTGTGTTTTGGTGACTTATTACCAATGAGGACACTTTGTGATGCTTATCATAAGGAATTTGAATCTCATTAGCGTTCAATCCTGGACATATCTCGTCTATTTTTGGTTGTTCCCGGGCATGTCGGCCTCCCCTGACTTGGAAGTCACATCTGATGCCTGGGGTTCCCTTGGCTTTGGGGCCTACTTCAATGGAGCATGGTTCAGCGGCTCATGGGTTTCTTCTCAAGCCTCTCACTCCATAGCCTATAAGGAGTTATTCCTGGTCATCATCGCTGCTCACGTGTGGGGTCCTTGTTTTGCCAGGCGCCATGTTCTCTTTCGTTCCGATAACGAGGCAGTGGTTTATATCCTCAACTCTAGAACATCCAAGGTTCCAGCCTTAATGTGCTTGCTTCGCCATCTTCTCGCCTCGGTGGCGCGTTTCAACTTCTCCTTTTCCTCCCAACATGTTCCCGGGGTTCACAATCGCATTGCTGATGCTTTGTCCCGCTTTCATTGGCAGGAGTTTCCGGAGGTTAGCACCGCAGGCTCAGTCGCTTCCAGTGTCCATTCCACCGCATCTCCTAGAGGAATTGATCGGTCCTCATTAGAGCTACAATGCCAGTTCCTGCTGGCCCAGGGTTTGGCCGACTCCACCCGGAGATCTTACTCATCTGGCCAGAGGAAGTTCATCAACTTTTGCACTCAGTTGGGCAAGCTGCATCCCAGTGGCTCTCCGTGCCCAACCAACGAATGGACATTGTGCCTGTTTGCCACTTTCCTGGCTGGATCAGTTCGCCACTCTTCTATCAGAGTTTATCTCTCAGCAGTCAGTTCACTTCACATCGAAGAAGGCTTCCCAGACCCCCTGGTCAACTGTCTCCGTTTACAGCGGGTCATTCAAGGAATCAAACGGACTCAAAAGTCGCCCGAAGCCCAGCGTCTGCCTATTACAAATGACATTTTGGTGATCATCTTTAGGTTCTTAGACTTGTCATTATTTGATCACTGTATGTTTTGGGCTGCGTGCAACCTGGCCTACTTCGGTTTTCTGAGACCGGCGGAATTTACTGTTCCAAGCTTCTCTGCTGCACTCCACCTGAGCGTCTGTGACATTTCCGTAGACTTAGACGCCGATCCTTCCTACTTGAGAGTGCAGATTAAAGCTTCCAAGACTGACCCCTTTCGCAAAGGCTGCTTTGTCCACATTGGCAGGGGTTGCTTCCCTCTTTGTGCCCTTCAAGCTGTTTTGGGATACTTGGCAGTGAGAGGAAATTCTGGTGGCCCTCTTTTTCTCTGCCAGGATGGTCGACCTCTATCCCGCACTATCCTCACCGCTCGGATCACCTTGGCTGGGGCGGGAGTCTCGGCAATTTCTCCAGCCACAGTTTTCGTATTGGTGCGGCCACTGTAGCAGCTCGTAGTGGCATCCCAGATCACCTTTTTCAGGCTTTGGGTTGTTGGTCTAGTACTGCCTACCAGTCATATATTCGCACTCCATCCGAGACCTTGGCTTCACTTTCTCCTCATCTCCTCACCGGTTCGTATGGCTCAGGATCCCCCCAGGCACAGGGAGCACCCTAAGTGCTTCTTAGACCATGCGCAAAGAAGTTGTTGGTTTGGGCGCCCTCTGCAGAGGTCTCCTGGTGGTGCTATGGTGCGGCTCACCTAGCTGCTTCCCTTGTGCAACTTGCAGATCGTGCATCATGGTCCAAGAATTGCCTTGGACTCGCGCAGACAGTAGGGCTCCTTCATGGAAGTCCCATGCAATTTCCTGGCTCAGTATATGCAGCACGCGGATGCTTAACTCATGTCTTGCAGCCTACAGAGCTGTTGCAGGTTTTGGTTTAGCACCTCCTCTCAACCTTCGCTCGTTAGCGGATTCTTGAGTCTCGTGTGCCGTACTTTGGGTAAGCGTTGTCCTGCGTGTCTCGTCTGGAGCTTGGGGATGGTGCTTGGCTATTTCTGGGAGGTGGCACAGGTTCCACGTCTTCTCTGTTTTGTGGCCCCTTCGCCCTTCCAAGCACCCTTGGGGCAAGTCCTTGGGTGGTTGCTGTTCGCAGAGTTGCCATGGATACCTGCATGCTCTGCTCTAGGCTCATGGCTCAAGGCTCGTCCTGGAATCGCCACCCACTATGATAGGCACCATCCCCAAGCTCATCTATTTGCGATGAGTTTAAATGTGGCTAAATGTAATTTAGGCTAAGTTAAAGTCAAGCCAATGCTGGTCAGCGGTGGTCAGTGAGTCATGCGCTTCGATGTGACATACAGGGTTTCTTGAGTCACATGTGATGTGCGTTCCAGCCCTGTTAGGTGCAGTTTGTTTCCAGCACTGAGCCGTACGTGTGTCCTGCCTTTTTTTCTCCCTCCCCTTCCCTCCCTCATTGGGGATTGGGTAAGTATTGGGTTGGTAAGTATCTCCACTGACCTGGTCAGTGTGACGGTGTCTGGTGGGTGGTTGCCGTTCACAGAGTTGCCATGGATACCTGCGTGCTCTGCTCTAGGCTCATGGCTCAAGGCTTGTTGCTTGCCCTGGAATCGCCACCCACTATGATAGCCACCATCCCCAAGCTCATCTATTTGCGATGAGTTTAACTACATGTAAAAATTTACTTGTGCTTATTTATTCCAAATTGTACTCGAAATGATGTCACTACTAACAGAAATTGACCTTCAATATTATTCTGAATTGACAGTGTACTAATAAGCAGATTTAAAACGAACATTTTCAATGAAATAATAATATGATCAATGTGACCCAGATACATGAACAGTGTATGTCAATTTTACCTGGTAAAGGATACACAACTTTCCGTATCTTCATCACTCCCATTCTGGAAAAAATAAAATAAAGAAAATATAACAAAAAAATCATTAGAGTGAAGGTAAATCCATCATATTCCATTATATCAGAATACAGCAGTTTTCAATTGAGTGTCGTAAAACCAAAACCAAACCAATAACTTACCAATTAGTCAACTCAGCCAACCTCAAACCATACATGTAGTAAAACAAGAACCAAAACCAAAGAATTGCCTGATTACTTTCGACACTAAATTGAAAACTGCTCTATTAAAAGTACTGCCAGAAATGTATTTACATCAAGTTTGCACACAGACATTGAGTGGCTCACAATGCTAGTCCCTGTTTCTCAGAACTTTGAATCATTTTATTATTAATCAAAGTGTTGCAACTCAGGCTTTTTTGCACAGTACCCCAACAACTTCAAGACCATAAGTTTTATATCTGAGTCTTGTCCAAGAGTATAAAACAAGGACCACAAGCAGGCTTGAACCCCTGGATCTGGACACTAAACATACATGGAAGTCTACAATTCTATTGGATTACCTCTTCATTCTCTGGGTTATATTCTTCGTCCGATGATGAATCTGGAAGTTCCAACTCTGTAAAATGAATCTTCTACAAGAAACAGTAAAACAAAATAGTGTTTGTTGATTTTCATTTCAATTACATTTACTAGGACAAAAAGTATGACTAGAAAGAGAGACGAAAGCTCAAAGTAAAAAATGTACACCCTTTATCTAAGCTTCTTGTTATATATCAAACACGAAAGGCCGTGTTAGGCCACATTTCCAAACACCAAGAAGAGAGTTGGATATATACATGTACATGTATGTACAATGCAGTTTTAAGGAACTTCAACAAGGTGCTTGGGTCAAACACTGTGTCAAGTCCTCGATACATGTTCTCATTTGAAACTACAGTGGAACCCGGCCTCATGGCTACTTTATTCTGGCCCATGCAAAAGCTCAGTCAGTCATTTTCTTATTTAAAGAAACCCTTTACTACAGCCACCCTGTTAATATGGCAGGTTTTTGTGACCGTTGGTGACCAGATTAACGTGGTTCCACTGTAACACTAAGTAGAAAACAACAAAAATCATAAAAAAAACCTGTGGTAATGAGTGGTAATGGTAATGTGTATCTGAACAACATCACAATCATGATTTGCTTTGTTTCAAACTTGATGAGTTATTAATGAGTTTGAGAAGCACATATTATCATCATTATTATTTTTATTCCAGAGATAGTAATAAGTTAAAATAATGTTTGAATCAAACTCATCTCAATGTGCAGTACATGCTGATAACGAGCCAAACGATTGATCAACATCTTATGAGTTGCTGATCAGGTACTTCTCAACCTCATTAATATTCATTAAGTTAAAACAAAGGAAATCATGACCGTGACGGTGGTTTGGATATCCGGTCTTAATTAGCATAGATTTTGATGAGTTTACTTCTCTGTTTATTTGTTAGCTTTTGTTTCGATTGAGAAGACATCGAACACTCAAGACAGTGTTTCATCGGCTATCCAAACACCTCGAATTTCATCAAAAATACTCCGTTGCACGTCATATTTTCTCTTCTTGGTGTTTGGATATCCTGATGAAACACTGTCACTCGTGATATAATTACATGTACGTTCATGGTGGAGATCATAACCATGTGTGCAGTAAAAAGTCAGGACACAATCAAATAAAGTCATTTCTGAAATAACAATCATCTGCATCACAGATTCCGTTTTGAAAAAGACGCTTCAATAGGATTCATTATGATTTGGTCTACAGATACCATTTTGTGGTATACATAAGTAATGTAATAGACAGACAGACAACCTTTATTTCACTGTTTACCCCCCCCCCCCCCTTCAAGGCAAACAGCAGTTTTACCCAAATCAGCAAATAAAGATACTCTGCCTGTGTACAATGTGCCACTTGAAAGCCACTGTTTAGCTTATTCACGAATTTACATTAGCAGCTATGAAAGAAGGTAGACATTTTGAGAAAAATTGCTTTAAAATGTGAAAATGACTTCAAAAATGTATCAACCTTCTACATTAGACATACCCCTAAAATATAGTTTATTTGGCAGCCCTTAGTGCATAGCTTGATATGAAATAAGACATTCTAAGATATGGTCATCCATTCCTTAGATAGGAGGGGTCACAATTTTATGACTTCAATCAGCAGATCTTCACAGGACAACTTTTGTGGCAAAAATTCATAGAAATCTATCAAATATTCATAAAGTTTAGTTATGATGTTGTGTGCCAATTGACACTCTTGGAGAGTAAAGGGAAAAGCACAACAAAAGTTGAGCAGCTTATGGCGATGTGTGTAATAACATCTTACAACAGTTGTTTTATTTTTCCACAAGTATAAAGTCATACTTTTTTCGTGGAGGTCCTCTTTGTTCTTAACTCTTTTATGGGAGAGTGAGATGCCTGGAAAAGAAAAGACTAAATTTAATATGAAAGAAAAGACTGGATATCATCTGTGAAGGAGTTCCAATTTTTGCATCATGTCTTGTGATTTGAGATGGATATGTAAATGGAGGGTGAGACAGATATTTTCTAGCCTGGAGACCTCAGGAACAAGTAAGAAAAGTCAAAAGGCAAGTGTTGTCTTTATAAAGCCTCCCAAATTTCATTTTATTATCCAACTCTGCTTCGTAGAGTACAAATATCGCGCGAAACGAGTACAAATATCACACGATATTTGTACTCGTCTCATTCCTCCCGGCCGCGTGAAGTTCAAAACCTTGGCAAGTCAGAATTTTGGGAAAAGAAATCGTTGGATAATAAATCTCTTATTAGACGTTTTGGTGTGTAGTATCGCTGTATATTTTTACTCGTTGTTTGTATTTTGACTCGCCCTACGGGCTCGTCAAAATACCGCACAACTCGTAAAAATATACAGCGATACTACACACCAAAACGTCTAATAAGATATATTTACTGCACAGGTAGAAGCCTATACATGTATATGGGAAGGACAGGGAGTCTTAGTCCAAAGGGGTTTCATTAACGTTTTCAGCAGGATGGTAACTAGTTTTCGCAAGCAGACAAAATGTTTTGAACTGAACCTTTGTATAAGAAAACCCTCCCTCTGGATGGTCAGACCAGAGAGGAAAAATCATCCTCACGGCGGGTCAACGTGCCTGGCACCCAGCCATTAATGAAGCCCCTGAGACCAACTGTATTACTTTGCACAAATATTCATCCTTTCACAAATGTAAATCAAGCATCGAAATGTCACTCTAAAGTAGGTTGGCATGTACATGTACATGTAGCAAGTCTTGACTCGAATCTTAACTTGGGACATTCAAGTCTCGGGTCAAGATTCTCAAAACTTCGTAGAATTTGCCAGTATTTCAAAAAACAGTGGAAAACAATAACTTCTTTTGGTTTTCAGAGTTTACAGAGATTACAGTAAGTCCCTCACAGAAACACTATACCAGTAACTACACGTACAAAAACAATGTTCATTACCAATAATAAATTATTCTTAATAAATTATTACTCTCAGATTTGGTGTGCATCCATTTTCTTACCAGTACAGCAATTGGATCTCCTTGATTTGTTTGTTTGCTCTTTGCTCTGGTCATTTTAGGTGCCTGTTTGACAATTTAAAAGAATTAAAAATTGATTGCAATGACATGTACTTTAGCTAAAAGACTTGCAATATATGTACAATAATAAAATAATAATTTTTTATGCAGCAAGATTGCTAATATCTTCAAGAAATAACAAATTATAGAGGATTAACGACTGTGTAAGTACAAGAAACCGGCTACTGTATCTAGGAGGATCAAGTTTTCTTTTTAATTTATACTCAGAGTAGGTGTTCTACCTCTAGTACTTTTGAAAGCTATATGCGTGTATGTACCTTGGTTTGTAAGTCTTGACTAAAGATAAATTGAAGGGTGCATAAAGCCCTAAGTGACTTTTGGAAATTTTTGAGGTAGCTAAGATTGGAATACCTTCCAGCCATTGTTACAGTTTACTCTGGTTTAATTATTGTCTAAAAAGAACTCTTAATTATTACTAGTTCTGTTTAGAAAATAATGAAAACCAGTAAACTGTATCAATAGCTGGAAGATATTTCAATACTGGTTAACTCAAAGTTTTCCCAAAGTCCACGCACCCCTTCAATTATTACTACATGTACATTGGTTGTACAGGTACAATAATATTGTTCCTTTTGTGTAATTTGTAGGTACACAATTTTCTTGTTACATGAAGGAATATAGAAATCTGCAAATGCTTCACTGTCTCTACTTACAAACTCAAGTTCCACATCAAAGTTTTCTATGTTACTGCTTGTAGCAGAATCACCCTGTTCATCTTCAAGTTCAGCTGCCACGCTCTTCACCATAGCAAGCACTCTTTTGTCAGATACAACATGCTGTTAATGCACAAAACAAGATGTAAATCTTCTACCTGAAAATGTTTCTAAAGACATCATTGTGCAGTTTCAGTAGACAAAATAGTGTACCAGTAATTAATTTATTAACACAGAGTTGATGAGTTGTTATCAATACATGTAGTTAGGGGATGGGTGAATGTTGAAGTTTTGAATATACATGTGTTGGTACATGCATTGAACATAAAAATCTGGTTAAACAAACAGCCAGTCACATGTACATCAACAAAATAACTGTTATATCTGAGCAGCTGCCTAGTTGGGATGACTTAAGCATTGCAAACTGGAGTTAAAGCTCAACAAATGGCTACCTCTCTGTAGCTGCCAACTCTCCACTTCAGTCATTGGTGTCCTGACAGTACACCAATGTCCAAAATGAACGACCGGGTACCTAAGGAGAGACTGGGCACTAGTAGATTAAATGAAGTTTTTCTCAAAACTGTAGTAAGCCACCTTAAGACACAAAACTGAATTGAAAGACTTGTCGCGTTCCCAGTGTCGTAGACATGTGGTGTAAGGCACTGGAGTTCGCCAAGTACTAAGCGGTCAGCAAGATTCAAAGCGTTTATTGAAAATCAGGCTAGTCTGACTATTTACAGCACTTGCGGTGAAAACTTAAAGGCAACGAGCGATCTCCATGTCAGAGGAAAGAAAACTACGTAATACTCCATGCAGGAAAAAGAAGGAAAAAAGAACTGCAAGGTACATGTATACAAGTGAGACTTACATCTGATCTTGACTCCGGGGGTAAGAACTCCAAATCTCTCACAGTAGAAACAACTCCGAAAGTTCTAAGATAGCTCCTAACAGTTTGATGGACTCCTTACAACTGCGTAAACATACTGAGAAAAGACTAATCTAAAGCATGCCTTCTGATGTAAAGGAAATAAAAATGAAAGCTTTGTATGCCTAGCCGAAGGACGGATATGTAATGATCATGCGGTAAGCTAATCAATGCCACAATTATGAAAGAGAAACCAGTCTCTGAACGTATAGCTAATTAAAATGTCATTTTTCTCTGCGGATAACGTGACAAGACTGTTCACTGAGTCACAATTGTGTGATACTCCAATAAGAATTATGGTCACACAGAGATCGTTTGATGGTCAGATCCTTCCAAAGTAGGTCATTCCACACAAAAGTCAGATCATTCCATAATAGAGCTAGATCACTACTCTCATAAAAGGTCAAGAAAACATTCTGATTAAAGAAAAAAGACCTATTGATGTATTACAGAATGAGTTTGTACAATGCACAAATGCGTTACCATCTTCCTTGACTGTATTTGAACTTACTACTTTGTGTCTCGGTTTGAAACTACTCAAGCTAAAATCTTTAAATTTCTTTCAGAACACTTTATTTGAACTTCCACATAATTATATCATTGCTAAGTAGCGAGAGTAGCGAGCGAGCAGCAACATAATCAGGATTAAAGAAGAATATATAGAAGGGGATACGAATTCTCAAATTCATCACTTTTTAGCAGAATGCATTGCATTTAACCAGAGTGGTTAGTGGTTTGTTTTGCTCGGATTTACCTGTGAAACGATGTGACAGAGATCGTGCTTGACTTTCACAACTCTTGCTTTTGTTCTTAATGCAGTATGTGAAAGTTTGTAAATCTGGATGATTGTGACATCTTAATTTTAATGTAGTATGCCATTTCTTAGCAGTCTCGCCTCCTTGGTCGCATTTGTAAATGAAGAGAAATCGTCATTACTAAAGCTTGTAGAATAATTTTACAAAATGAAAACCGTACAACATGCTAAGTTTTTAGATACTGCGATCTATTCCTTTTCATCCAAACATGAATTTAAGCTAAAGCGTTTAGCATTTTCACACATTGTGCTGGACGTGTCCTCGGCACAGTCTGTCAACATTCTAGAGACATGCGCACCAGTACAGAATATATAAGTTAGATTTCTGCTCCTACAATTTCCACATGTATCAATTTTTGCGATCTGATACAGGGGAGGTTGATGAGTATCATTTTGTGTCCAAACATAGTTCAGATCACCATGTGCTTTTTTTGCCACGATCCCTTTTCACACCTCGCCATCGATGTGTCATCATGCATGAAGTTGATGTAAACAAGAACAGATTTTAAGTACATGTAACACAGCACAACTTTACACTACTTTATGAAATAAAGGGTACTGTAAATCTTGGATAGATAAATCACAGTGTAAAATATGTCACTATCAACAGAATGTGCCGCAGCATTACTGTCTTTAGATACTCTAGTTGATAATATAAACATGAATGCAGTTCGTAAAGGCCCGGCCAAACAGATCCAACATGTTGATGCAACATCATCCAACATTGTTGAATCCAACATGTTGCACTCGTTTGGCCACCATGTTGGACGATGTTGCATGTTGTTGGATGATGTTGAACGAAGTTTGATAACCATCAAACATCGTCTTCAACATCATCCAACATTTCTTTTGTTCTTAGGTGTGAACGAAAATGTTGCATTCGTTTGGCCACCGTGTTCAACATTGTTGAACGCGCGCATGCCTACTAAGCTGAATTGCGGGTTTCTGTATCCATGGCAATGATTCATACTGTTTATAGTTTAGCTTCGGCGTTGCCGCGTGGATGTTTAAGATACGGTATGGCGACTGAGGAAAGTTTTCAATTACAATGTAAGCTATAGCCGCTCTCGAAATACGAAACTGGAAACTTAGTGATCGGTAAGTTTCCCCTGTCGCGAGGAATCGAATTGTTAGTGTCAACCTTTCGGCTGCAGCTATCACTCTGTGACCTCCCATCACTTGACGTGGGGTTATGTCAGGTTCAATAGCTTTCAATATGCTTTTAAAATCTTCATGATTCATTCTCATCATCTCACGGTAAGCTGTAGTATCTTCAATCATTAACTCTCTCACTATATTGGTGAAATATCCCTTTTCTTCTCTTCGCTTTATCCAGTGTCTAGTCTTTCCTCTTTTAGTTTTTATATCATCCTCCTCTTCCAACATTTCAAGCAGAGCAATAGCAGCGAAACACCTCTTTACAGTCGATCGATCGCACGCCATTTTTTCTGAAAACCAATATGGCGCGCGTTCGTTTTCTAAGGATTGTGGGTAGATTTTGTACCCAGACCTCTCGATTCCAAGTGTTGAATCCAACATGTTGCATTTGTTTGGCCACCTCGTTCAACACTGTGCAACATCGTCCAACAATGTTGGATTCAACAATGTTGGATGATGTTGGATCCATTTGGCCGGGCCTTAAGTTATAAATATGTAAACAGTCCATTGCGTTGGTCAATCTTGTGAGCAGTATGCAGTCATGTTTGCACCGAAATCATCATACACTGTGTCGAACCATAAAGGAAATTACTCATTCAATAATTCTTTTACGATCTGACTATACTGTTAGTGTGGAACAATCTGGTCATGCAATGATCTGACATGATGCCTCCAATAAGCCTACATGTGCATACTAGACATATCGATTGAAGAGTACAGTGCAAGGATCGAATTGTGCTATTCTGCGAGAACAACATGCCATATTCAATGGTTAGAATCTATATGCAACAAGCACTAACTTAGGTCGTGATGGCGTCCTGTAAAAAGTGAACCATTATCTGAACTTAGACACTGGAAGGAATGGAGAAGTACCAACACAACATACAGTATAATGTGACGTTCAGTCTTCATGCGTGAACTTACGTGCAAAATACTCTTCACGTTAAATGTCGTTAAGTTGTTCTTTGCCGCATTCTGCTCCAACTTTTCGTCAATATCATCTATTTCTTGTTGTTCTTCGCAAGGGAGATTAGAAACATTCGTGCAGTCCTTCTGTTGGTCTTCATGTGGTCCATCGTTTTCTTTGGCTTTCACTTTTTTCGCGTCGTGATCTTCATCTTTCTTACTGTCCCTCTTTCGCTTCTTGCTGCTACCAGCTTTTGGCATCTTTAAACTCCACTTGACGTTATCTTGTACGCTTCAAAATTGGCGATTTTTCGCGTAATTGTTACGATGTACACTGCTTTCCGCCATTTTTTCACAACATTACCCATCATGCCGCTTGTGACAAAGAGAATTTGATCTCTTCGGGGATCCCCACAGGTGGTCCCTTGTCTCTTCCTCATTCTCCTCACGGCTTCGCAAATTGCTGGAAAATTTCGAACAGCTACGGTAAAAATCGCAAGATATCGCACCAACTTTCCTTAAAAATTGACTACATATCCTTAATAACAATAATTAAAAAAAGCTGTATGAACATTCATTACGATGAATTAATCATTAAAATGCACAGAGGCCTTAAGGCCACGTTACACGAAGCAATTTTTCTTGCAACTTACAACGCAACGATGATGAATAAAAAACCTTTCAAGTTGCAGAGGGAGTGTCACACGTTGTCGAGCTTTTTTCGCAACTTGCAACGCGTACGGACGCGCAAAGTCGCTGACATCTCGCGATTGCACTTTTGTTGCTTGCAGAGCTAGATAACGACTCGAATGTAATGGTAGGGAAAGATCACTTTGGGTAAGACCGTGGCTTGCCAGAAGGGAAGAGAGAGGATGTTTTCATCAGGTAGCATGCTCTTGTTTCCTCTTGACTTCCCGAGTCATCATGTCCTTAAGGAATGTATAACTCGCCTAAGTCCTTCGTTGGTTAAACCGAGTTTCTCAGCATTGTCAGTTTTCTTTGTCTTCTTTGGCGATTTTTCATTTTGATTCCACAGCAGGGGTAATGTTTTGTAATCTTTTAGCAGATCAATTTTTTCGTCTCTCTCTTAACTTCTTTTCATTGTTTACGACTGTCGCCATCTTGAAATCTCCCGCGAGCGAAAAATGAGCTCTGATTGGCCCATTCTGACAAAATTGCGTTGAGGGGATGTTACA
>OZ026597.1:16244414-16321914 GCA_964020085.1 Micromussa lordhowensis | reverse complement strand
GTAATAACAAAACTGGAGGTAACTGTGGGATATTAGACATTACCCAGCCAATTCCCAGATACATGTATGATTTGAAAATAATATGACTGAAAATAAGTGTAATCAGGACACCATTGAGCCATGAAGATTAAGTCAGGGTTATCTTATGAATTCTGCCTCTATGTCCACTCTTGTCTGAGGTATTTGTGAATTGAAAATTGAAATTGAAATTAAAATTTGTGCAGTGAACAAAGCTGATGCATTGTAGTATGGATGAATACACTATTTAGTTTTACCATTTCCATTCGAAAGGTAAAAGTAAAGCTTGGGAACAGAATGAGAATGCTGTAAGATGGCCACCGTTAAGATGATTGAGAACATTCTAAAGAGGTGGTTGTTCATATAAGCAAACCTCTGGCTGCAATAATAAGGTGGTCATTAAACAGATTAAAACTTCAAGTTAGGAAATAAAAGCCCAGTTGTCTTACCAAAGAATATTACAGCGGCTGTATACATTGGGATAAAAATGGGGATATACAACTGTGGGTACTCTTATTAATGTCAATTACATCTTAGAATGTAAAGGTATGTTAATGTCGCCTGCCAATTAGTTTGCCAATTGTGGCCAGCTAGAAGTTCTGACACATTAATAAACAGGTTGACTGTTTAACTGACTGAGTGATTGATTGATATCCTGTGTACAAATGTCAGATTTTGATGTACTCTACAGTGTAATTTTCGTTTCATTTTAACAGCCTCATGAGTTTGATGAGTGCAGATTTGATGTTAGTGTCAATGATTGTATGTATTACTTGAGAGCTCCTGATGTTGAAACACGTCAGAAATGGGTAGTTGGACTGGAAGCAGTTAAGGTTAGTACGTGTCAAATTTTGTCTTCTGTACAGGACATATTTACCCTATAATTACACTGTATGTTGCAGTTTTAATTTGTTTTGGGTTTGAGATTTTTTAAACTAGTTCAATTTTCCATTGTCTCCTATATGTATCTTTTGCCATGGCTCAAACCAATAGTGTTCTGCGTCAAATTACATACAGTGTAGACTGAGCATTACTTTGTTAACAATTCTTTTTGTGTGTGTTAGGCTGCAGAGTCTGGCTATGGTTCTGAGTCAAGTCTAAGGAAAGGTGGTTCTATGCTCTCACTGTCATCTGTCACAAGTTTGTCCACAACAGCATCATCTTCTTCTTTCAAGGTTATAATGATAGACATGTTATTGTTATCTTTATTACACTTGTTTTAATAAAAATAACAGATCCCAACTGCACGGTCATCAAGTGCATTAGAATTTTTTCTGATTTTAAAGAACCAGTGTGAATAGTTGAAAAAAAGTTGAAAAAGCCATTTATATTAATTTTGACAGAAAGGAAGAGGCTTGCGTGAAAAGTTGATGGAACTGGAGACCTTTAGGGACATTGTTTGTCAGCAAATAGACACCCTTCAGAGTTACTTTGATGCTTGTGCGGGAGCAGGTGGAAGTCAAAAACAACCCTCTCATGTTGATGGCCATGATCATGATCTCTTTGGTAGTAATGATGGATGTAAGTTCTGAGATATTTTGTGTCAATGTCTGGGTTAACATTGTCCCTGGAATCTTGGAAACCTGTTGGATTTATACATGTTCCCTAGTGGATGAAATCAGTGAATGATAAGAAACCCGATAAGTGATTACAAAAGAATATAAATCAAGTAAGGTTGTGGAAATTAAATATAATAGGGCATATTGATGTGGCCTATTCATATGGCTGTATTAGACTGGAACTGTCTTGAAATAGAGGTTCATTTGAGTTCATGGACAGCTCTTTTTTCACTCATCCATCTCTTAGAAAGCTTACCATGCTAACTGAGAGCTAATTTTGCAGTGGATCGTGATGCCGATGATGAAATGGATGAACTGTCAACTACCCCTACACCTGCCACTTTGAATCAAATGGCTGATAACCTAGCTGGCAGGAGGGCAGCCTCTGATAGTTTTGACAATCCAGCAGCAGTACTGTCTATTGCAAATGCCAAAGGGGTTGATTTCAGGGGAGAGTCCATCACGTTCAAAGCGACTACAGCTGGGATACTGGCAACTCTTCAACACTGTATTGACATCATGAACAAGAGGGAGGATCACTGGCAGAGGAGACTGGATAAGGTAGAAGTTAAATTTAAGTAAAGTAAACTGTCTAATAAAGGTCGTCATGTAGGAATTACTTCAAGACCAAAACTATGATTTGGTTTTAGTTTACTTCAGCTCCGCTCAAGCAATTAACAATAATACATTTTAAAATGCAATGTCCAGACTTACCTTTTGTCATTCATTCTGGACATACATGTGTGCATGTGATTTGCTTGTTTACCTAGTTTGTATTGTAACACATTGCTACAATGTTGTCCAATTCATGAATTACAAAAAAGAAGGTTCATGCCCTATCACAATTCCATATTTTGTTAGATAAAAATGAATAAATTGTCACTCCAGTGTTCATGACATTATGTATATGGTGCGTAGTACTACAATCACTGTACCTCTGTCTGTATCTGACTAGTGGTTATATACATGTACCAGCAGTCAGGAAATCAACAGTTGTTACAGAAATGTGCACATGATAGTCTGATTCAGAGCCAAACTTGTTCCTTGCTATTTTCAGGAAATAGAAAAACGTAAGAAAGCTGAGACGGCAATAAAATCAGCAGTTGTAAATGCCAGGAAACGGGCATTTATTGGAGGTCCAGATTTTGAGGTGAGGGTGAGGTGAATTTGATCAAATCAAGAACAAGTGGGATCAAAAAACAAGGTTCCCAAGACTTGGTAACAGGGGTAGAAACAGATTATAAAAGAATTGATGATTGTTTTTACACAGCCCTAAGAACTTCACAAGTTGTCACATCATCTTCTATAATCATAACAATGTTGTATTACAAATTGCAATCTTGCACTCAACATTGACAAAAACTATACTGCAATACAAGTACAGTTATCCTCTAGTTTTTCAAATACATGTACCTCTTTATTATTATGCTGTTTATTTGAAAGTAAATCTAACCCAAACAGTTTACTAACACAATGCAATGCACGTAATGATGAAAAGTCAGTTATTTTCCATATTAATGAATATAATTTTTATGCTTGATTAGGAAGGGCCACACAGTGCTTTGAATGAAGAAGAGTTTTATGATGCAATAGAAACTGCCCTGGATCGTCAGGATGAAGAGGATGCCATCCAGGTGAGTGTACTTTACTATTGCTTTCTTTAGGAGTGATTTTATTGTGAGTGTTCACTTGAGTGCATGTACATTTGTACCTAGGAAATAAGTTAGTATGTCGACTGTTCACTTCAAAATGGCCACACCATTATTTGTTTGTATGCGATTTGTTCATTTAATCTCAAAACATTCTTTGCTCAATGATCATATACACTTGCTCAGCACAAAATGAGACAGTTTGATAGCATCAATAATCTAAATTATTGTTAATGACATTTGTTGACGTAGCAAAAGGTTCACAGTGTAAAAGCTGTGTTTTGAACATGCTTGAGATCAATCAATTAGTAAAACAATTAACTGCATGTCATTGTTTACATCCAAAGAAGGAAATTGAATTTGTTTATTGTGTTGTAGGATGATTTCCAGGGAAGCACCTTTGTACCACCATCAGAACTGATGGTAGAGGAACCCTCTCACAGATTAAAAACTGAGGTACACTATTATATAGTGGACTGTAAAATGTAGTTTCAAACAAGCTACAAGAGTTGAGTTTGTTACAGAAGACATGCACTTAAAGGGACCGTTGTGTACAACGGAGGAAAAGTTAAGTGCACACAGACCTGATAATTTAGGATGTTTTGCAACTAATATCGAATCTGCAGTATAAATGAATATTGAAAAGTTTATAAAGAGGTTTAGTGTGAAGATACTAACCAATTCATCTCTCACACAGGATTATTTCTATATCTTGTGTTTGTCATATAGCAGCGTAATATATTTTGCAGCCATGTTAAAGATTTCTAGAGAGGATATCATTTCGTTCCTGTACATTTAGTAGCAAGTTAATAATGACCACTTTGGTAAATTCTGTCTACAGTGTAGGTTGCAGTGGTGCTTTCATGTACTTACTATCAATGAAACTGTACTTTGGTACAATATCAAAGATGATTTCCAGTCCATACTGCCCACTCTCAAGAGTTTGTTTGCGTTTTTTGTTTTGTTTCATGTAAGACATCACAAAATGTAAATATTTTGCAACTACTTACACGAAGTAAATTCAAAGTTTTAAAACAACCACCATTAATGGATGTGAAGCAATCAAAGCTTTTTGCTTTGTTCTTTCTCACAGGGTTCGTACGCGTCTTGAAAACCCTTGAAACCCCTTGAATTTCAGGAGTCCGATTTCAAGACCTTGAAAGTGCTTGAATTTCGTTTTGGGTCCTTGAAAGTCCTGCTTTTAAAGCTTTAAAAAATGAAATCCAGTGAAAACAAATGTTCAGGAAAGCAAGGCATAATGCTCTGGAAATGCTCACTAATTATGTGATAACCTGTGTTTTCGTTCCCAGTGCTCTCTCTCGTTACTCTCATGCATGTACATTTAGCTACAAGTGCACAGTGCATGTCTGGTTTGCACATGTTTTTAAGCACTCGTTTTCTGGTATTTGCGTAACTTTTGTTTGGAAAGCAAAAAAAGTCCTTGAAATTTCTAAGTAGCGTCCTGGAAAGTCCTTGAAAAGTCCTTGAATTTTTGGCTTAAAAAGTGTATGAACCCTGTTCTCATGTCACTTGATGAAACAACTTTGCAGCTGTAAAAATCAATGTTCAAAGCTGATGAAAAAAGAATTTGAAAGGTCTCAAAGGTGAGGTATGTTGTTCGTAACGAATAACATCCATTATCATTCGATGCATTTTTTCGTTTCTTTACATTGGCCGAGAGCCCACCACGTGACCTGCAAATAACTGCCTACAAATAATGGTCTGCTCATGCGTAGTACCGTCTTAACGTGTTTTGCTGCAAATAACATTCTGCTCATCATGCGTAGTTGGAACCACGTTCTCGAAAGAAAAATGGCAGACCGCTTCCCTGAGCTTCCAGGAAGTGATTAAAATATGAAAACAAACTTGGTGATCGAATGATAAAACAATTATTGAACTCGGGTATCGCAAAATATCGTAATTTGTCAGTGTCTCGCTCGCCACTGGCAAATCACGATATTTTGCTCAACCTCATCCAATAATTGTTAATTCGCATTCCATTGAGCGGGAACTTAATGTTTATAAACATTAGGGTGCTGAGACTGCGCAGTACGGACTGGAAATCATCTTTAACTCATTAAGATCCTTGCTTTGAAACTAGACATTTTCTCTTACAGGTTGATGAAATAGTAAAGGAGAGCTTGCAGATTGTTTTGGAAAATGTAGACCATAACTGGAACTTAGTGTATGAGGATGGAGATTTGAAGGTACAAACTATTCTAATTTAAACTTTCTAAGTACAGTTTCGTATAGCTTGGACTAGTTTGATTTTTAATCAGTCCTTCTGTCCTACGGTATCTGCTTGATTTTGGCATGGTTTAATATACAAGTTTAAAGTGTTTTTGCCGTGTCTCAACAGAGCATGAATATGTAAAGATATAATTATATGGGTCAGAAGAAGTCGTTTATAGAGCTGGATATCCTTTTGTTATAAGAAAAAAAACACAAAAACGAACCTTGCAGTATTAAACACATTTTCATTGAACAACGGCCATTACCACACAAAAGAGTATATTTACAAAAACATAAGAAAAGACATAAACTAAAGTGATTAGGAAACCAAAAAGAAAGTAGAAAGCTTATAGCTTATATATATTACAGCTATAAATAGTATAGTTGATTACAAGGCATAAAAATGAAATTTAAATATAACCTCAATAATACGTATTGCTGTAGGAAATTATCAAGTTTCATTAATAGTTTCATTTAATATGTAATTGTTTTTCTACACAGGTGTACCGTCGTGATTATGAAGAAGGAGGTATAGTTCTGGATCCCATGAAAGCTACACATACTGTGCAGGTACAAGGATATTGTGGTTGTACATCGAGGTAAGGGTTATCAGCCGAAGCCGAAGGCTGAGGCTGATAACCCTTACCGAGGCCATGTACATGTACATGTACCTGTTTTTCCTAAGATTGTATAAACAAGCTAACAGACAAACATTGTCAGCTGTTGTTAACACACTACAAGTGGTCATTAAGAACAAGAAAGTTTTCATTTATTTCGACAAAGGTGTCTTGTAGTGATCATTGAAACAGTTAGCTGAATTGTCGTAGTAACATCTAGTGACCGGCATTAATCAACATCTTCAACAATGTGGGCTTCTGACCATACCCAAACATTTGTTTATTGCTGCCTTTTGCCACTCTTGGAACATAAAAGAGTAGTTGTCTATGCTTTATGATGGTGATGTCGCTGAACTTGATTTTGTGTTTATACTGAGTCTTTTTGGTTCTATTGTCAGGGTGTCACAGCGAGAGAGATGGCTCATTACTTTTTTGACAAAGATGTTCGCATGGATTGGGAAAGTACGTATAATAATATTAAGCCGAGAGTAGTTTAAAACAATAGAAAGAAAACTGGTTGCTTGTTGATGTTAATTTAATGGGTATTGATATTGCTGTTCCTATGCAGACACCCTGGGCCGGGTTGTTTAAAGCCCGGTTAAGCTAACCCATGGTTAGCGAGAATTTTGAGTTTAAATTTGCAACTGTTTGGTGAGTTTTTCTGTTTGGATTGTTTATCCTTCAGTTTTAAGTATGAATAATCTCTTTTAATCCTGGGTTAGCGTTAACCGGCTTTCGAACAACCCGACCCTGGACGTTAAGAGAATATCTTATGCACACAATATTAACTACTTATTAACTGAGCATGAGGTCTTGACAGGAAGATTTGCTGTTTTGATCTCCCCATCGCTTGGTCAACACGCAACACGGCAAGGTCGAAGTTTGACATTTCCCATGAAGACCAAACCTTCGAGGTTAATAAGTTGTTTATTATATGGCTTTTTGCTTTGTTTTTGCAGGCCCATAATTGGCCCATGGGCATTACAGGAGAATAATGCCCTAAAATTAGCCTATCAGAGCGTGTGTTATATCAGCTATGAAGACAAGCCGTATTAATATATTAATAAAACTAGCTTATTGCTTCTTGTAAATAGCAGAGATGTTGGTGATGTCGTCGTTTGTATCATTGCTGAAAGATACTTCTTTTGTTCAACTGCTTAGCAACATGAAGAACAGTTATAAACAAAGTTCTTGCACACAGCTTGTTTGGGGGTAGAGATTTTGTGTCATTATTGCCTGAAAAAACTTATCCCATTACCTCGGCCCTGTATATGCTCAGATCATATGGTAAATATTTTTCATGGTAGGAACTAGCTGCTATATAATCCCTTAATAGGTCCTCATCCTACATAGAACAAACCGAGAAACAAATTTTGCTTGTTTGTATTTTCTGTACAGCCACATTAGAGTCTTCAAGAGTTTTGGAACAACTTAGCGAGAGCTCAGTGATAATGCATCAGATTTACAAACGAGTTTGGCCGTCCTCCCAAAGAGACACTGTTTTTCTTTCCCATATCCGGGAAATACCGTCCTACGATGCTGGAGGGAGACAGGATAACGAAGTGGGACGACCATGGATTGTTTGTAACAATTCTATGGACCATTCTGATGCTCCGGTACGATTTGTAAAATATATACAGTGGAATCCCGATTTCTCGAACCCTCATTTTTTCGAACCTCCTGATAACTCGAACCAAAAGTTGTTTCCTCTCCTCTGGCGAACACTGCAATTTTACCCCCGATTTCTCGAACTCTCCGATTTTTCGAACCAATTTTCGTTACCCTTGGAGGTTCGAAAAATCGGAATTCCACTGTAATTACAAAACTGGTCTACTTGTATTTGATAGGGAATATCTTATGTGACGTGTGCTTGTAGTTTACCAGATGGGGCGAGGGAGGGGCAATGTGATATGGGCCAAATTTACCCTACACGTATGTGAATCATGGACTTCTTTCTGCGTCAAAAGTCGGACAAGGCATAGAAAATGAAAAAAAAGAAAAACTAAGATCAACAAAGCGTTAGCTTCTTGTAAAGACTTGAATGATCAGCACAGTTATGTTAGTTAACATGATTCGCGCCAAACCTATTAACCCATACTGTTTCTTTTCTTTCAGACAAACAAGTTCGTTCGAGCTATGATAACGGTGGGGTTATTCTGTCAGACTTTTATTGAACCGAGGGAAGAAGGACAGAAACTCACCCGAGATCATATATCCTGCCAAATTACTTACACTGCAAATGGTATGTGGTATGGTTTTGTTACCTGGGGGTGCAAGAGGTGGGGTGGGGGGAGTACTAGGGGTACCAGGGGGATGTGCGTGGGAGCGCTTTTTGGATCCCTTACCCCTGCGATTTTTACCACCTTGCTACACACCTGATGCTTCCTTCCCAGATTGCACAGAACATAGAAGGCCAAAAATGGTCAAAATGCTAATCCTATTTTAGAACAAAACGTCGGGCTCAAAAACCATACCCTTTGGCGCTACACATACCTAACATCCATTCTATCAAAATCTAGAGGCAGCCGCAAGCCAATCTATTATAAGCCATTTACGAACCAGTTAATTAAATGAAGAGTCTCTGTAGGGGAAATTATTCCGTTTGAGTAATCCATTCTCTAAAATTGGCACTCGTTGGCACACACTTCGTTCATTTCTCCAATGAAGAGACGATCTTGCATGCCTTTGCTTCGTGCAAAGCAGTTTGACAATGATGTGCAGGAAACTTACTGGACGAATCAGTGTCTGTGTTCAAATATAGCATATTCTTTTGTCGTTGTTGACTCCCTCATTTCTCATCTTTCTGCAGTTAATCCTGGCGGCTGGGCTCCTCCTTCAGTAGTGCGCGCTGTCTCTAAACGTGAATACCCGAAGTTTCTCCGCAAAATAAGCAGCTTCTGCCAAAACGCCTGCAAGGACAAGCCAATAACCATGTGAGTCAGTCAGCGGGTGCCTGCAGAGCAGCATGTCATGGCGAAAGATATCAGCTTTTCGGAAAATTTGTATCAATGAGAACTGGAAATACCACACGTCTAGATGGATCGCTCGCAGAAGAATCTCCAGTTCGGGACAACACTGTTTTCAAAACACCAGTGATGAGGAATTTGCTTGGTTTAAACCGACAGTGACCTATTATAATTGCAAACCATGAGAATTTTGTTACAAGCCAACGAGATTGTTTACACTGCTGGCCTCGCTGTCTATATGATTTGTGAGGAAAAAGCGATTAATGTTTATCAATTACTGAAGGGTAATTCCCGAATTAATGACATGGAAGAAGCTAAAATAAGCGCACAACGCAATTCAGAGCTGCCGATAACATTTTAGTTCACTTTTCACTTTTGCTTACGATTGTAATGGTCGATTGTAATGGTCGATTTTTTTAAAGGCGTCGGCAGTTAGAGTACGCATGTCACTTTTAGAATGAACACGTAATAAATTGACAAATCTGGATGCAAATGTTAATGTACAGCTTTTTAAATTAACCCAAAATGATATAAAATACGCGCAACATAAAGAAGACTGAAATTGGTAAATAAATGACAGATAGTGCCTCTGTGCCCACTTATTAAGCGAACGCTCTTTCGTTATTCAGAAAAAAAGTTAGCATTGATGAAGATCTTTATTGAATCCTGTTGAAAGATTATTAAAAGAGGGGCAGTCTATTTTGCTACGTAAAACAATCATGAGCTAAACAGACGAGAAATGCAAGCAATATATATATATATATATTTGGTCATATTTATTGAGGGTTTGATCGACTGGAAGAAAGTTGAAGACGTGTAAATAACTTATCGTTTTCAAAACGACTTCTGTGGAAAATCAAAGTTAATGAACGAGGAACAATGTCGATGAAATCATGTACATCTTATAAAATTAGTCAATGCTAATAAATACTAGAGAAAATCTGAGTTGAGATTAATCAGTGTTAGATAAACCATAATGCCACGCCCTAGTAAGGGGACAAACCCCATGTACATGGCAAGTCCCTCAACCTGGAAAACATCGTTTTGCGGGTTTCACTTGTGAGACATCAAAAAGTCAATTGCCTCCTGACAAAAATAAACCATCTCTTGTAGACGAATATAGGCCATTGACTTAACCTTTACCACAGTCAGCAAGGGCTGAGAGATTTATTAAACTTTGCTTGCAGTAAAAAGGTTTACTTTCCGTAGGTTTGCCGAGTGAAGTCGTTTCTGTGTTTGCTTGGGACAATGTTTGCAAATTGTAACTGCGTTCTCACTTCTCAGTCGCCGCAAAAAGCAAAGTCCAGGCCGACCATGACGCGAGTTCGCTTCAGAAGAAACAAGAAATCATTTGACAACAAACTTCGCATGGAAATGTGCAATATTAAAATGGGAAGTGACATTCACTGAGGATTTCGCAAATCTGTGATAATGCAGTATAATTATCTGCGGGGCTGAACTAAATTATTACAGGCCACCCAGTCGTGGCCCCCCTGAATGTTCAAATCAATCAATCAATCAATCAATCAATCAATCAATCAATCAACTGACTAAATAAATAAAAATAAAGCTCATAACTCCTACTAATGTTACAATGTTTGAAGATAATAATTGGGTGCTGAGTAATCTTATATAAGCTTAAATATTGAAAAAACAACCTTGCATGCGGTGTGCAAAACCGAATTGTCCTACCGAAACAACACGTCTTTTTCTTCGCAGCCAACAAAAATAAAGACAATACTAAAGTTGCTTTGACCTCTTCTAATACTTAACTCGAGAATTCTGGGTTTAATTGTTAATTAAACTGTTTTCCTACCTGGCGACACTCGACGAACTACGAGTAAGTTGTTGGACGCGGGCGAGTCATTTTTGGCACCAAATTAAAAGCTTATGTTTTATATTTTTCACTTTTTACAATCTGATGTGGCTTTTTAAATTATAAATCCCTTTTCGGGAATGTTCAACGCCGTCTCCAGTGCGAAAAGTTGCCCTACTGCGATGCCTTTCCTGTCAGAACCCTTCTTTTCCGCCATCTGAATCAGCCTGGGAACGAGGTTGGTTGCGCGGCCGCCTTGTTTTGGCGGAAAGTTCTGTGCTTTGTTTTTACTTAGTTTAGAACATTAACCTCTAATCTAGAAGTTGTGGATCGATCGGGAAGAAAATGGAACTTTCAAGCCCTCCAAAACCAACTCGAATAGTAGATTGTTTAATGCCAGATGCAGCAGAAGGAACCACTTCTCCACAAGCAGGGAAAACAACTCGACATCCCGACCGCGTTGTCAGCGAACGAGTTGGTGAAGCCAGTCAAATGGAAGCAGCTAGTTTGCCAGCTTTGGCTGGTGAAGTGGCTGTCGCTCAAAAACAGCAAATTAGCGAACTTAGCAAGAAACAGGAAATACTCGATCAGCTGAAGGTAAGCGAAGAATCATGAGGTTTATGATTGTAAACCGGTACTGAACGATGTTCTCTTCTTTTTTTCTTGTTAACTTACATGTGGGCAAAATCAGGAGAAGACCAACCAAGGTATGTGTAAGTTAAGGTGGCTCGAAACAGTTTCCAGTACTTTCCAAGACTAAGAGTTTGATGGGTAATTATAACCACTCTATATCGGTTGATGTCAAAAGTCATGGCATCAAAAAACTGCCCAATCATTGGTGAACTGTCAATTTTGTCAATTTTGTCAGGAGTGGGACAACAGGTTACCATAACAACAATACAACCTGCTAAAACACCCTTAATTTTAGCTTTAAGCGCTTATAACACAAAAACGAGCTAGGTAACCCCCATTTTTTATTATCGAATTGTAATCAGCATGATAAGATGCAAGTTTTTGCAAAGTTTATAAAAATTCTGCGAAGAGGGTTCAGAACCACCTTAAATTTTCGAAAATTTAAAAGCCACCTTAAATTTTCGAAAATTTAAGGTGGTTCTGAAATCCCTTCGCAGAAAGGCTTAAAGCTAAAATTAAGGGTGTTTTTAGCAGGTCGCACTGTTGCTATGGTAACCTATTGATCCACAAAATTGACAGCAACATGTTTACCAATGATTAGATAGTTTATTTGACATCAACTGATATAGAGTGGGTATAATGGCCAATCAAAATGCAAGTCTTGGAAAGTACTGGAAACTGTTTCCAGCCACCTTAAGCTAACATGGGGTATACTTTGATTTAATTAAAAAATAAATAATGAGAAGGTTTTGTTTTATGTATTGCTACCTTGAACTGTGAACTTTCAAAAGTTCTTATAAAATGCTAAATATTCTGAAAAAGCCTTGGTATCCAATCCCGGACAGATTCTATTTGATTTTATTCTTTAACACAGTTCAGTTAAAGATCAAATCTGTAAAGAAAGAAATTGCTGTCGTTTCGAGAAAAGTTTATTTGACCCAGGATGAGGTTTCTACAAAGAAGGCAAGATGCGAAGAGCTGGACAGAGGTATTTGGAAATGTCTATACATGTTCTACGCCTAACCTAGTTTCCGCCGAATATATTTCGATATTTTAGAGCCTAATGGACAATTGAGTGAACGTCTACGCAAGAGCCTTTCACTATCAAATCCCCTCTCCTATTTCCTCTCCTAGCTCTCAATTTGAGCCATATTATTCTGCCGCGACTTTACCGTAGAATGTTAGAACAGATGAAGTTATACAACTCTAGAGATGAAGTTTCAATTTTCCATAGAAAAACCTTGCATTTTTCCTCACATGACCTAACATAACAATGCCAATAGAGACTGGACAACAATGAACATGGGAATATAGTGCTGGATCCGGTTGTTGAAAGGGAATTCCTCCGGACAAATCACCATGGCCAGTGGATACATGTTGACAAAACAAAACAGCGGATAAACGTGAAATTTTCCAACTAGTACTATAAGAAATATCCAATGCACTGAACAACTTCGCCTTCTTTGGAAAGAGAGGTTTCGAAACCAAAAATTGTTTTCTACACCAGTTGTATACATGAAACTTACTGTAAAGCTTATATTAAATAAGCAAAGGAAGTGAAAATATATTTAAGTGACTAATCAAGTTGCGCGTAATATTGCACTGTGCATCCGGGCCTTAGTCAAGCTGTCAGTAGTTGGGAAAGAAGTTTCAAGTGTAACCTCTGTGCCAGGGATTACCACTCTCCTATTGATCGCATATCTTAGTAAACAAGCTTTCAGGATGTAGTTCAACAGACTCGCGAGGCCAATAGATCCTTATTATCTACGAAGCAGTTGAGACTGATCTGTTCCTCTCCCTATTTTTCTCTCTCCTGTAACGAATCTGTTCCATTTTTTAATACTTATATTTCTTTGCAGAGATAGTTGAACTCATCGCATCTCAAAGTACTCTAACCAAGCAGCTTGCCATGGCAAATGACAAGCTAGAGAGAGACAGCGAGTAAGTAAAAATAGCGGACTGCTTCTGCGTACAACTTTAAGAGAAACTACACTAAATAACGCTATGAAGACATCTTTATATATCATAGCCGAATGTTTAGAAGGTGAGAAGCAAGACCGAACTAAACGAAGCCTAATTGTTTCTGTCAGCCTCTCATGTCTTTTTTTTCTTATGATGGGAGATGAGGTATCGGACTTCCGTTTATTTTCATAATATATGCACCCATGGTAATGATAAAAAACTTACAGGAACCAAGTTGTCTAATCAGTAAAAGAGCTGTTTCACTACTAATTATTGAAAAAACAAAATTGAGGGCGTATCTCCTGAATTGAGCTATTATTTGAAAATGTTCATGATGACCATTCATATTGAATTGCATGCCTTTTTCTGAATCTGTATAGAACATACAAGCAGTACCAGACAAAAATGGCGACCTATGCTAAACAAGTGGAGCAGTATGAACTGAATTGTCCCTTTTACCAGAACAAAGCTGAACAGAAAGCCAGGAATGCCAAGATTACAGAAGAACGTATGGTGTCTCTCATGTTAAACCTCAATTTTTATTAAGGTTGCGAAGTAGAGCGGTTTTCAATTGAGTGTCGTAAAAACAAAACCAAACCAATTACTTATCAATTAAACAAAGGGGGTAAGTTTCTAAAGAACCTGTGGTGCCGCGTCGGTGGGGAGTATTACAAGATAATTTGGCTTTATCAACTGAGTTGATAATGTAAATTGGGCACCGTAAAGAGATTCGAAAGCTGACGTTTCGAGCGTTAGCCCTTAGTCGGAGCGAATCTTCCGACGAAGGGCTAACACTCGAAACGTCAGCTTTCGAATCTCTTTACGGTGGCCAATTCACATTATCAACTCAGTTGATAAAAACCAAATTATACTTATCAATTAGACTACTCATCCATTCTCAAACCGTAGTAAAATTAAAACCAAAACCAAATCAATTGTCTGATTACTTTCGACACTCGATTAAAAACCCCTCTATATAAGTTATATTGTACTTTGCAAAATCTTTTGGAAAGGCTATTCACTGAAAAAGTTCACGTTCCCAAAAGGTGCTACTTTGCGTTTCCCAGTCTCACAAACACCAAAATCATTCCATTAATTTTTAAGGTTGTTATTACTCTGCCGTTGTTTTGCGATTGTTTAATCCCCCGGTGTGCTCGCATATACATGAGTAATTTTTCAGTACCACTGAAATGGCAAGAAATTAAGACAAAATGATTGTAAGGTCCTGACTTGTCAAACAAATTGTTCAAATATTTGACAAAAACATTGGACGAGCTTGATCAAAGGGAAACTAAGCCACTGGGAAAAATCAGCCGCCAACTAATCACAGTGATATCAAATGGTGTAATAATCTTGTAATATCTTGTATTCAGTTTTATCTTGACAAGTCTAAAAAATCGCACAGCGTCGTCGTTGTAGTGCAAGTTTGTGCTGCTAGTTGTAATGCACCTTCACCTTTCTTCAGGATATATATATTGTATTCTTACTCTTGCATGTACTTTTGTCTTTTTTCCTGGACTGATATGTACAGTGGAACGTATCCGTAGCTTTGGCGATGAGTCTAGACTCGAAAGCCTACGTGCTGAGGTGGTTCAAGAGAAAAGCCACAAGAAACAGTTAGAAGAATCTGCGGCTTTAAAACAATCCGAGGTGAGTCTTGAACTGTTCCCAGATATTCTTCTCTAGTTTTTGTTGGATCATTTTCTTCTCTCTATTTTGGTAGTTGAGAGAGTTTTCTTTTTAGCATATTACAAGTTGGTGCTTAGCGGATCATCGCACTTTTCAGTTTTGTTTTAAACGTTTCATTTGTTCTTTATTTACTGTTCTTTCATTGGTTTACTGCGAGCTAATCACTTTTTGTAATAATAAAAAACGTTTTAACTTTGAATAACTTAACCTGTTCCTGAGAATTCGAAGTAGTTTGAGTTTATCAATCATGGTAACGCACGAAACGACACATTCTCCAACACTTTTACTTTAGCAGATACAAAAGGAACACGAACGGCATAGACAACTGAAGATCGAAACACTTCAAGTAAGTATACGACGCTAGTGATGTAACCATAACATTCATTGGTGTTAGTTTTACGTAACGATAGAGAAAGGCCTCCCACCATCCTCTGTAAGCGGGGCTGGTTTTCCCTCGCAGCCCCCCTAATGAAGGAGTCCTCAAACGCCCTTTCTGGCATCGTTCACGATGGCTCGTTGGGGTCCGGCTACATTAGTTATGCGTTTTATTTGTTAGACTCCAAGAATGATTTGCTGAGCATGTTAACTGTGTAGACTCTTTGACATTCATTTGACGCGTGTAAGCACAACCGGAACCCCTCTTGCAGGATTTTTATGGAACCTTTAGGGAAAAACTAGAGAAACATAAGTCGGTGATCAGAATAAAGGTCAGCAAACCACATTGACGAACAACCTCGTTCCCACGGTCTCAGTCATCTTCCCGCCCTTCAGGAGGAGAGGGAGGGAAGATAAGAGACCCTGGATACGAGGTTGCGTGGTGGCATAAATGTAAGGCGGGGGTACACGTGAAGGCTGTTTTGACGTCGCTAAACATGGCCTTTTTGCCAATATCTCGGTCACGTTTCAAGCGACACTAAATCTCTCTGCTTATCTCATTAAGTACTGTTTGGCGGTTTTGTGTAAATTTTGGGTGATTTTTGGGCATTTTGGGAAAGAGATATTTTTTTCTCAAAGGATAGGTTAAATTGAGGAAAATATGAAATGTTGAACATTTGATGGATTTGAAAAATTGAAATCTAAAGTGATGAATTAGTAGACGCATACCAAACAGTCCCCTACCAACTTGGGGCTCTCTGTTGCGGGGGTCAACTGTTTGGTAGTGTTTCCAACCCATCTTAATCCTAACAATTTCCTTTTGATATTACTTCAAATTTCACTCCTATTCATGTTTACCCCCGTCTTAACATTATTTAGAAGTTGTATGTTGAAAAGGAAAAAAAAGTTCTATGGATCTTGGATGCCGATATGTATTTTATTTTGACCAAGGCTCTTAAATCATACTGAGTACGTCATATAAGGCACTCAGAATGCATCTCAGGTACCCAGTACATCATACACGCAGTGAAGGGGTAAATATACGCCGCCAGTAATTTTCAATAAAGTTTTTTGTCCACTTAGAAGCGTGACCAGAATCGTGACAAGGCCCAGATGACCCGCAAGCTGAAGCGTGAGCTTCAACAAGCTTTATCACGCAATCAACTCCGGAGTGATAAAGCTCATTCTGGACTCCGACAGAACGTCGCAGAAGTTGAGGGTAAAATGGACATGGAAGGGCAAGACGAAGACGATGAAGCTTGTCGACTTGCACTGAACCTTGCAGAACTGGACAGTACAATGGACGAGTAACGAAATATATTTTATTCCGAGTGTATTGGACCTTCTCCGTATCCGCGCTGAATGATATTGTGTTGAGTTATGCTATATTGTGACAATTCCGCAGGCCGCGTCATTTTTTTTTCGAAGTACAAAACAACGAGGGGAAATAAATACATACGGTTGCTGGCCAAAGAAAGGTTTAGTTTTTTGTCCGATGAAGCGTTAGGGTGCACCATGGCGCTTTTAAGTGATTCACCGCTCCACGAACGTGCTAACTAACTGATTACACTGGCAGTGTACAAATATCACTCGCTATTTATACTCTGCTACGTTATGTTTGATAACAAAATCCTCTTACGCAAAGCCAAAGTGAATCAAACGATTAAAAAATCTCAAACTAACCCTGGACCACACCCCATCATCTATGGCTGCAGACAGCGCCAGCTATCATGTAACAAGTTTATCGTAGATTAACTGCGGGTCAATAAAGTTTCTTCACAATTTGATTTTGTCCAAGATTTATTTTTGGAAGCTGATCAGTTGCAAACAATCATTCATCAAGAAGTCTAATTGTAAAATTCATGTGTCACGTTCGAATGAACATAAATGGTCAAAACTGAGGATTAGTCACCCATGTGAAACACCGCCGCTAACGTCATCCAGCACGCGAGTCCACTTGTTTGTGTGACCTTGGGATCAAAGACGACAAATTTAGCGCTCAGGGAAAGATCCAGTTTTCAGTCTACGACATGGTGTCAAGTATTGATTTTTTTCCGCATTCCGTAGCATTTATAGCCTTGACGGTCCTTTCTCCGGATGAAGAGCCGTTTGGTCTACTGTAATATCACCCCACTCTTATTCAAGTACTTAATTTTCAAACGAACTAGGTTAAAAGATTAAAACGAACTGGTCTCTTTAAGAAGTTTCACAAAGCTCAATAGTTAATTTCGTGAGTTGTGCGTGCCCTTGCCGTAACAACAGACTGATAGATGTCAGTCTGAAAACTAATTACCTGCGGTTGTTGATCAGTCACAAAAGAGTCGATCTTGACACCCACAAAGGTAAAACAAACGTCCATTCTTTTAGCTCACGAAAGTCAAGGTTGAAACTGATATTTATTGCCCAATTGTCGGAAACCTTAATTTAATACTATTGAGCATGAGTACGGGTTTTTTTTCCTAAAGACTGACCTTGGCTGTACAAACATTTAGACTAGCACTAATCACTTCTATTCTTTCCATTTTCACCGTCAAGGTTAAAACCGAACCGATATTTTCATCCTCATAATTATAAAGTTTGTAACACTGAAAGTACGAAAATTTAGCTATCACACCATCCTATATATTCCTCCCGCGTGCACTACTTTACTACACTTAATAAGGAAATAGAAATGAAACCTTTGGGTCAGTAGGAAAAACCTTTCTAAAATAAGCCCACTGCCGAAGATAAATTATATCATTCATCCTTTTAATTTACAGTGGAGTCCCTATTTTCTAACCACTCTGGGGCAAGGAGGCTGTTCCGAAAAACTGGGAGGTTCGAAGAATCGTGGGTAAAATTTCTCCAAACTTTTTTGCTAGGGTGCAAAAATTTGCTTCGAATAAACGTGTGGTTTTACAAATCAGGATTCTTTTGTATTTCCTGATTGCAGCCTGTTATCAAATAGCTGCATTTTTTTTGTCTGGATGTCCTTCTTTTAAAAAGAAAAGACTGACTGTTCTTCAAGGTTGAAAGCTGCAGGATGTTTTGACGATGATCGTTAACACATAGAACTGCCGTCAACGGTCGGTCGCTGAGAGCCAAGGTGACACTACTTGTTTTCGTAGGTCACGCAAATAAGTAACTAATTATTACTCATTTTCAAAAGTGGGTAGTCCACACTATATTGGCTCCCCTGATTTGTTGTTCGTTCTTCATCAATGGCTATGTTCATTCCATTCAATTAAATCAAAAGACTCAAAGATTTGCACTAGAGTAAGCCGTCGTTTCCATTAAGTGAACACTAATTCTCATATTGTTTACCTACAATCGGATACAGTGAAATAATGTGGCTTAACGGGACAGTAGATGGAGGTGGGTGGAGGTTCAAAAGTTACTTGCTATCACGAAAGCGTGGACGATTTTAGCAATGTATACGAGAAGTACCAGTTGAATGAATGATAAATAACTAATTCTCATTAACCCTTTGTCGGGTAACTTGAGTTAGAGGCAGATGATTTCGTGATTCAGCCCCTAACTGAGACACGCTCTATCTGTTTGTTAGATAAACAGAGCCTTTCAAGTGTGACTAGCGACCTTGACATTGGGACACTTTCAAGTAAACAACCAAGGTTACAGGGAAGCTATATAAATACCACCCGGGGTACATCACTGGAACAAAATTTGCTAAACTGAACACCTCGAGTAAGCGTCCTTGTCTATCTAGGGACAGTCGACATGGAGGACATGAACAGTTCAGTCTTCCAAGAGAGCTCCTTTTATTTCCTTTGCCTTTGCTTGGCCGTCACCCTGTTGCTGCTCTTTTTGGGATTGGCCAAAATTCGGAGAAACGGCCTTCCGCCCGGACCATTCGGTTTACCGATTGTCGGGAGCCTGCTTCATCTTGGCGACTCGCCGCACCTCACTTTATCAAAGATGGCCAAAGTTTACGGAAGTGTCTTTTCCATTCGCCTCGGTTGCAGGAACGTAATCGTCTTGAACAGCCAAGATGTCATTAAAGAGGCTTTCTCGAAAAAGGCTGGCCATTTCTCTTCGAGACCACCCTTTCATTCTTTTCAAATAAGCAGCCTTGGAGGTAAGAGCATAGTATTCGGTGATTTTGGTCCATCGCACCATCGAAACAAGAAACTTGCAACCCGTGCTTTGCATTCTGTTTTTAGTGATGTAAACCGCTTTAACACCTTGGCGCAACAAGAAACAGAGCAGTTGTGTAGTCTATTGACAGAGCTGAACACATCCGAAGCTCACGACTTGACTCCACACCTAAGAAATGTCGCCATTAACTTTGCATTTAGACTAGTATTTGGAGACGATTTAAAACAAGACTATAGCGTCCATTTCCAGAGCCTCATGGAGAGAGCCGCTGACTTTGTTGAGAACAATAGTGCTATAAACTTGCTAGATTTCTTCCCGTGGCTTCATTTTGCGTTTGAAAAGCAGTGCAAAGCTACAAAAGCCGCCGTGGAAGAGCTGTTCGACTTTGTAGGAGGCGCTTATAGGCTGCAGCGACATGCAAACATTAAAGAGGCTGGTGTTAATGTGGCGGCATCCTTAGATCAAATCATCAGAGAGGACATGTTGAGCGCTGGAAAACAGCAAGATGCCGCTAAGATGCCATTAGACGAAGACGCACTGGTTACAATTTTAGCCGACATTTTTGGTGGTGGAATCGAAACGGTGTCCACCACGTTAAGCTGGGCGATGCTTCTAGTCCTTTCAGCACCTAGACTACAAGACGACTTGAAAGCGGAACTGATGAGCGAAATAGGAACAGAGCGCCTTCCCACTTTACAAGACCGAGCAAAACTCCCTCTGCTACAAGCCACAGTACTAGAGGTCCTGCGAAAGTCCACTGTCATTCCTTTGGCAATCCCACATTACACCACAGAAGACTCGACGGTCGCTGGTTACCGTGTACCGAAAGGAACTACCGTTTTGGCAAATCTCTGGGCTGTTAATCACGATCCGAAACACTTCCATCAGCCAGAGATTTTCAACCCCTACCGTTTCCTCGATGAGGAGGGGCAGCTTCTGTTAAACCAGCAGGCCTTCTTTCTTCCTTTCTCTACTGGCGGAAGACGCTGTCTTGGTGCTACCCTCGCAAAAGCCGAGTTGTTCATGTTCCTCGGTTGCCTCCTGCAGCGTTTACACTTCCAGCTTCCAACAAATAGCGAACCCCTCAACCTTGATGGCACGTATGGTTTGGCGCTGAAACCTCACCCATTCAAGGTGCGAGTTGAAGCGCGGAAGTTTGAACAATAACCGTCGAACCACTAGAACTTGTCCACCAACGAAAAGTGCCGCTTGACCGACTCACTCTTGTAGACAAATGGTTCTAGTAGGTCATGACTTTAACATAGTTTTAAGTAGCTAGTTTTGGAACTTTGTTTTAGTGACTTGCCGTTTGCTTCACGGATAGGAATCCTGACTGTCGATCATTGTTTAAAAAACCGTACTCGAACGACAGGATAAAGTTGGACTAAATGCTGATCTCTCGAATTAAAACATGTGTAATGAATTAACCAAAGTTGAAAAGATGATGAAAACCTGAATCCTTCATTTCATAGACTTAGGATTACATGACTGGATGTCCAATGACCTATTTCTGTACACGTGCGATTTCAATGTGAGAAATCCGAAACCTGGAGTCAGCTTTGAATCACATCAACAAAACCGCGGTCCTTGTTTCACTTGAGAGATTTTCAACGTGTTCAAGATTCGTGAACGGTGTATTATAAGTTAGTTTGATAACTTCACAAGCACACAAGGTTATCAAGTATCTTTCTGTACGCTTTTATGGATCTTGAATTTCACTGGATTTCAGTGCCAACGACAATTGGTAGCTTATGCTTGCTATCAAGCTACATAAAACCAATAAAATATCTATGTATACTTGTTTAGTTCATCTTTCGATACCTTGAATGGATAACTCCACTTTAATGTAATTTATATCATGTCGAAGTTTTGATTGAAAGGAAATCTCTGTAAGCTATGCGAAGGATGTTCTGGAAGTTCATATTGAGCAGAAAATATGCAACTTTATCCGATGACTCAGTGATATTGTGTTCTTATGTCTGAAAGAAAAAATTTAGAGTTCATACAATTTTAGGCGTGCTTATGAAATTCACACGCAATTGACCTAACTTCACGTCCTAGTTTTCTTTTGCCATACAATTATTTTGATGTAATGTCCGCACAATTTGTCATATAGAAATAAGTGATGTTTGGTACTATTTTATAGTAAGAATTACTTTGTAATCTTTCGGTTTGTCCTATTTTTTTACAATGAAGTGTTACTATATCGATGACATCGTTGCTTATTGCAGTTATTGGAGCAACAAGCAACTACGAACGATTGGAATAAAATTTCCCTTTTTAGATACATTTTAAGGCTTTATGATAATCCACTTAGTCTTTGGAGCATTCAATGAGCTCTCCCGAAGAACGAGAACGAGAAATAATTCCTCTCAACTCCCATGGTTGATTAAAACCCTCTGGGTTGAAAATCTTGAAATATCAGCATGTGCGATGCTCTCAAACAAGGCGGGAAGGGGGTTGGGGGGTTTTGGATTTTTGTTTATTTGTACACAAGTTATTATTTAGGGGGAGATGGCAGGCCCCTCTTTTTAATCCGCGACTGATTTCCTTCTAATTTTATGGTATCTCCTCATTCCGACCTATTACACTTTACAGCTTGGAGTAAGGGATCCGTGGTAAGGGAGAAAAGGAAATTTGAATCTGGGAGTAGCCTTGGATCACCTTGCCTGGTGATTCTCTGCTTTCAGAGCTGACCTTCGCGTATTCAGGAACTCAGGTGGCCCAGAATATTCACCAAGCCATAGCAGGCGTGACTTTAAGAAAATTATAAGGCTTTTGAAACGTTTATACGGGCTGAAAAACACAGCTTGTTCACTGCTTGGCCACCACTTGGGTAGCCTGTGCACTCCACAGTGAGAACAAGATCATGTGACCCAATGGCGGGAAATTTCACTCTTTTCCCAACCCCCGTTGCATTAATGATTCAAATTCTCAATTTGTCATTATTATCAACCGAATTGTCTTCATCCGTCTCCATTCTTTAAGCAAAAGTTTGTATTCCAGTGAAAGTTATGGTAGATGAAGCTTCTCAAGACATCTGTCGACAAATTGTATTTCTCATCGATTCTAATCCTTCGTTTTGGGGATCGAACTGTAGCTTGGAAGACACATCCAACGCCATTCGATTGTGTGTGCTCAAAATTCTCACGTACTTCAGCAACAACGGCAGAGGAAAGCGATCGAATCTTCGCTGGGGCTACAAGTTCTTCAACTCTAGAACGCTATCACATCAATTTGAACGACACGAGTTCAAAGATTTCTCAGTAGAAGTGTTTGAAGAGTTTGAAACTGAAGTATCGAAGAAGTTCGACGAATCCTTCTCACAAGCAAGCAACACACTTGAGCAAAATGAGCCGGAAGGAGAGAAAGATTCCTCCTTTGGTAAACCACCCGCTGGAGCTAAATGTATCTCTTGTGCTTTAACTAATGTAGTTCACGATTTTCAATGGGAAAGACCAGACATAAGTTCGCCCGTGAGAAGTACTCGAGCTCGCGGAAACAACAACTTGCTTCATGGCAACAGATCATCAAATACTCGTAATGTTATGTTTTTATTGAGTGGTTGTCCTTGCGATGGTGAATCAATCTCTGACTTTACTGGTGAAACTTTATCATCTTTAAGAACGTTCGATGCTGTCAAGAACATTCTAATGCCTTCAATGTTGTTCAAGGAATTTAAACAAAGACACATTTGTTTACATTGGGTAGACATTGGAAATGCCCAACAGGAGGTAATTAATTAGCTTACATTTTAAAATAAACTTTTGTTTGATTTACTTCCTTTTATAGAATGTTCCAGAATTCTATGATTGGTTAGTCGGAGTTTGTTATACTGTATCTCAATAAAGCATGAGTTGTATGTTTCACACATGCTTTATGGAGTTTTATGATATAGATAGGACCCTGCGCACGCTCTGATTGGTCAAAAACCCATGTTTTATCAGGGTATAAAACATTGAAAAAGTGTGTTTTATTATTTTGCGCGCATAAAATCTATACCATAAAGCAAATGAAGAAGCCTAAGCCGTCTATTACACTATGATAAAACACTCCTGCGGCTCGTGTTTTCTACATTTCCCTCGTGTTCTCAAATGTCCGTCGTGTTTTATCACAGTGTAATACATGGCTTAGGCTTCTTTATTTGTTAAATAATGCATGTGGCTTAAGTCAATCACCACTTTCATCTGTCCTCATTGTGGCATGGGACACTTAAGACCTTCACAGTCTCTCTCCAGCGTGAACAATCTTGTGCCACCTTCCGGATTTTGACCCAGATCAGGTGTATGGATTTAAGGTGGCTTGAAACAGTTTCCAGCACTTTCCAAGACATAGATTTTTATTGGTCGTTATAACCACTCTATATCAGTTGATACCAAACTCATGGTATCACTGCCCAATCATTGGTGAACATGTTGCTGTCAATTTTGTGGCATAATAGGCTACCATAGCAACAATATGACCTGCTAAAAACACCCTTAATTTTAGCTTTAAGCTCTTACTGCATGACTCAAAAACAAGCTAGGTGATCCCCATTTTTCTTATTGAATTGTGACAAGCATGATAAGATGCAACGTTTTGCAAAGTTTAAAAAATTCTGTTGAGTGGGTTCAGAGCCACCTTGAATTTTCGAAAAATTTAGCTGTTAGAAAAGTGCTGGATACTGTTGTCAGCCATCTTAAGTCCTTTTTCTGCTGACCTCTTCCAGGTTGTTTTAGGCCTCCCCCATTGTCTCTTCCACTCTGGTGTCCAAAACAATCCTTCATTACAGACACTTCTTCCTACTTAGTGGGGAGGCGTGTCCTGTGATGATGCTTCTCTCCACTTAGATGTGAAGTGGGGGCGCATTGTGCAATCATCCAAATAATGACTGCATAGGAGACTAGGCAGTTTCATACATGTACATATTGTATTCAGCTACAGTATAATTATACTTGATCTTTACTTTTATTGATCAAGTAAGAATTCCTCTACTAACAATTTTGTTCATCTAACATAATTACACTGTTTTTATTTCCTATTTTAGAATACTGTCTTGAAATCATTCTTGGATGCTTTAGTGGAGCAGTTTGGTGGTCGCCTGATAGCTCTTTCTGCACTGATTTATGCTGGAAACATTTTCTCATTGGCATCTGACTTGACGAATAAATCTGGAAGAAATGTTTCAGCTGGTAAAGAAGTCACATCCTATGTTAGCCATGGACCATTGCTACCTTTTAAGACTGTTATGGATTTTTATTTCCGTGGAAAGACTACGAAGTCACCAGAAGTGGTTAATGCCATGCAAAATCAAACAAAGCTGGGTTGTCCTGAAACCTCAGGATTCCTCTGTTCTTTAGGTAATTACAATAATTATAATAATTTATTATAAAGAGCAGTGATTTCAACAACTTATATACCAAAGGAGATCAATCTACTGTAATATCTGACTGTTGTTTTCCTTGCAGTTGAATTTCTTTTTGGACCTTCTAAGCAATTTAGAGGTCGTTACTTGACAAATTTTAGCGTCATTCCAAGTGATTGCCTTGCAGTCATCTTCATGCCATTGATAATGTCTATTTTAATGTCGTACTACTCTTGTACACACTTAGATACTGATGAGAAAGTCCATTGTGCTGTAAAACTTCGCTCCATGTTCCAGCCAGAGCCAGAACAGCAAGGCCAAAGAGACCTCCATCATTTCGCTGCTGACAGGACGAATGCCGCTAATGATCAGCAAGCTACAACAACTGAAATGTCAACACCAGAAAAACAGGAAAGCCCTCCTAATCTACTGTGGATCAGAGGAGTGATAAATCATGCCTGCATCTGTCCAACATG
This sequence comes from Micromussa lordhowensis, assembly GCA_964020085.1. Taxonomy (NCBI): domain Eukaryota; kingdom Metazoa; phylum Cnidaria; class Anthozoa; order Scleractinia; family Lobophylliidae; genus Micromussa; species Micromussa lordhowensis. The sequence continues at coordinate 16,296,483 of OZ026597.1, read as the reverse complement.
GTTGCACCCCACTAAAGGATATTCATGTATTGGCATGGATGACAGACATGTAGATGATTCAACAAACTCTGCTTTGTGCTCACAAAGATATATTTCTGGGTGGTTCCAAGAACTATTACTTTACTTGGCAAATGATAGCAAACTCCTGGTATGTAAAGTTGGCTCTCTTTATTATTCACTGGGAACTTTCATTCTTTTACAAAATGACGATAAACAGTCTTGTATGATAAGTTTCTTTAGTGTAATTGACAGATAAACCTCAAACAAGAAGAAGTCTTACTGTCACTATTGCATGCTTGAGTTCAAAGAGTTTATAAGAGAGATGTTCCTTGTAAACAAGGACAAAACATTACATCAATGTAGATTTTTGAATGTATATGTTATGGTTTAAATTTACTTCTGGTTTAATTTTTTTTTAAACCAGTTTAAATTTTTCAAACTAGTTTATATTTTTGAAACTGGTTCATATTTTTCAAACTGGGTTGAATTTTTCAAACCAGTTTTTTTTTTGTCAACTATCTATAAAAAGGGAAAATATCTCTTAACATTCCTCTAACCTATTCTCTCCTTTTCTCGCTGAGTTTCTCCTGATTTATTGTGCCATCTATTCTACCCCTTCCCCCAAATCCCCATTAAGCTTGAATACTAATTAACAGTAGGTTTCACTTTTTTTTCTTTTTATCTTGTACTCACCGGGATTTGAACCGCCGACCTCTGGATCTGCTTCCCACTGTCATTACCACTTGACCATGAAAGCAATGGATGCAAGAGCTCTCATACTTGTTTTAATTATCAGTTCATCACCCCAAGCCCCTCTCATATAAATTTTAATTTATTCATAAATACATATACATTTTAATTTATTCATACATGAACTTTGTCTTTGTTACTAAGAAGCTAACCATTCTAAATAAGTGCTTAGGCCTAATCACTAACTTGAGTGCTTAACACAAATTATTAAGACACATGCTCACATTCTGCTCAAAATTGAAAATTAAACTGGTTTGAAAATTTCAACCCAGTTTGAAAAATATGAACCAGTTTGAAAAATTTAAACTGGTTTAACAGAAATTAAACCAAAAATAAAATTGAACCATAACATATACAATATAGATTCTGTAGCCTTTGTGTTTTGGCCTAAGCTTAGAATATCCAAATTACATTGTAGAATCAAAGAATGACATAAATTAGGGCTCTTTGGTGGTATACAGTATGTATATGTTGCAGGTCAAAATGAAATTCAGGTTAAATGATTTTAACCTAGTTTGATTCGCAATTTCCTTTGTCTTCTAACCCTAATTATTCATGTTCCATGAATAATTAGGGTAAAGAACAAAAGAAATTAATTTTAACCTGAATTTCATTTTGACCTGCAACATATATATTATTATGTCTGATAAGTCTCGCACAAGGCATTACGTGATAGTGATGCTGGATGTTTTGTAACATTGTCTTTACTTTTCCTTGTTAGGTTCTTGACTTTATCGACTGTGATAGTGGACTGCCAGTCAGTGCAGTACTCCAGCCTCTGACCTCTGTCTGTGGTGTTATAAGTGTCATTGCATCAGATTTTCTTGTGACTCTTGACAAGTTACTGCTTTGGAATGGCAAGACTGCAGTTCTGGATAGGGAACGTGTGAAAAGCACGGAAACCTCCTTCCTTTTGGTTAACAAGCACAGATCCAAAACTGGTTCTAAACCAGCCAAGCCACTTGGATACAATGAAGTCTTTGTCGGGCTTACAAGTTCCCAAAGTAATGTGGAAGGTATCTGTTAACTAAAATTGCCGTTCAGTTTCAATCAATTGAACCACACTCACATAACCTGCACCATCAGGCCATTGTGGTTTTATCAGGGTTGTTGTATTATAATAAAACATGGAAAAATGACTCTCTGAGGTTTTATTTCAGGCAAAAGTAAGCTAACATGATAACAAGGTGGTCGTAAGGTGGGGCTCTATTGTAGCCATTTAGCAGTATCTTAATTTAACTAATCACACTCTGACAACACAAGTCATTTTGAGAACAGTTGGAAAATTTGTTAGGGGTAATAGTATACACTGTTGATGTAACATAGTAACAAACCATGCTTTTTTGTCAAATGTTCTACTAGGATATAAAGTACATGGACGTCAAAGCACATGGATAAGAAAAGAACAATCAAACTGCATTCTGATTCATATCTCCTACTATACATACTCAGTAAAGCATGTGCAACATGATATGGAAACAACGATAACTAAATTAAAATATCGTGTGTATACAATAATTTGCAATAAATCTGACAGGTTGTTAGTTAAAAACTCTGATTTTTGTGATGTTTTTGATGGTCTGGCAGCAAGTGATTCAAGAAAATTTGATGCTGGGTTTGTTGACCCGTGGTGCTCTTTTCCTGATGTTGATGATAATAACCGGTTTCTTCGCAGTGAGCTGACCAGGTATATGTACTGTACTCTAGGTTATACTATACAATGAACAGTACGTAACAAAAAGATTTCATTACATTAAAGTGAAGGGATGGCAAATGGTTGTTCAAAAACCATGGGTGTCGCGAAATTTGCGTTTTCTTGAGTCTCGCAGTACTGTTTTATTTACTTTTTTTTATATAAAGTGACATCTGAACATCTTAGAACCTGAATGCCTCAAGCTTGCATTTTCTTTAAAACACTTTGAGGTCTTGTTCTCGCAATTGAAGAAGTCAAAATGTCTTTGACTTGCAAAGAAAAATGCTAGTCTTGCCCTCTTGCAAAGTCTTACATTTACCATTCACCACTGCTAAGTGAGTGGCATGGCTGTTGTTCTTGTTCTTGTTGTGATGTCTTCTGTACATTGTTGCAGAACAGGGCTGGGTTGTTTGAAAGCCGGTTAACGCTAACCAAGGTTAACCGAAGTATTAATTTTTCTTGTATAAAAATGTTTTTCGCTTCCTAGTTTTTGTTTAGTTTGAGATTATTAAAATTCAAAAGAGAAGGCCAAACAATATATTAAACAGAAAACCTCTCCGAAAAGTTGCAAAACTGAAATCGAAATTCTTGCTAACCCTGGTTGGCTTAATCGGGCTTTGAACAACCCGGCCCAGATGAGCAAATAATGAAATGCATTTGTTAGGTATAGTGCAAACACAGTAGGATTTATGCTAGTTATGAATTTTGACTACTTTAAATGGATGTAAAGTACTGTTTGGAACAGGACTGTTCCCGGCAGCGTTAAATGGATTTGTTGCTGCTTAATTGATCTAATCAATATGCAGAAAGAGAAACACTACCCAAAGCCGCTGATTCATTAATAATTTAGCCTAAGGGTTTTCAAAGTATATTTGTGAGATCTCCTTTTTGACAAAAAATATTGATTTGCTAAGGCTATACACATGTACAAATCATGTTTAGGATGAGAGCACATGTATGACTCGCCTGCTTTACAAAATATCGTCAGCATTTTTTGACCAGATCCTAAAAGTGTGGCATTAATTTACATTGAAAACAAGGACACATGAAATTGATTCTGATACAATTGACAGGGGTAATGACTCTGAAGAAGAAAATGAAGCTGACAATGAAGAAAGTGAATCTAAATTAATGAAGGAACTGAAGAAGCTTTACAACAGTAAGGAAACTAAGTCAGCATCAACAGCTTTTAATGGAAGGCTGTCATCAAAACAGTCCAAGGTGAACACTCCAACGAAAATGAAGGTGAAGAAGGCTGTGGTGAAACAGAGGTAAGAGAAGAATAAACTAGATCTGTATCACAATTTATGAAAAAGAAGCTGTAAGTTAATGATAGTATTTCTACGAAGACCACAAGTTATTCTGTTAATATTATAGCTGTACAACTTTGCATCTTGCCTGTTTCTATTGTTCATGATGTCCATAGCAATACATTCGTACATGTATTACATGTACCTGAATTAAGAGTTGTAGCTACTGACGTTTACATAATTATATGCTGCACAGCTGTTCTCTTCGAGAATAACTCAGGCATGAGTTAAATAGCCATTAAATATTGCATGTTGAATGCCACAGAACTTGTGCCCTTTAGCGAAAATCTCTGAATGTAGATTAGCTAATAGTTTGCAGTCTGCTTGGCTTCTTTTAAAGGCAGCTTAGCACTTGTTCTGTAATATGTCTTTATACATCTTGCAAGTGACATAATTTCAGTGAGTGTGCTTGAAACAAAGGTTTGAAGACTTGATCATGTTGGCATCTTGTCAGCTTTTCATAAGAAATTTTCTTAAAAGTCAGCTGTGAAATTAAAGCCTGCTCAAGTTGTGTTCTTAACTGTGATGATCACTGATTTCTTCATATCTTTTTCCGTAATTCAAAGATATGATCTTTCATATATTCATTTGCATTCTTCATCATCTATGGGTAAATCTCACACTCACAATTTGACCAGCTCCCAGCTGGCTTGATAGCTCAGTTGGTAGAGCACTGCACCAATATCGCAGAGGTCATGGGTTCGAATCCCGTTGTGGCCTGGATTTTTTTCAGGCTTCAATTTCACAGCTGCTTAAGTTGCATAACTGCGGTGATCACTGATTTCTTCATAATTTAAAACGTTTTTCTTGACGTAGAAATTTGGAGAAGAAAGCAGAAACAAAAGATCAGAACAACAAACTGGATAAAAAGGAAAGTCAATCTGCAGTTAACAATAACATAGAGGACAGCTGTACTAATGAGGAAAAGCAGACAAAGACCAGCAGCATTAAAAAAGAAGACGTCCCTTGTAATATCAAAGGTGTGTTGGTGCACGTACAATAATTGATAGTGATAGACGTTAATTACATGTATATGAATATAAAACTGGTATCGCTTTGAGCAACTAGCGATAAATGCGATGCTTTGGTGACCTCATTGTTCAGGGAAACAAAAGGTTTATTTTGTTTTTCATTCAACAAAAGATCTCCAGCTGAGGTTTTTGCATACATTATTTCTCAAAGAGCAAACCATAAAAAAAATTCCTTGCCCGTAACCTTTCATTTGTCACACATCACATGCTTATATTTGCCTATTTTTAGAGTGCTTTGTAGATGTATGTGTAATGGCCAGCAAACTCATTTAAATTTCTCTAGCACTAAGCTTACTGCTATCGGTCTACTCTTAGAAATGCACTGGAAGTGAAAGAAAGCTCTTAGAAATGCCTTGCACTGCAAATTTTTATTGGAACAACGCCTTCTACTACATTTAACCCTTAGATAATTTTATTTTATTTTAATTCATGGCATATAGGCATAATAGATTTGTTCATAGTTTTATCATGTATATATCTGTTGCAGGTCAAAATGAAATTCAGGTTAAAATGAAATTCCTTTGTTCTTTACCCTAATTATTCATGGAACATGAATAATTAGGGTTAGAAGACAAAGGAAATTGAGAATCAAACTAGGTAAATATCATTTTAACCTGAATTTCATTTTGACCTGCAACATATCCATTTTGATGTTATAGCCATATTTTAGCAAACTGCATTTTAGATTGAGGGCTACAAGTTTATTAGTGTTGTACACTATTAGGTACTACTCTCGGTGAATAAAGTGTTAACTTACTTACTTACTGCAAATTCATGCACTAATTTCAACTCATTTTGAACAGGATATGCGATACATATTATCAAATATTGCATTCTAAACATTGCAATAGCTGAAACACTTTTAATTATTTTCCATTTCTACATGTATTCCTTAAATTAAAGGTTCTTCCTACTGGTATGTACTTTGTTATCGTTACTTTCAATATCTTCATTGCCTTAAACAATACCTTAACAATACAAAATATTCTGGCCCATAGATGAAGCAGAGCTGGTGAAGGTTGTTCATGATTTATGTGACAAAGTTATTTTGGAGGTAAGATATGTAGCTAAAATGTAGCTGGAGCTTTGATGGATATTGTTCTAACATCCCAGTTGTCAAGATAACAATTAAAAAAAAAAGCGTTGATTGTAGTTCAAGATTTGTTAAATATCACTCTCTTTTATTAGGAAGCAAATATACTTGACAGCATCACCAACATAGTGACACTAGTTTCCTTTGCTTTTGTAAAAGAAGGAGCTGACAGAGAGAAGGTGTGTTTTTCTCTACTTTTGTCTGTGTAGATGCAGTTAAATGCAACTTAACTACATGTAAGTTGACAACAAAGAGAAGCTAGCACTCATCAGCTAGTCAGCGGTTCCTGGGTGTTAGTGTGGCATAGTCGGGCAGGGCTCGTACAGGTCATGGAAAGCCTGAAAAGTCATGGAATTTATTATTTCAATTTCCAGGCCTGGAAAGTCATGGAATTTAAGTGAAGGTCATCGAAAGTCATGGGAAAGCAATATGCTTTCAGAAAATAAAAAGGCAAAAAGATAAAAAATTTGAAAAAATAACAGACAGTCGGCAACAGCCTTTAATTTCAGTAGAAACATGCATTTAATGCATTATAATGCTGGAAAGTACGTGAAATAAATGATTGTTTTGATACTACTGGAAAACTCGAAAAGGTCATGGAAAGTCATGGAATTTTAAAAGCTTCAAAGAGTATGAACCCTTTTGAGAGTTTTTTGGTGGAACTCCTAGTTATTTTGCCTTGTCTTTTTCTATCCCTCCATCCCCATCCCTTTTCCACAGTTATTTCAGTGTGATGGGTGCCTGGAAGACCGTTTGTGGAGGCTCGTGGCTGGGTTGCGGTGATTGCCAGTCATGGGAGACTTTTACTGACTAGGGGTGGGCTGATCTCAATGGAGATCCCTCGACATCCCAGGTATCCATCTTTGATGCAGCGTGAAGCAGGTGGAAATTTCAGATAGTCTACTTTACAAACTGTGACATCTTTTAAAATGACATTCATAAGTTGAGCGAGTGGTTCCCATTAGTCATGTCAATAGTACATGTATGTATCATAAATTGTGCAAGTCATGTTGTTTGTGAAACACTTATAATAGAGTTGATTTCCAGCAAAAGCTACTGACAGGTTCCCATTAGAACTGACATGGGAACACAGAGAGTTTGTGCATTGTAAGTCTACTTATCAGATGCATATCCTGTTCCAGGATTGTGCTTCAAAGTTTCTAGGAGAGCATTTACTTCTAACAATATCAGCACTTAAAGAAAAATATGAAGGGTGCAGTGATGTTATCAGAACTGGACAACAAGTCAGAGAGTGAGTTCTTCTTTGTGTTTCAAAGTAACATACATTGTACTACGGTCGCCCTTCCTCAGCCTCTCATGCAGACATTTTGTTTGACTGCATGTATGATGCTGTAGATTAGTAAAAAAGGGGTAGTCCTTTACTCTACTTTACTTTATTGAATTTGTTGCATGTACAGAATTTGTAATAAAATAATGGAAGAGGAGGAAAGAAAATAACATCAGCAACTGGAGTAGAAAACAGGACAATGTCCCAATTGATATTCAACCCCAATAAATATTAACAAAATAGTAATTAATAATAATTATAATCGTGAAAGTAGTAATAAAAGATAGTAATAATTATCATGTTATGTTATTTACAATCAGTCCTTGACTAAATAATCTTAAAAAAGTTGTATTTTGGTTGTTGGCTTTATATAAATAGCTCTAGGTTTGTTATAGTATTGTACAGTGTTGTTGTAATATACAATACCAAATCGCATGTAGTTTGAAAAAAAAAAACGTGATACAGTCGAAGCTCTCGTAAGCGGACACCCTCGGGACGCGAAAAAAGTGTCCGTAACTGGAGCTGGCCGCTTACGAGAATGGTTCTCGTAAGCGGCCACTAGAGGTGTAGGGGATAGATGGCCGCTTACGGGAGTTTGCCCAGCTAACAACAAATACAGTACCATACTGGAAATACAAAAAACTACCGCTGTATTAAATCACATATTTGTGTTATTGCGCCCTATACTGTACAAGCCTACGATATAATGACGCCAAGTGTATACTGCAGTAATAGGACTTTCCCTTAGTGATTTTTTAAAAACAACTGCAGTAATAGGACTTTCACTTAGTGAATTTTTTGAAAACAACAAATCATAATTGCAACCAACACCAAAATATTCAACATTAACAGCCTCAACAAAAAGTAGTGATACGGTTTAAAATGTTTACGACCTGTGTGTCTTTCAGTCAGGCTTCAGTTTATATTAATGGTGACACAGAGAATTAACTCTGAAGTGTAAATTTAAGTGCTAAATGAATCCATGAATAACCCGCTGGGCGTTAGCCCTAGTAAAGGGAATCAGGGAACCACACGAGGTAAAGAAAAAATCTTTTGACCTCGGTGGGAATCGAACCCACGACCTCCGGATTAGATCTACCGTTACTCTGCCGACTGAGCTACGAGGTCGGACAGAGAAAGTCGGGAACGATTTAGATGGTGAATCGCGGCGAAGACAAAGTAGGGTACATATGAATGTTGTGCCGCGTAGCACTAAGAACACAAATGGTGACACAGAGAATTAACTCTGAAGTGTAAATTTAAGTGCTAAATGAATCTAAATGAGGTCAAAAGATTTTTTCTTTACCTCGTGTGGTTCCCTGATTCCCTTTACTAGGGCTAACGCCCAGCGGGTTATTCATGGATTCATTTAGCACTTAAATTTACACTTCAGAGTTAATTCTCTGTGTCACCATTTGTGTTCTTAGTGCTACGCGGCACAACATTCATATGTACCCTACTTTGTCTTCGCCGCGATTCACCATCTAAATCGTTCCCGACTTTCTCTGTCCGACCTCGTAGCTCAGTCGGCAGAGTAACGGTAGATCTAATCCGGAGGTCGTGGGTTCGATTCCCACCGAAGTCAAAAGATTTTTTCTTTACCTCGTGTGGTTCCCTGATTCCCTTTACTAGGGCTAACGCCCAGCGGGTTATTCATGGATTCATTTAGCACTTAAATTTACACTTCAGAGTTAATTCTCTGTGTCACCATTTGTGTTCTTAGTGCTACGCGGCACAACATTCATATGTACCCTACTTTGTCTTCGCCGCGATTCACCATCTAAATCGTTCCCGACTTTCTCTGTCCGACCTCGTAGCTCAGTCGGCAGAGTAACGGTAGATCTAATCCGGAGGTCGTGGGTTCGATTCCCACCGAGGTCAAAAGATTTTTTCTTTACCTCGTGTGGTTCCCTGATTCCCTTTACTAGGGCTAACGCCCAGCGGGTTATTCATGGATTCATTTAGCACTTAAATTTACACTTCAGAGTTAATTCTCTGTGTCACCATTTGTGTTCTTAGTGCTACGCGGCGCAACATTCAGTTTATATTAGTCTGGTTGGTTAGTTATATTAGTCTGGTCAGTTTCTTTGGGGTGTCCGCTTACGGGAGCTTAAAAACAAAGAAAAAGTCTAAGCCATAATCTCTGAAAAGTGTCCGCGGCCGCTTACGGGAATGTCCGCTTACAAGAATGTAAAAATACAGAGTTTGTATGGAAGTTAAAACGGGGTGTCAAACAAGGCGGCCGTAAGTAGAGCTGTCCGCTTACGAGAGTGTCCGTTAAGAGAGCTTCGACTGTAAAAAGTAACACGAGTTAATAAACATGGTTTACCACATTGATAGTCTTTGATGCCTTACCTTCAGGTACCAGCTTCAAATCCTGCTTAGAATGGAGATTGCAGTTTTTACAAATGCAGATGAAAACAGTCCCCTGGTTGAAGAGGTAGAAATTATTGAAGAGTTTTTAAACTGATTTTTTTGGTCTAGTAACTGTAAGTGACATTATTCATAGCGAAACAGCTGTTTATTGAACTTTAGGGTGTGTTCCTTTGGGGAATCTGGATCAGGATCAGTGATCTGAGATCACTCGGATCATAGTGCCCCAAAAGAACCATTGAATTCCTGACCACAGTGGATTCATTGGTTCCTTTGATCCATCCATGTCTGAGTGATTTTGGATCACTGATCTTGATCACCACATAGGGACAAGCTCTTAATCAATAATGAAGCAGCACACGTGCATGTAGTGTTAAGTGTAGTGTGAGAGTGAATTCAAAGAGTCTATAGTGTTTCATTAAAAGTTCTCCCATGTCTTGGGTTCCAAACAAGGCAAAGATACACTAAGATTCCATCGCGTTAGTGTTTGATTGTTGTTCATCACCATTTTATTTCGTGTTATTTCAAAAGTAACCAGAGCTTGTTGTTTTTCAATGTTTGTATGCTGTAGGTGACTGCACTGTTGCGAGCCATCTCGTTCATGAAGGACACTAAGTTTTTGACTGTATATCTACGCGAGGCACTTCTTCAAAGGTATGTAACTACATGGATTTGCTCATAACGTTTCAGTTCCTGCGCCTAGTTAGGGACGGACCAATATTTTTTGAAGGGAATGGTTGTTTGGGCAATTTCCCCTTCCCCCCCCCCACCCCCCCCCCCCCCGCCAAAAAAAAAATCATGCACAGCAAGTACTGCTGAAAAAATCGTGCAGGGGGAGCCATGGAAAAAAATCTAGGAGTTTCTTTAGTTCTATCCAAGTCCTGATTTTTAATGTTAATTTCTTTTCGCCCAAGTGCACAACCTGAATGTGCGAAAAAGTTTTTCATGCCTCCCTCAAATTCTCCAACCCGTCTCCTGCCCTCGACTGAAAAACCAATGGTCTGTCCCTTAACTAGCGACTTTTCCCACCCTTCTAGGTACAGTCACAGCCTTGCCAAGTTTCTGTGCGGTGTTTATGAAGGTCTGATGATGCGCCCTCCCAGGGAACTGTTGACGCCCTCCAAATGGTCCAGCGATGATGAATCACCCGTCAGACGCTCCGTCAACTCAAATTCCAGTGCTAAACAAGACTCTAATCAACCAAGGTAACTTGTCATTGTGTCGAATATGTTCGATGATGATGATGATATGTCTTCGGGAGTGACAAGTGGAAAATGGGAACACGTCATACAGATTGCCATCTAACAAGATGGATGCGGATGCAAGAAGATGACTACATCCTGAATCCAGAAATTTGATCAGGAACATAGGGTAGATAGATAGAACGACAATCTCATCTCGCGAGACGCGACTCTCGTTGTAGCCCATGGGTGGTAAGTTACTTTTGATTGATACTGTGTGACATTGTGTAACTTTTGAAATTCACTTGATGTTCTTTTAGAAGCAGTGGATGCCGTGTTCTCAGCCGGCATTTGAGTGTCACAGATGCGGTTGGCAAAAGAAGAGAGATCGTTGTACCTGGGAAGGCAAAACCAAAAGATAAGGAAAAGAAAAAGAAAGAAAAACCCCAAGGCTCTATCAGTTCACGAGGTTAGTCTTACAAGAACCCTTTTCATGGCCTGCCGTGCATAGCAATGTTTACAGTGACACTGAATTTGACACCGGCTTGTGTATGCTCTGTAGGTGCTACAAAGAAGGAAGAGAAGAAAGCTGCAGGTCAGAAAACGCCTGTTAAACTAGTCAGACGAAATCTCTTCACGGAATCTGGGGAAGGCGGTGATGAGAATAATTCAAATGACAGAGTGCCAAGGAAAAGAAAGCTGTCAGTGTCAGGAGTGAAACAGGATCAAGCGAAGCGAAGATTTCACCGGAGAAATACTGTGGGTATGTATATCTACATTTGCCACTGCTAGTGACTATTGTAATGTTACCCACGTGGACTTTCTTTTGCATGTTCAAGCACTGTTAACATTACAGTAGTATCACCGTTGAAAAATAACGCGCAAAGTTAATTGTGATGAGCTACTACAGTAGAAACAAAAATGCAATGGCAAGAATAATAGTCAATTGTCAATTCGAGAAAAATAAAACCCTTGGTTATCGTTGACCAATCCCAACTGTCTGACTACCAGCGCTTGTTTTCGGACACACATAACTGCCGGCACACTTTGCTCACGTTTCAGGTGAACAAGCCAAGGTGCGCTACGAACCAACATCCAGTTGTAGTGTATATTATTATTACTCCTGATTATTGTTTTGGTTTATCATGGATTATTGTCAGGTTCCTTCTCAAAATCTGCTGTTCAGGAGACTCCAGCTCATAAACAGGTCTCCCATGCGTTGTGGAATAAACAAGATCGTGCAAGGTGAGATTTTCCCTGTGAAAGTGTACAGATTTAAAATGTGTTGTCTTGCTATTTATTTATGTCTATCAATGACTTACCGCTGTACGTGATTTCATCGAGAATTGACTTGTATGCTGATGATACAACGCTGACTTCCAGCACGAATTATAGCTCAGACCGAAGGCTAGAGAGTATCTTAAACTTATCAATCGCGTAGGCGGCTACCCTCGAAGATTAGTGAGCGGCCTCTCCCTAGATCAAGGAAGCACGGAAAGCCGCAACACTCTAGAACAAAAATTTATTTTCCAAATCGGCACTCTTAATCCTCACGGTATCAACGAACCCTTTTCATTCAACTAATTTACTCTGTTGTTTTTCACGTTACCATGCACCAACCAATAGCGTAGCTCCATCTTTCTGAATATAAACCACACACAACCCACAGTTCCTCGATTCGCTCTGACGAAGGGCTAACACTCGAAACGTCAGCTTTCGAATCTCTTTACGGTGACCAATTCATATTATCAACTCCTTTGATAAAACCAAATTATCTTGTAATACTCCCCACCGACGCACCACCACAGTTTCTTTAGAAACTTACCCCCTTCATTTATTTTACTGTTGTGTGCTTAGTTACCTGGCCTATGAATGCAAGCGAGGCTGGAGGTGACCTTGCTTTGACACAGACGCTTTTCTCATTTTAATGCCAACTAGTTAGCATAAGATCAACTTGATTTACACAACATGAGCAATGAGGTCTTTATTTCAAAACAAGATCACCTGCAGCCCCGCTGCCATTCGAAGACCAGGTCACTCACTAACAGACAATTGTAAAATAGTTTATTTGTCAATAGTGACACGGTGTCTTGCCTCGGTCCCTATGTTTGTTATATAACTTCTCACTCTTATTTTTTAGAAGAATATGAGTGCAGTATATCTGGTGACAAGTCAGTTCATATTCATGTCGCTCATCACCGTCTCATGTTCTTCTATTACAGGAAACGTTCTAGAGCTTATACAGAGGTGCATGTTTTACAGGAGTCACCCCTAAAAGAGTTACAAGCAGGTAAATTAACTTGACCTCTTGCTGTGATGTTTGTCTCGCTTTCTCTCTCTAGTATCCTGGTTTCTATGATTACAAGACACGTTGCGACAGGGTTAGAGAAGCTTCCGTCTTATGACCTACACACCATTTTTTAAGGAAAGCTTAACTCTGGATAAGAGCCAAGTGGCCCATCAGGCCGGAGCTTATTCCGGTTTCTGTAGCATGAAGCGACTAGGAATATTTCTACTCCCCCCTGGATGGGATGCTAGTCCATCGCAGGGTTACCCCCAGCATTAAGTTCGCGGTACTCATTTGTACACCTAGATGGAGAGAGACACTGTGAGAGTAAAGTGTCTTGCCCAAGAACACAACACAATGTCCCCGGCCAGGGCTCGAACCCAGACCGCTCGATCCGGCGGCGAGTGCACTAACCATGAGGCACTGCGCCCTATATATAAATCAATATACCTTTTTACCGATACCGCGGCCATTTTAAATTCCATTGTTTCAAATAGCTATTATGGGATGCTCAGGTGGAAATTAGTATGTATTTGTCCCCTGAGCATCCCATAATCGCTCTTTGAAACAATGTAATTCACAATGGCCGCCGTATCGGTAAAAAGGTCTATATTGGGGATCACTGAGCCCGGCAATTAGAAAGGACACAGTGATGACCGGATTGTTATGAAAATTTCAATGTTTTTAGAGATTCAACTAAATAGGATAAAATTCTTTGCAGGAGAGACGCTTCCTCGGAGAAGTCCTCGGAGGCCCCCATCATTGATCTCCCAGCGGAGTCAGTCATTTTATGGGCGCTCAGCTAGTGCAGGCCTATTGACTAGGACCAGGTCCTTTACAGGGTCGTGCTCTCGTGACTCCCCAAAGAAAGAGCCCACAGCGGGAACAGATTCTGGTTCTTTTAAAAAGACCCCTCAGAAGATGTCCTTTGCTGCTGTTGTCTCTCCGTTGCGGTTCTCTCCTCGGCAGAAGAAGAAGTTTTCGCTGCACAGTTTGTTGACTACAGCGAAAGAATGTGATCAAAAGGAAAAACATTTGACGAGTCTTCGCAAGCCTACGACACCCAAAGGAAGACATCTGCCGACTAGATCCTCTCCAAGACTCCTCAAGAAGCGCTCGTTTTCTTGTATTGGATTTTCGTCTGTTCCCTTTCCTGAAGTTGACGAAAAGAAGTCAGATCCTCTTCGTGTAAAGCCCAGATCGTTTGAGAGTACAACCTGTAATTCGCCATTGAAGGATGATGTCTGTTCCGACAATGCTCAAGAAAGCTTGACGAAAACCCCAAAGAAGCAGAGAGCCGGTAACTTTTCAGAGGTCGGAAACATCACTCCAAAATCGACTTCAGCGCAGAAGATGTCGTTTGCTACTGTGTCGCCTTTGCGGTCTTCTCGGTCCTCTGCTCGGCAGAAGAAATTTTCACCGCCCAGTTTGTTGGGCACAGCAAAAGAATGTGATCAAGAGGGCAAACGTTTGCCGAGTCCTCATAAGCCTACGACACTCGAAGAAAACCTTATGGCCACAAGGTCTTCTCCAAGGCTCCTCAAAAAGAGCTCGTTTTCTGGTGTCCAGGAGAAGAATTCAGATCCTCGTCTTGCAAAGCCCGGATCATTTGAGAGTACAAGCCGCAATTCGTTGTCGAGGGAGGATGTTTGTTCCGACGATGTCGTGCAAGAAAGCTCGATGAGAACGCCAAAGAAGCAGAAAGCGGATAACCTTTCAGACGTCGGAAAAATCACTCCAAAATCGACTTCTGACCCGTCAGAAAAGCGAACGCCACTAAAAGATCATCATTTGGACGAATGTGTTGTTCTTCTTACGCCAATTCGACATCCCTTAAACTCAGCCTTGCATGTTTCACCAAAGATTGCTTCTGATGAATCTTCTTCGTGTTCAAAAAGCTACAGTCATCCTGGTGTTGCGGAACCTTCAATACGCGGTGAAGAATCAGCATCAGCGCCAGTAGGAACACCCGTAAAGAACGAAATTAGTTCACCTGTCCGCAGCTCACCGAGGTTAGCGCGACACCGAAGCAAGAGGGACATTACCGAGTCTTCCAAAGGAACATTTGGAGCATCTGTATGTAAATCTACAAGTTCTGAATCGAAGGATGAAAAGATAGTGAAGCCCTGCTCCGAAGACTCCCAAAGGTTGATCGGGGAGACTGTGGTAAAGCGCAGAAGCCCCTTTAAGGATCATCCTTTTGAAGACTGTGTGGTGCTTCTCTCCCCAATTAGGAGGCCTCTAACATCACCAGTGCACGTGCGATCACAAGAAAAAATCGTGATAGTCCCTCATCCGGGTTCTGAAAGTACCGGTCAACTTGACGAAAACCCGGATACCATTAAGGTGACAGATGATGCCTCAAAGGAGGTTGCTACAAGCAGTAAATCGCCTCGTTTGTCACTCCGTGTTTCCATGTCTGCTCTTGATACATCAAAAGAACGGAGTCTGAGGAAACAATCTTCAATACTGAACGAGTCCACTGGTGGAACTTTTAAAGCTGAAGAAACGTTCAGCTATGCGAGTGTGGTGGAAAATGATAGACGTTGTGGTATTTCTGCGGCGACCGAAGGAGCGCGAAGAACCGCCTCATACGTTCCCTTCCAGGGTGATGCGATGTCTCCTCGCCCGACCCGCGCATCTCCTAAAGCAGTTCAGTTATTATGGAATCAGCGTCCACAAAACTCAACTACTCCTCAGAAAAAAGGGAAAAAGAAATCAAATTGTGTTTCCAATTCCGCACCGGCTGAACCTACACGTCTGAGTCCCCTCAACCGGATACTACGGCAGCAAAAACGAAAAAGATGTCTTTCGAGCTCTCCCGTGGACAAGCGTTCAAGAGAAGCCATTGAAGTGTCTGCATGTGACACTTTGCGTGCGCCTCGAAGGACTCCAAGCAAGAAAAAATCAGTGCGAGGAAGAGGAGCGGACGAGAATTGTTCGCTGAATGTTTCTTGTCCGGTTTTCGTTGAGGACGACAATTCGATGTCGTCAAAAGATGTTAATGATTGGATTTGTGAAATGGAAAGAGAATTTGATCGGTCTGTGGCCGAGAAAAATGAAGTTGCAAAGTCGCCCGCAGCAAAGAAGAGACGAATTGACAAATCTGTTGTGTTCGGGAAGAAACGCGCTGGGAAAGACTCCTCAAGAAAGCTGAAGAACAAGAGTGCGAATTCTTCTTTGAGCAGTGACACAAGCTACGAAGAAGACGATGAAGTGTTTGAGAGTCCCGCTGCGTTAGCTTCAGCGTGTCTCAGGCGGAGACATTTGAATAAAACGCCCTTATCAGCGAGTAGCATTAAAGTGTTACAAGAATCTCCAATACTCTGTGATAGTGAACTTTCACTGTCGCCCTCGGCCCGTACACGAAGCTGCTCCGATGTGTCTCCGAATCCCGAAGAGGACAGTCGGAGGGGAAGACTTCCGCGGCGAAAGTTCGTACAGAGGAGAGCGAGCATCTCGGAGAACTTCGTTGATGACCAAGAGGAACCAATAGGGTTCAATTTGAGAAAGCGACTCAAACTCAATACTTAAGAATTTTTACTTGTTTATCTCAAGATTTGGTTTTGAAATTGATTATGCATAGTTGTATATACCGTAGTCTTGCTCCAATCCGAAGGCGAGATCTTTATTTATGATATGATTTTGTTGTTGTACCAGGAACCGGCTTTGACAACTGTACCATCTAGGTCTCAAATCCCAGAGCATTGTTTGGAATATTTTATGTACCTGTAAATACCGCCTTATTAGCTGTATACTAGCTCGTATTTTTTTATATTAAATAGTAAATAGTAAATACATTTGTGCTCCGGAGATGAAGAGTTTGTATCGTTGTTGTATTTGGGTGAAAAGGTGGGAATAAATCACGTATCGCGGAGAATTTAGCTATTGTTTTACTTTATCGAGTTCATGATTTGTCCATCGAGAATCAAAAACTCGATTCAGCTCACATTGACAGATCGCCTATCACGAGGAAAAGGAGCTCGACGAGATACGGCCAGTGTATTTTACAGTGTGCAAATTCACGACTCAAAAATATCCTTTCATCCTCTCGAATAGGATGTCTCTTCATCTAACTGAAGGTAATCATGTAAGAGCTTGGCTATGCTCCATTTTTGATTATTTCCTTATTCGTATAAAATAGTGCTACAGTGTTCAGATGCAGTCCGTCATTTTGAGTATAATCGACTAGTTCCCAGGATCTTTCCTACGCTATGCTGGGAAGAAGAATGGTGCTGAAAAGAAGGAAAAAAAAGAAAAGAAAAGAAACAAGAGCTGTATAATGAGAAGTATTTTAAAAAACTCTCCTAGAATAACAACGATGCTTTCTTGACTGATGTACTGCAAGTGATAGGCATCTCCACCCTGTTTGCTTCTGTTCCAGTAACTCCCAGTAGACTTCTAAAGTAAATTGCTGTACGTACCTTGGCAATCATTTGAACTTTGCACTTTATTGCTTCCATCACTTGTAATGCAGACCAATACGATATCAAATACATCTTTTGCTTAGTTTTTAACTTTGAGCAGCATTCACGTAAACGATAAGTAAGTTTGTAAACAGCGTGTCACTTCCTCCCCCTCCCCCTCCCTACTTGAGATTATTACGAAATGATCAGTTGAGCCCGCGTTCCCAGCACACAGTGAGGGAGAGGGAAGAGGAAATATGGCGTTCAGGGATCGTAAAAGTTCCTCTGAATCGGAGGCCAATTTAATAGGTGAAAACGAGCCAGATGATAATTTCGAGGACGAACCAGATCCCTGCCTAGACGAAGAAGAAGAAATAGAGCTCGCCCTTAGCGCTCCATCAGACGATCAGTAAGTTTTGTTCCTGTGACCTGGCGGAAACTGTGCCGCCAAGTTTTCAGTGTTTATATGTTTCTAATTCATTTTTCCAAGTTTCTACTTGCGAAATATAATGCAAGAAGCCGACAGAACGAAAATCAAGTAAACGAGAGTTCTTGGACTATTTTTCGGCAGTTTGGGGGATCGAAATGTATTATTTATCGGTTGATTACCATTGCAAGCATTACCTTGCTAAAACTGCGGCGATAAGATTGACAAGTGTGTAGAAATTAAATAGATTAGTGGCAGTGGTTCGTTTCCTGTAATGAAGAACAGTCTTGCTATGTCTGCTTGCATTCTTTTAGTAAAAATGTAGGAAAGAATACAATTAATTGTCTTAAATTCTACGTGTTGATAAACGATCTGACAATCCTCATAATGAAGCCAGTATAGATTGATTGATTGATTGATTAATTGATTGGGGAAAGTTGGTTCTATGCTAAAGTACGTCGTCTTTTTGTCTGTCCAACTTTGGTGAGCATAATAATTAATTGTGGAGTTCTGGAGTAGAAGTTAAGTTCAAGTCGCCCTATCCTTAACATACACACAGGGGACCCAAAAACTTTATCAGCAGTAAAAATAAATGTACTAATATTTACCTGTATTCCTGTTTCTTTTTTAGTCGTTTAAAAGGGATTTTAATGAAGCGAAGGTGGTGAATATTTCCGAATATTATCTTGTCTGCCGCTTTGTAATTATGTCGCTCCTATTACGCTTTAAGTATTGATTAACGTCGTTAACTATTAACTCTCATCGGGAGAGAAATTCTCAGGTTTCTTAACAGCTGTGCGTTAAAAAGGAAAAGAGACAAGGGGTGAAACTCACCAAGAGCTTTCACCTGGTCTGTGACAACAGGTGAGTGGACTGACCAGCCTGGGTGGTTCCTTGCGTGGATATGCCCCTTGTCTCTTTTCTCATTCTCTCCCCCGATGAGAGTTAATAGGTAATGATGTTAATTGAAAACATAATCGGAGCATCATAATAATTATGATGCTCCGATGCTCATCTGCCACTTTGTAATTATTGCAAAGTGGCAGATGAGATAACATGCAGAAATGTCAACCGCATTCGCTTCATTTAAATCCCTTCTAAATGACCCAAAAGGACCCAGGAGCACAGGGAAATAACAGTAATTTTTTTACTGCTGATAGAGTGTTTGGGTCCCCTGTAACATCCACATAGTATTTTCCTTGTCGAGAAAGTCACTGAATTCAGTCCCCATGACCATAATTTGTGTTATGAATTATGATGCAATACCATCATTACAAACTGATTGAAAAGGTATGTGGAATTTGTACTTGGAGATTAAAACTGGATTTCATTGGTCTGTTGAAGTCTATTTATTTGCATTTATGCTTTTCCTGTTCCCTGTATTATTTTCAATAAACCAATGAGGAAGAGACTCAATGACTACCTTGTTTCTATGTTTTTTTTGCCATGTGCCTCTCATCATGTAAGTAAACAAATTTCTTTTGAAACTATGTGAACGTAAGCCACATACATTGTGACTTGATAAAGAATTCACATGACATAGGCTGTGTGTTTTATCAAGATGTGATGAACTTGTGCTGACCTAGCCAGTGCAGTTCCTTGAACAGTGATACATAAAGTGTACTACATGACAAATGAGCTGTATATAGAAATGAATGTATAAATACATTCAAATCTCCCCACAACAGCCATCTTAGGGACAGAGGAAAGTGGCTATTATGGCAAGGTAGGGGTGCAATATGACCAGGCTTTTAGCCAGGATTTGAAAAGTGGATGTCCAAAATGTGCTATAGGGCATGCTCAAATGAACAAGTTATAAGGCAACATATGGAAAATAAAACAATTTTCTTTAAAAAGTGGCTGTCCACAGAACCCATGGACACCCATCTGGTTAAAAAGCCTGAATAAGGCTCCTGTTTTTTTTTGGAGGGTACAACATTTTTGTTTTAAAAGAGATGCTCAGTGTAGCGTAGAAATGCCTAACATAATCAAAATATCTCAATAAAATGAAAACCAAACAGAAACAATAATTTCAACATGAGGTTTTGTACACACTATTCGTCAGTTGGCTGGGTGTTCTGGAGAGGCTATTTTGGTAGTCTGGGGACACGGTTTGTGGCCTTTGCCATTGTGGATAAGTGGCCATTTAGAGAGGATAAAATAAGATTGAACCTAGCTTATTGATTGTCTGCTAGGATGAAAGAAAAGTGGTCGTTGTAGAGGTGGCTGTTATTGGAGGTTCGTCTTTAGGTAAATATATTTTTGAAAATCCATTATTTCATTTGGGTTTTTTAGATGGTACCATGGAAAGCTTGACAGAGCTGATGCTGAAAAGAGACTTAATGACAGTGGAAACGTAGGCTCGTACCTTGTGCGTGAAAGTGACAGAAAGCCTGGCACATACTCTCTTTCTTATCTTGGTCGTAATGGAATCAGCCACTTTAGAGTGACAGCAGTGTGTGGGGATTACTATATTGGAGGACGACAGTTTGATTCTCTGAATGATCTGATAGGTTACTACACAAGCTGGTCTTGTTTACTAAAAGAAGAACACCTTCTGCACCCTGTGCCTCCCCTTGAGCCAGTTGTTAGCAAGAAAAGGGTGCTGGCCAAGTATACTTACAACAAAGCCCCTGATTCAGAAGAACTGAGGTGATTGTGTTTGATTGGCATAACCTGTTACAGTATAACTTGTGGTAATTTATTACCATTATTCAGAAGAACAGAAGAACAGGGGTTTCCAGAATGGCCAGGCATCAGGCAAATCAACTACAATCATGGACAAAAGTGTTAACACATTTGAGCAAAACAAACGCTTTCTATTGGTTTCCTTCCATAATTGAAAAAAACATCTTTTTTGTGGATAGTTAAGTCCCCCTCTCCCCCTATTCAATGTTGAAATACGTTCTGTGGACACTGTCACGTGGTTACAACATTGAAAAGGAGAGAGGGGGTCAAAATGTGAAAATTGGACATTGAAAAACTCACTTTAACGGAAAAAGGTTTTTTTGGGGAGTGTCTCAACTACTTTTGTTTGTGATTTTGCCTGCCTGCAAAACCAGTTGCCTTCCTGCTAAACATGTTAATGAAACTGTTGCTTATTTGAGTCTGACTAATTCATCGCTTAGGGTCTTATCTTTATGGAACCGTCATCTAATAAATTCATTCATTAACTTATGAACTATTCATTAGCCTATTCATTAGGTTATTAACTTCAACGTACCAAAGCATATCATGCACAGTATTCCTTAAACTTGTTATAATCTGAAAACATGAGTTTGACAGGCACCTAATTCACTACCACTTTTTATGTCACTAAAAAATGTCAATTTTCTTTTGTGTTCAGTTTTTACCAGGGAGATGTTTTTGTGGTTGACGATGTAATTGACAGCGATTGGCTCTGGGTGACTGCTCAGAAAAATAAGGAGAAGGGGCTTGTACCTGCAGCCCTTGTTGAAGATGCAGTGAGTGTTATTTATTTGAGATCCATAGTCTACATGTAAATTCTTGTTAATAGCCTGTATATGTTTCGTTTAGTTCAAGTTGGGAGTCTTTGTTTAATACTCTTTGGTGATCCTTTGCTCTTGGTTTGAGTATTTTATTTTGTAATCAACAAGAGGGAAACCTTGTTGACATGCAATGGACACTTTCTATGGTCCTAACAGTGTCCATATTTAGAGGTTAGAATACATACCGGTATATACCTGAGATTGAAATGGGGTATACAGTTAGAAAAGTTTACAACTGTACAGCTTTGATTTTCAAGAGAACTCCTGCTTATGGATTTCTAATAAACAATTAGATTATCAGTGTGATAGTTGATGAGGGTGCAGTCCGAGTCAATAGAAATCGAGAGCAAATAATCTAATTGTTTTAGTATAAATCTACTAGTCATTCAAAACTCAATCTAAATGCTCGTCACAGATACTTTCAAAACACAAAGAATCAACTACTATTTTGTTAACAAGCGCACACTGCTACGCTATCACTGTCTACAACAGAATACATAGTAAGTAGTGTAGCCAATCAGTGAACAGCATTCATGATGGATTGCTTTTAGATTTGTGCCAATAGCAATTAATTTGAGTTATTGCAGATTCTCAATGATCCTAATGACTTCCTCAAGACTAAAAGCCTGCAAGACATGATTGAAAACTATTTCTAATGATGCTTTTGCAACCAACCAAAATTAAGAAAAGAAAAACATCATACTAAGCTGTATATTCACATGCAGGTACTTTGCAGTGGGTCAATGTAGCATAAAATGTTCAAGCTAGGAGTCAAATCTACTGTCGATACCTAGTAACTGATGTTGTATCTAAAGCTGGATTTGATTGTATTTTGTCCAGATCAAGGCATTTCTGACCAGTTGTTTTGTCTATTAAAATGTACATACTCATGTGTGAGAAATGTAATACTGTGTAACTGGGGAGAAGGGTTTATTTGCAAATGTATTTTTTTAACTTTCTCTTTCTCTTTCTACAGAAATCAGATCTTGATCCTTGTGCAGGAAAGCTGTAAGCATTTTTAGATTCGCTTTTTCTTCTTCTTAGATTTATTGATCCTTTTTACAGTTACAGGTAGTTGTAATCTAAACTTCCTCATTTTATTGTTTTGTTTAACTAAAGGTGGTTCTTTGGAAATATTTCAAAACAAGAGGCACAGGAAATTCTTTCAAGAGGTATTTACAACATTCTTGGATTTTTGTTTAGCATTAACAGTAATTCATATGTCCATAATGTTCGCTTAGTAAAATATATTCCATATACAAGGCTAAAAGGTTAAAAAATTAAAATGTTTAAACGTTTTTGGCCGTTTGCCATCATCAGGGTTACTTTTTTAACCTTTTAGCCTTGTATATGGAGTAATTCATGTATTTCTTCATAGTTTTGGTATTCTTTATTCATTTATATCAATACCTTGTTAGGGAGCACTTTGGAATACATGCACATGACATGTCACTGTATTCAGTGTATTCAGTGGTCAATATAAATATTGATGGATACCACTGATGTTAAAATTTCCCTTCCCATAATAATAACCAATCAGAAGTCCTAATGCACTGTGGGTAATTGGTGTTGGTATTACTATTCAACAGATGGCATTGTGGGAAGTTTCCTTATAAGGCCAAGTGACAAGTCCCCAGGGGATTACTCCCTCTCACTCAGGTATGAAGATTAAATTGTAGTTTTCTTTCTGTTTAATCCTTGATGAACTTATGTCATTTTGTCTCACCATTACTGGTATGCTGTACCTGGCATTTGTTTAGCCCCCCGGGGGGGTGGGGGGGGGGTGGGGCGGTGCTCCCTTATATGGTCTATATAGGTTTGTGTGGCCCCAAAGGGTTTGGTTTTGGTCATAAATAGGGTATCGATTTTGGCTATTTTTGTCGTGAATAGGTAAATAGGTTTGGTCGTAAATACTCCGACAATCTAGTTTTCACTGGCTCGAAAGCCACAGAGTCGTGAACGGAACGGAAGAAATTGATTCTTCCGACTCCGATTCCGTAGAGCTTATGGCTCCGCTCATGACTCCGATTTTTGAATTCACCAGGTCATAAGCGCTCTTGCGACTCAGACTACGACTCCGACTCCTACTCCGTCTCCGTCGCTAGTAAAAACCAGCCTTTAAAGTACAGCTAATAAAAACCCATCAAAGTTAAAATAAGCCTACCTTTTTACAATAGTGTTTCCAGGTATAACCGTGGCAAATTTTCTATTTACTTGAACTGTACTATTGTCAGGGGGTTATAAAGTTACTTGTTCATATAAACAGACTTAAGACCTATTTTCAAACCACAATGTCCTGTTCATAAAAGATAAGTCCAGTGTTTTTGTCTTGAGAAATCTTAAGTGTGAAGGACAAAGAAAATCTAGTTGAATCGCTCCAAAGAAAGCGTTGCGTGACATCCCAAAAAACGGCTTCGGAGGAGACTAGTATTCCAATGGCTCTAGAAACGTGCTCAGGCTAAATATGCAATGACAGCGTTTAATTCCAAACGGAAATGCGAAAAATTTGCCGTCGTCGTTTGCGTTCCTCAGACTGCGCATAACTTGATCATTTCACGTTCTTGTTTTGCAGAGGACGGCAAAGAAATATGCAACGATTTATAACGCACGTGCACAGCTATTGTTCTGCACATTAGATCTTTTTTGTTTGGCGACGTTCTCCTTACCCTCGTCGTTGTTTGCTTACTTTCCCTTTCAATAACATGCGGAGGCTAAAATTCAAAGCTCAACCGACAAATGCGTTTTTCGCTACCGTCAATCAAATGTTCGACGGCTCCTCCCAGCTTCCGACTATGTTGCCTGAAACTGTGCTCAACGATTTGATTTGATTACCGCGCGCTCGGCAATAGTCGGAAGCTGGGAGGAGCCACCGAACATTTGATTGACGGAACCAAAAATGCATTGCCAGTTTCAGCTTTGAATTTTAGAGTTCGCATGTTATTGAAGGGCGCAGTAAGTTCCCTAATTGATATTATTAAACAGACTCATGGCCATATGGAATCTATTAAGTGAGAAGAAATAGTTCACGGTTGAGTTCAAGAAAAACTGCTAGTGCGTAAGTGGACGGAACGCGAGTACGTTCGGCAACGTTTCTAGATGTCCATGCCACGAAAGAGTGAAAATATTTGTACTGGCAATACGACAACCGGGACATACGCGCTCTTTATTATTCAACAAATTGTAACACTATCCAAATATGGTCATGATGCTCTCGATATCTGTCATCCGTAGGTAACAGATATCCGGCGGTATACGTAGCTTCGTACGTGGGAAGAAAAAGTGAAGTGAGAAAATGTCGACAGAGATTTTCAAGGATTTAGGCTGTTTGTTATCAATTTGTTGAATAATAAAACAATTATCCTGCTCAATCTCGCGGAATATCGTCTGATTTTAGCCGACTACTCGGCCTACGGCCTCGTCGGCTAAGTATCAGACGATATTCCGCGCGATTTCGCAGGATAATTGTTAAATAATTTCCAGCCGTGCCTCCATTTAAGGTGGCTCCATATGGTTATTCGCTGTTCATTTAGCGCGCGCTAGTATCCACTATCCACGGGAATTTTCGTATTACTCTTAATCGCACCTCTCTCAAGTCTATCGAAATAGACTTCTGAAAGACAAAACTACTCTTTTGAACCATCATTGTTAAATTAAAAGGGTTTTACCTGGAATTAAAACTCTCTAAAGAAAGGTTGTTTACAGGGTATATTTTGCTTTTATTCCAATTTTCTTCCATTTCCTTCGGTGAAAATTTCCTAAACTTTGGCATTACATGAAATTTGTCCAGAGTAATCTTCTGAAGGCCAAAAAAAATTGGTTACAAAGGTAGTTTCGTCGCTTTTAGCGAATTTGTGTTTTTTTAGCTCCACTTTAAAGATTGTCTTGCAAATTTTCTTGATGAATTGGCAAATGGTAATTGCCGCTCTATTAAATTTGAAGAAATTTCACCGAAAACTGGAGATAATGAAAGTTGTGCATTTTTTCGATCACACAACATTCGTCACAGAGTTCGCCAAGATCACTATTTGAGCATGCGTGAAATTCTCAACCGCTTACCTCTGCTTCAGATTTGAAATGTTTACTTGATCGTTAGCGAAGAAATCGGATGAACTTGGAACGAGATTCAACTTAAACCTCGAGCTCTTCGCAAAAGGGACAAAGTTTCGACTTAAGAATTAGTTGAGGACCTACTGTGGGATGGAATTCTTTGAAATTTCCTCGAAATATTTCACTATTGCAAGCACTATTCTTGTTGTTCGGATGAGTCTTGGCGCCGACGAGCGAGCGGACAATGGCGATGATCGTGATGATCGAAGAAATCAGTTTGTTTGGTTAAAACTCCCAAATCAAGCAGAGAAGGGTAGGGTCATCTATTTGGTCGATCAATTTGCATGACACTTTATCGAAGAGGTTGACAATTATCCGGATGTGTGGGACGTTTCATCTGCAGTCTACAAAGATACTAAAAACAAACAAAAATTGAAGATTGTCGCCAAGGGTGGACGATTTCTGCTGATATATTGTTTCATCCACACCTTTCTATTTCTCCTCCGGCGATTTATATAAAACAGAACCAAGACACAAGTGGCAACTCTGCGTAAGTGCCACTGCACTAAGTCGGCCATGTTGCAAATTAACTTGTGTTGTGATTTGACGCGAGTTTGACTTGTGAAGGCACGAGTTTGCCAACTTTTTTACGCTTGCCAACACGAGTTGCCAACTTTATTTTGCCGTGTGAAGGCCGCTTAAGAACATCAAATTTCCGGCGCGGGGCAGACTATCAGCCGATGGTTCCTCGACAGATTACACTCTATTGTTTAAATAGAAAACGACAATAAAGGCAATGAAATTCACGGATTCACAATAGACTACGGTAAATTTATATCAAAAACAAGTAATACACGCTGAGCTCCAATAGCGGGTATATGGCAGCTATATTCTAAAAATAATCGCTGAGGAAGTGACGAATGCACTTTAAGAAGTACAGGAAAACGCTCACCTGCCTTATGTTTTCTTAACATATCTTTCATGTTCGTGACACTTCCTTAGCTGTCAAGGCGCTTTTTGTAGGTTAACTACTAACTACTACTTTCCTCTTTTTTTGAAAAAAAAAAAAAGAAAATTATAAATGCGAAAAAGCACCGGGAAATTTGTGATAGCCGCAATAACCAAGTGGGTCATCTTAGCAAGGGAACGCTTTGTTTGATATCTGTTCATTTTGTCGAAAAGAAACTCCGGAAAGTGCAAGCACATCTCAGGCTTCGCTACACAGTCAACTCTCGCCTTGTGGATACTCCGTTATTTAAGACTGTAGCTATCATCCCGCATGATCGCGAATTACAAAGATATGTACGGACAACTTGGATGTATTAAATGGCATAATTATTCTGCAGTCTCGGAATGTTTACTAGTTTGTACACTATTCTGACCTATATTATATGGTTTGGGTTATGTGTCAAAGTAAATGTGTACTACAAAGAAACAGAAAATCTTAAAAGAGTATAGTAGTGCGTGACACGTCACAACAAAATTTCATCACGCTCCACTATTGCTTACTCTCGCTTTACGGACACCAAATGACGGTGTGAGCTATAACGAGAATTGAGTTGGCTATATCGTGCTCGTAGTTTCCATAATCTTTAATTCCAGTTCTCCAACCGGGAAATGGGGCCTTGGTTTTTGTTTTAATTGTTTTTAATTCGTGCCTTTTAAAATTGACAGCTTGCACATACAGAGAAGAACTCTAGTGTATAATAAGTTACAATGATATCAAAAGTATTAAAGCGCACAACTTATAGTGGTATCAGTGTGAATAACTTTCTCATTTTCTCCACTTAGTCTGGAAGTAAAATTACCTGGGTGTATTCTTTAATCTTCTGTTTAGCCCTTCTTCAGGTGTAAGCCCACACAGGAAAATAGTTTGTTTTCAGGAAAATATCAAATGGATCAAATTATTGTTTTTATCAAATGACCTTTGATTTCCCCGCTATTTTTCGGAAAACGATTTAACACGATAAACAGAGTCTACCGAGTCATCGGCGTCAGTGAACCTGAAGTTAACCTCACCGTTCACAAGAAAACACATCGAGGCTCAAAACTCCCGCACGTGAACTGTGATCGCGCGATATTTTTTATTAACCGCGCGGCCATGGGCCGAGCGCGGTTCATGGTTTCGCCGTGGTTTATTTTTCGTTTTGTCGGAGGCTAGACCCAAACTTCCACTTGGCCACTTTGAATCACGCAACCTGTGTTTTTTATTCGCCAAAAGCTGTTGGAACATTAATACACGGATATTGTTTTTCTTTATGTGTAAGTAAAATATATTTTCTTTCGTTTTATCGAAGCGTTGGATTCGAAGAGAATATTAAATACGCTAAAAAATTTATTAGGCCAGCCATGGAATTCGCTGACATTGCAGCCTTCACTTCGGCTACGTGACAAATACGATAGTGCTTCCTTTGCAAGATTATTTCGCCAGAAGCGACAGTCATTAATTTATTTGCAATTTTGCGAGTATTTCTTGTGGGCTTAGAATTGTTTGGCTGGTTCATCGAAGCGAGTTAAGAGATTAGAAGGAAAATTAAATTTGCTGAGGTAAACAAGATAGAACTTGCAGAGTTTATGTCAATGCCAAGAGACAAAAACACAACCGTTCTAAAATTAGCCGTGGATAGCGGAAACCTCGGATTGTCTGCCTTTGCTTGTCCTTTACTTACAGCAGAAACAAATTAAAATTTGACTATTAAGGACGAAAGCTGTTTATTAAAAGCGTGGCTGTTTGTAAGTAGCGCTCTGTGTGATTGACCTGAACGTAACACCAGGACACAAGTCGCATTTAGGCTTATAAACGATTATCAGGAAAGGTCATCCTCCTCGATTCGATTGTAAGGGAAAGTGTTCATCATTTGCCCTTCGCAATCCTATCTGACACTTGTGGTAACTTAGTGCTTAAACAAGGCTAACATACTTTGATTTCGAGATCGATGTACTTAATATGATATTTCATCGGAAAGCAAACACTGTGTTTTGGTAAATGTTTTTTTACGCATCGGAAAGGCAAACTCTCTGTTTCGGTGAACGTTTTCTTTATATCTGTTAATAAGCAAACAAAAAAAAAAAGAAAGAAAAATGAAATATTTGGTTTCCTACAGGATTCGGTTTCACGACCTCTCGCTTGGGAGGCAATCGTCTACTCCACTGCGCTGAAATTTATTTATTATATTGCTTTCGTTAAAAGCGCTGGGTTGTTAGAACAGCAAGCTCTTGTTAAAAGAGTCGCGCGAAATTAGTTTGTGTTGATCAAGGGATGTGCTGTCTACAGTAATCAGTAAATCAGTCAGCAAGGACTGTTTTGGAATGTGCACTGTTTTCAGCGCCGTAGCCAGTAACAGGCCAACCGAGGCACTTGCCTCGGTCATTTCTTTGGCTTTTGTTGTTTATAGTACCTAATACCAAGGAAGAGAACTCAACCATGGACTGATTGCCTCAGTCATAAGTTATTCATAGACATTGCCTCAGTCAAATTTTTTTTCTGGCTACGGCCCTGGTTTTGCTAATGTGGTGCTACTGAAAAAACAGTTAAATTTTAAAAGCGCCGTTATAAGATCTAAAAGATCTTGTTTATGTCTGTTTTCGTTTAGACACTTCAACAGTAGCTGTCCAATGGTAGTACTAAGTTATGAAACTCTGCTCATTACTGAATAAAATACTAGACACTTTTATTCTTTTGTTAAGTCTTACCTATCTTTAAAGTAGTCTTTTACATAAGCCTTCTGGCCATAATGGTTATGCAATGTTCTGAGTAGAAAGAAAACACATCGAGGTGCAAAACTTCCGCACGTGAACTGCGCGAATGTCTGTTTTCGTTTAGACACTGCAGCAGTAACTGTTCAGTGGCAGTACTAAGTTATAAAACTCTGCTCATCACGGAATAAGACTGCTATAAAATACTAGACGCCATCCGTGTTTTCCTGCTACAGCTGTCTGTTGTTTATTGAACTGAGAGGGCGTTTTCCAGGTTATTTTTACAGTGGATTAAGTCCATATGCTGTTTCGTCTCCTGCACGTGTGTCGCAGCTGAAGCGTAACCGAGACTGCGCTCTTGTGAATACGCTGCAAGGCTCGCCCATTATAAGCAAATGCGCAAATAACAGCTTACTCTATCTTTAAACAAATTAAGTTGTATTGACTAACAACATTGCCAAGATAAAAAGCGTGTGTTTTATATAACACTTTTGACTTGAAGATGACAAAACACGTGCCTAAATATTCCTTAAAATCTCGTTCACTTCCTGCGCTCTTTCAAGAAAACTGAGCGACTCTTAGCTTTTGGATGCCGCCACTGTTCTCGTTCACTGATGAACATGTTGACAGTGTGTTTCAGCGGGTAAAGGCTTCATCGCAGATTGTCTTCTACACTGATTTCATCAAGTTGTGTTGTCTTTTCTCGAGTTTAATAACCAACCTTTTTTTATTTTAAGTTGAAAAAACTTGTATTGCCTTTTCAGAGCTCCGGAGGGAATCACCCGCTTTCTTATCAGAAAACAGGGAATGCAGTATTCTATGGGCGGTAGAATGTTTGACAGGTGAGGTTGCATTAATAACTTCTTAACCGAGAGCGAGGCCTTCACGGGAAAATCTCACACTGAGATCTTGCCGTATTGACCGTGCGATAGCGAGCTCAATGTATGAGATTTTCCCTTAAAGACCGAACGTTCGAGGTTAATAAGGTGTTTATTATATGAGTTTTTGCTTTGTATTTGTTTTAGGCTCGTAATCGGCCCGTGGGTATTACGGGAGAATAATGCCCTGCACTTAGCCAATCAAAGCGTACGTTATATCGGCTACAAACACAAGCCATATGATAATGTTCTTCACTGATCACTATGCCCTAATTTTATTAGCTGTTGTGACAGTTTTCCCTGATTCTCGCTTACTTTTCACAGTATACTTGTTTATACCTTAAAATAACCTCTTCCTAACTAATGGTGAAACAGAGAATTAACTCTGAAGTGTAAATTTAAGTGCTAATTGAAGCCACGAATAACCCACTGGGCGTTAGCCCTAGTAAAGGGAATCGGGGAACCACACGAGGTAAAGAAAAAGTCTTTTGACCTCGGTGGGAATCGAACCCACGACCTCCGGATTAGATCTACCGTTACTCTGCCGACTGAGCTACGAGGTCGGACAGAGAAAGTCGGGGACGATTTTGGGTGGTGAATCGCGGCGAAGAGAAAGTAAGGGTACATATGAATGTTGTGCCGCGTAGCACTATGAACACAAATGGTGAAACAGAGAATTAACTCTGAAGTGTAAATTTAAGTGCTAATTGAACCATGAATAACCCACTGGGCGTTAGCCCTAGTAAAGGGAATCAGGGAACCACACGAGGTAAAGAAAAAAACTTCCTAACTAAACCTGTCGTCTTAACACTGCCAACGTCATCGGCGTGGAAGGCTTTTCGAAAATCTGTTGCCAAAGCTTCCACACATGTGACGCTTGCAAGTCAGCTGTCGCTTGAAGGCCAACGTTTGTCATATCTCTTCGTTATTTTACATTGCGCATTCTTTGTCTTTGCTGTGCGCATTCACAACATTGTGAAAAAAGTTACAAATTCTACCTAGCAATTAGATTATGAGCTGGAGAAGACATGATCAAACTTCAAAATATAGGTAAAGTTATGGACCTTTACAAATATCGCCTTCCCCCTGAAAGTTTCAATGGCATGTTTTATCTTAACTGTGACGTACATGTCATGAATACCGTCAATACTAGAACTTAGAATTCCTTCCGTTTTCCGTACTGTTGAACAGATGTGAGGAAATTCTCACTCCGTTTTCAAGGATCCAAATTATCTAGCTCTCTCAGCAATGAAATTCAAAATGCCTCCAGTATTGCTGTATTCAACTCTAAACTTAAGTCATCTTTCTTGGTATAAGTATATTTTACTTCTCTTAGTGTGCTTGTGTACGCTTGTTTTCGTTTTTTTGTCTTCCTCTGCGTTTGCGCATTTGCGCGTTAAATTATGATCATTTTGTTTGCCGATGGCAGCATTTTTATTGTGTAGTTAAGTTTTAGGTATCTTTAAAGTAGTCCTTTACAGAAGCCTTATTGGCTTCCCTGGGTTTTCCTTGCTTTATGCAAATTGTAAGTATTATAAATAAGAACAAGCAAACAAACAATTTTTGTCTTGTTTCGCCCTAGTCAACTATCGCGCGTAGAAATCGAAAGCGAATAATCGAATTGTTTTAGTATTCATGTACTAGACGTTCCGAACTTCATCTAAATCCTCTTCACAGACACTTCGAAAACGCACAGAAGGGGCCGCAAACCAGAGCAAGACTCTCGTTTGATATTGTAGCATAACCTAATGCTGTTTATTCGTTTTAGTGTGGATGCCGTTGTAGCAAGGTATAAACACGAACACATTGTCGAGGGCCTTTCTCTGAGAGAACCAGTATCGAGGGTGAGTGAATCTTTACTGAAAACCAAAATACAAAATGTTCCAAGTGCTACATGTAGCTGTATTTTGGCAGACTTGGTGCTTTGCAAGACAAAAAGCGCTGGCATCTGTTTCCTTGAATTACAATTTCTAAACAATTGAGAGAGAGAGAATCAATTTTCGCTGGCGGTCCAGACAATATTCAGCTGACAAATCTTTGTCAGCCGATATCGTGGCGACTCCGCTGTACAAAATCACCTTTAAAACCCGAAAATAATAGTTTACTAAGATACAAAAACACTAAAGAGATAACGGTAAACCATAAAGGAACAAGGATGGCTTGGGATGGAGAAGATTAACACGGATTATTAACGACGAACTTGAAAAATTTAGGCTTAACTTTTTAAGATTCGCAAACCGTGACGTAGCGTCTTAAAGGAAACGAGATTTCACAACGGTCTGTTAGAGAGGGAGGGAACGTTTGTGGATTCATGCGTACATTTTCAATCGCAAACTGTATCCTTTCCTTTTTATTGGTGCAGGATGCACTAGTGGGATGGTCTGGGGGGCTGCCTTCCGCTAAGGAACTATGGAACTAATTCGCTAAGGCACTACTGTCTCCAGCAGTGAAAAAAGAAAACAAGCACATCTTCCGTGTGCTTTAGTTAAAAGGAGGGATTCATTTTACATACCTTCGCGAGGAAAACAAAAGTATCAGGTTACAATGTTAGCGTGAAAAGTGAAATTGTCACGTTTGCTGCTTCACTTTATTATTGAATTTGGAAATTTTGAACGGAAAACAACGTAAAACAGCAGAGTAAACAGTAATTGTAAGTTAGTTTTGGACTTTGAATTAAAATACCGTACACACATGAAACAAGCACACTGCTAAGATTATTTCTTATCAAGGTTTGTTCGTTCATATTCTGCATGGGAGTGGAGTGAACTGGGGAGGGCTTCTGAGACCTTCTGTCAATTGCATTCTGCACTATCTGAGATTGTCTGACGACTAATTTTAGATTTTATTTAAGTTGCGAAAACAGTCAATGTCTGGCACCGCTGTGTAGTGTAAGACGGAAAAACGTAGTGTTTTTTTTTCTCCATTGTGTCCCAGGCTCAAGATTGGGACCTTCCTCACAGGCCAATGACACCGAGCAGGAAACTGGAACAACAAGATGGCTCATCATTCATGTTCAACAGATCTAGAGCTCCAGGGCCAGCTATTCTGAATAGAAGTCAACCGGCATTCAAGAGAGGCTATTTAGTAAAGAAAGGTAAATTTGTAAAATATGCATGTAAATATGTAATTTGTTTACCCACAGAGCACCAAGGAGCTCAGAAGAACTCGTTCAGAAATGCCCGTGCATTCCGGGATCGAATTGGAATTTGGAATGTTGGTTTTTGAGGAGAGGGGAAAACCGGAGTACCCGGAGAAAAACCTCTCGGAGCAGAGTAGAGAACCAACAACAAACTCAACCCACATATGACGCCGGGTCCGGGAATCGAACCCTGGACACACTGGTGGGAGACGAGCGTTCTCACCACTGCACCATCTCTGCTCCGCTGGTTCCTTCGCTGCTCTTGTCGATCGTACAGTTTGAGCAGTTTTCAATTGAGTGTCGTAAAACCAAAACTAAAGTAATCGCTCAGCCAATCACAAAGGACGTAAACAAGACAGTGAACCAATCAAAACTAAAGTAATCGCTCAGCCAATCACAAAGGATGCAGACAGTGAGCGAATCAGAACTCGAAGTAATTACACGTAGCTGACGCACAGCGCGGGAAGACGTCTGCGAACGCGTTACGATTGGTTTATGGTTTTACTTCTATTGGACAAAAAAGTGGTGGGAGGTTTTTAAGCCAATCGTATAGCGTAGTGATGCAAAACCAACTACTTTTCGACTCAAAAGAAAACCGCTCATATTCTCATAATTATATTGTTTTCACGTTGCTTTTGATAAAAGTTCAGTGGTTCTTATTTGTGGTTTCACGTTGCGTTTTGCTCTTTCCTAAACAGGACACCGCAATAAGTGGAAAAGAATGTTCTTCGTCCTAGATGGGTTTGAGCAGCATTTATACTTCTTCGAAAATGAAAAGGTACATTTTTTTAAATAGAATAAGGGGGAAAAACTAAATGCGGTGGCCTCATGGTTAGTGCGCTCGTCTCCGGATCGAGCGGTCCGGGTTCGGGCCCTGGCCAGGGACATTGTGTTGTGTTCTTGAGGGAGACAATTTACTCTCACAGTGCCTCCTTCCACCCAGGTGTATAAAGGAGTACCGGCGAATTGAATGCTGGGGGTAATGGACTAGAATCCCATCCAGGGGGGAGTAGAAATACTCCTAGTCGCTTCATGCTACTGAAACCGGGCTAAGCTCCGGCCTGATGGGCCACTTGGCTCGTATGCAGACCTGCGCTCGATGGCGAGCCACAGGACAGTCCCGATTGTCTGAAGCTGTAGGATGAACAATACCGTTTTAACTTCTAATTCCACTACGTCCAACATGTTTGACAGAAGTCGCACTTCATCATTCCATAGCTAGCTCGTCTCTGCTGTTAGCTAGTGCCTCTCCAACTCTCTTTTCTTTTTCCGTAGAGAACTAAACCAAAAGGTATGATGGATCTTAGCTTCTCTATGGTTTACGAAGTCCACCAAAGTTTCTTCGGCAGGTAAAATATAGCTAATACTCAACACAACAAAATGACTTGCTCCTAATGGTAATCAGTGCTGTCTTCTGGTGTGTAGTAGTGCATTGCCTTATGGCGGTGTGTTGTAATCTGTAATCAAACTCTGCGCAAGGAATAATTAGAGTTTTTGATCATTTTCCATCACTCTTTGGATTGACCCACACGGACCTCATCAGCCTGCGTAGCAGCCGTTTCCCTTCCTTTTCCAGGCGGAGAGATCGAACAAACGAGCGGACAAGCTGGCGAGCGAAGTAGCGCCCTGGGTGTAGCAAAAAATGGTTCCCTTCGCGTGCTTGTTTTGGAAACGCCTGCTACGCGGACTACGACCTCATTTGCCGATGGTCTGCACTCTGTATACAACAATATTTTGCGAATAAGTTTTTATTGATTTCGTAACTAATTGCTCCCTTTGTCTTCTTTTTGCAAGACCAAACTGTTTTCAAGTGGTGGTACGGGCTTTCAACGAGTCCCGGATGTTCTACCTTTGTGCCGACACACAGGATCTTGCTAACGTAAGGAGCTTGTTGATGTACGCTGGGATGGTTACTGGAAACGATCTGGCTTCTCCCGGTATTAGGGACCTTAATGTTCCCTCCACACTGCGCCGGAGGAATTTGAAAACGGAGGTTTCCATCTGAAAACGCATCAAATGTTTTCCGTTCACAATACGCCGAGGAAATTTGACAACGCTACAATTATCAGTCATTTTGGATTTGTGTTTGAGGAAAACTCGGTCAGGGAAATCAAATTATTATCGTGATGCCATCGTTTTCGAAAAGTTCCGTTTTCAAACTGTTTTCCGTCCGCACCAAAACGTAAAGCCGGCGTTTTCAAATTCCTCCGGTTTGAAGAGCTTTTTCGAAAAAGTTCTGTTTTCGTGACGGATTAGTGTGGACGGTAGCCTTAACCGTAGAAAGAAAGCTGCGTTTTCGAATTTCTCCGGCTTAGTGTAAGGGGGCCTAAGTAAACCACGACAGTAAAGGCAACGAGAAAGGTTAAACCAGCAGAATAATGGCTTTGCACGTGCGTTATAAATCATTGGACATTTCATAGCCGTCATCTGCAAAATGACTAAGTTCAAGTTTTTAGTGCGATAAACGTACCGAACAGATCTAGATAATTAAGAAATTCCTGGGTGAAATATAAATTCGTTTTTTCCTCGGCGTCACCGTCATTGAACGATTCGGCTAGTGCAGATCATGTGATGATTCATTTGGGAGGTTACTATTGTTCTGTTTGTTCATACTCCCATGCAATCAGTTTAGTGTGGCAAATTGCGCAATTGTAACCACCCACATGAATCATCACGTGGTCTGAATTGTGTAGCAACAAGGATGTAAACTCGTTAGCCAAACCCGTCTATTGCTTATGCTCCCTATATCGCCCCAGATTTCTTCTTGCTGCTTAAGTCGCGAATTTCCGTGTTGCTGAAGAAGCTGAAAATCAGAAGGTGGAGTAGTACGGTAGTCTCTGGAACTGGTTTTTAAGTTTTTTTTCCGCGCTGTCGATAATGCTATTTTACTAAAGTGCTTAGATCAAAGGAATTTTTCGATGTTCTTGCCCTACACGGGGACAAACCAGTCTTTTACCAGCCTGCTTTTATTATCGATTAGACTACGTTTCTCATGCAAGAAAATCAATCTTCCTTGTTCATAAAGTTATGACAGGTTTTTTTTCTGTATTTCAGGAATGGATGGATGCCATCAAAAAGTTTTGCGGTAAACCAGTGAACACGAACCTTGGCGAGCGTGATGTTAAACAACTCAGGAGTCTGGAAGTGATTATCGTCGAGGCGCACAAGCTGAGTTCCAATAAAGTTTCTCATCCTTACTGTATGATCTCTTTGAACGAAGTCAAAACGTGCAGAACGAAGACACAGGAGGGACACTCGCCGATATGGAACGAGGAGTTTAAATTCAAGTAAGCGGCAACTAGTGGAATTGCGAAAAGAAATTTCGGTGTTGAACTTATGGAGTCACGACTCCACCTCACGTTTGTTACTTCGCGTGAAAAAATAACTAGATTCATTGAGTCTTGATTCATTCTGATCGGAGTACACAGTTAAAAGCCAATTTGATAACACGTGTAACCATTTGTAAACCGAACTTGGCTGTAGATCAGAGTGCGGCATAGTGGGTATTGCGTAATTACCTCATGAATATGTCAATTTGTCGATGTCTTCCTGCCGCTCGTTTTTAATTTGAAAGGAGCTTTTCGCCATTAACTGTTTCTGCATTTGTTTTCGTTGCCTGTTTTTAGAGTGAGGATTTTTTTCTGATTTTTGCTGGATACAGAACTTACGGATCCACCATGCAACGTTAGCGTTAATTACCTCTCAGTTATTAACCGTTCGTGCATGATAAGTACCGCTAATTGGGCCATTGCCTTTATTTTGCTTTCTTGTAGTGACCTACCCTCCGATGTATCGTTTTACTCAGTTGATCTTTACAATCGCAACAAACGCTCCAAAGATGTTCTAGTAGGTATGTGGGGATCCTATACAGTGTTTATTCTATATCAGCAGCTCGATGTTCTTTCACCTGTGTTCTTTAGTCCACTGGCTACGTCGGAGGAACTTGAAAACGGAGATTTCACTCTGAAAACGCATCAAATGTTTTCAATCCACACTACGCCGGAAGAATTTGAAAACGCACAATCACCGGTCATTTTGGATTTGTGTTTGAGGAAAACTCGGGCAGGGAAATCACATGATTATCATCACTTTATCGTTTTCGCAAAGCTTCGTTTTCAAAATGTTTTCCGTCCGCAATTACGTGCAAAGCTGGCGTTTTCAAATTCCAACGGTTTGAATAGTGTTTTCGAAAAGCTCCGGTTTCGTGACGGATTAGTGTGGACGGTAGACCTAACCGTAGAAATAAAGCTGCGTTTTCAAATTCCAACGGTTTGAATAGTGTTTTCGAAAAGCTCCGGTTTCGTGACGGATTAGTGTGGACGGTAGACCTAACCGTAGAAATAAAGCTGCGTTTTCAAATTCCAACGGTTTGAATAGTGTTTTCGAAAAGCTCCGGTTTCGTGACGGATTAGTGTGGACGGTAGACCTAACCGTAGAAATAAAGCTGCGTTTTCAAATTCCAACGGTTTGAATAGTGTTTTCGAAAAGCTCCGGTTTCGTGACGGATTAGTGTGGACGGTAGACCTAACCGTAGAAATAAAGCTGCGTTTTCAAATTCCAACGGTTTGAATAGTGTTTTCGAAAAGCTCCGGTTTCGTGACGGATTAGTGTGGACGGTAGACCTAACCGTAGAAATAAAGCTGCGTTTTCAAATTCCAACGGTTTGAATAGTGTTTTCGAAAAGCTCCGGTTTCGTGACGGATTAGTGTGGACGGTAGACCTAACCGTAGAAATAAAGCTGCGTTTTCAAATTTCTCCGAGTAGTGTGGACGGAGCCTAAAATTCCATTCTGTCTACCTTCACATCGTGAGAAAAAAATTGCTCTACTGGTGAATGCTACATAGTGAAGCAATTCTGTGCTAAGGACTCACGTTTAGACTCTAAAAACAAACTTGTGTTCCGTGTTTGAACAAAAGATTCAACGTAAAAGAAAAGCAAAATATTATCATAAACTTGAACCTTTTGGCGTTGGGCTTGGGCTAAATCTTAAGTGACGGTAAGTAATTGATAATCCTCACAAGCGAATTGTTGCTTTCTCTTGTTTTTAACAGGAAGTGCAATGGTTCCATTGAACCGCTTACCAAAAGGAAACGTTTTAGATGAATGGTACCCAGTCCTTCCTCCCTCTCACTCCAAAATGGAGGTCGGTAGCATTCGCGTCAGGAGTAAGTTCACGGTAAGACAAACTGACAGCAATGCCCTAAAAGCGGTTTTTACTTGAATGTTGAAAGTAATTTCTTGTTGATTTGGTTTTTCATTACCACTCTAAGCGATTGGCTTAAGAAACTCGCGTCACTTTGTCATCTTATCAGAAGTATACTGAACCAGAACTAATGGTGACTCGTTCGTAATAGTTTTCCCGCGCTTTGCGTCGGCTACAGGTCTTTGCCTTGAGTTTTGATTGGTTCATTGGATTGTTGGGCCCTTTGCTATTGGTCAGAGTGGTTACTATGGTTTTGCTTCCAGAACACTCAGTTGAGAACCGCTCTATCTCATTCAGAAAATAACAACTCTCCAGAATGTTCCGTTCTTGTCGTCTAGACAATAACTGAACGTTCCGGCAAGACTGTGGAATCTGGATTGAATGACGACGTTTTAGGCATTTGTGCAGTATGTGTTCAATTGACAAAGAAATTAACTGTTATTGTGTTTTGCAGCATGAAATCATAATGCCTGTTGAAGAATATAGTTCACTAAAAGAGGTAGGTATGTAATCGTGTCATGCTTGAAGTAAGGGACGTCGCTGAGATGTTGTTGTGTGTTTGTGCGAAACGAAACCAAAGGGACATAAGTCAGGAATAGACATCTTGAGGAGCAC
This sequence comes from Micromussa lordhowensis, assembly GCA_964020085.1. Lineage (NCBI taxonomy): Eukaryota > Metazoa > Cnidaria > Anthozoa > Scleractinia > Lobophylliidae > Micromussa > Micromussa lordhowensis. Next base: position 16,257,557 of record OZ026597.1, on the reverse strand, counting down.
AAGGAATTTTAGCATTTTGATTTGGGCCCTGCTTTAAATTAAACGTTTGGGGAAATGAACAAAATTACTTATCAACGAGAAGCGAGATTTAGCCGGTTATTGGAGAGGTATGGCATAGTCATCCTGTGAACAAAAATTGTCAGGCTGTAACTAGAAGATAATGATTTGAAAGTCTGCTCCCTCAGAACCGCTTATAATTGATATTGTTGTACAATTTCTGTTAGATTCTTCTGGACAGAGATCTTCAAGCCGTAAAGAGTCTTGGTCAAGTGTGTAAGGACCGAGTCACACTGGCGTCGACTTTATTAAAAATCTTTCGTCATGAGAGAGAAGAAATTTTCCTATTAAAAACTATGAACTCATTAGAAATAGAGAAGCAAGGTAAGGTAAAGGTGGTAATTGATATGTTAAAATTTTAAAGTCGTGTAAAAATGCCAAAACAGTGTGTGAAAATTTATCCATTTATTTACAACTTTGTCAATTGGCAGATAGGCTAAAGGACATTAGTAAATTCTCAGCTCCGACTATTGCATTTCTAGCTTTTTGATTGCCTAAAAAACTCCGACTATGAGCCAATAGTCGGAGTTTTACGTCATATGGAAAATAGTGCGCCAAGTTTAAAAATTTTCCGCATAAAGCTTTCAACGTCAGCCCCCTATAATGGCCGAAATAAAAATCGGCGGCAAAACCCGGTTTGAGAATTTACTAAAACAATTATTCCATTCGCCCTTGTTGGATATGAAGTGATTATAACCAACTCGCGCTACGCACTCGTTGGTTATTTTATCACTTCATATCCAACTCGGGCTCATGGAATAATTGTTATTTAGTCCTCTAGGAGGCCTAACTATAGTGGAAGCCCGTAAATCCGGTAACCAACAGGCCACAAAAATCTGGCCATATTAACAGGGTGGTCGTATTTAAGGGGATCTTTGAATATTTAAATGACTGACTGAGCTTTTGTTCGGACCAGAACAAAGTGGCCCTAATAACGACGTGGCCGTATCAACGGGGTGTCCGTAAGGCGGGGTGCCACTGTACCTAAACCTTCCCCAGTTAAAACTTAAAACCGAACCCAATTCAGAAAAGAATTAAGAAAGAAACTGAAAAAAGAACAGCAAAAGCGCATGCGGGGATTAATGTGGCGGCATTTAGGGCAGACAATTATGTTTGTTGGCCCTCTCCTACGCAGAGGCTCCCTTTGGGAGTGGGAAGGCACGCGGGGGGGGGGGGGGGAGGGGGGCGTTCCTCGCGCGCTTTCGTTATTCCCTCTCACCAGCCTCCGAACTACCAGCCTAGAGGGTCAAGACAGCAAGAAAGAGGCCTCTGCGGAGGAGAGAGAATGTTGTCCGCATCAAAGATAAAAAGACGAATTCAAAATGCCAAAAACGAAAACAAAACAGTTGTTTCTTATTGATTTTTTATGTGTCGATCACGAATTCTCACCCTTGTCGCTAATGCACTTCATGTTGAGACCACGAGTAGTCTCTCTTATCGCTTACTCTGTTGTGCGTGATGCGAAAGAAAACTGCAAGGAAAAAATGGCCTCGTGAAATCTTGGGGGCAAGGAGCGCGCGAGAGGATTTCGCGCGGCCATTTTTTTTCTCGAGGTTTATTTACGGTCACGCTCGAAGAACTAAGCAGAAGAGGGACCACTTGTAGTCTAGTTCATGATTGTACTGAACACAGCTTTTGTGTGTACCTTAATTGCAGAAGAAGTATCTACGTTGTTTCGAGGAACTTCATTAACCACTACACTTATGGACCAGTATATGAAAATGGTCGCCATTCCTTATCTACAGAAAACTATTGGTGATGTCGTAGCAAAAATTCTGGAATGTAAGCAGTCTTGTGAGGTATGATGATCGGCTGTCGTTATCGCTTTTTTCTGTTTTATAGTGAAAGAAAAAAACGTTCGCATTATGAAAGTGAATATATGAAAGATAAGACACTTGAACTGCGGAGAAAGATATGGAAACCTCTTCTGGTATATTACGAACTCACAATGTGACCAGCTCCCAGTTGGCTTGATAGCTTAGTTGGTAGAGCACTGCACCGGTATCGCAGAGGTCACGGGTGCGAATCCCGTTCAAGCCTGAATTTTTTTCGGGCTTTAATTTCACAGCTGCTTAAATTGCATACATATAAAACTGTGATGATTAGTCATGTCTTCATACATTCTCATTGTTATTATATTTGTCAATTAAATCTTGTTTAAGTTCTTGTAATGTGCCGATTACGCTTTCCAGTCATCTTGAGAAGACAAATTCCAATTACGTCGTTAAGATATGCTAATTAAACAAGTTTTTACCTTGTCTTGTTGTGGGGTGCACACGGTATATGAGCAACTGATTTTCATCCTTGTTTTTAGTGAAACCACTTTCAAATATGTTTCACTTGTTATTGAAAAGCGCAGAATAAGTCAATTCAGTTAAATCAAGATTGGAACGTGGCGTAGATGCTGATAACAAAGAGTTCCTCTATGCTAGAACTTAGAACATGGCTTACAACTAAAGGCTTAAAGAATTGGGTTTAAATAACTCTTTGTCTCCAATTGCGTTGCAGTTAAATCCAGCTAAACTGGAGAAGGGTGCCGATACTGTAGTGAACCTTAAACAGCTGCTAGAATTTTTATTCGAAGGAGTTGATGCTATTGTTAAGTCGCCTGAGAACTGTCCGAGGTAAGGCAGACACCATCTAACATAAGTAGGTAGTCTATGAACAGGCTGCGGCTGGAAGGGTCTGACCGCGGCTGGAAAGGCCGAGAAGGAACTGGCAAAGGGTAAAGTGGCAGAGGGGTAGGGTGGGGTTATGGGGCGGCGGTGCTCTCCCCTCCTCTCTCTTCTCTCCTCTTGCTTCCTGCTTTCGCCCAGTCCTCGCCCAATCCCACTCCCGTTGCTAGTTCTCTTCCCTGCTTTGAGGTCATTTATTTTCTTTTGAGGGTTATTTCCCTGTTTTTTTTTCCTAAGCTTTTCCCTTGGGTTCCCCATTTTGTTCCCTGGGTTCTCCGGTTTCCTCCCTCCGAACTCTTCCAAATTCTAATTTGATCTCGACGCACAGACGAGTTCGTGATTGCTCTTACGTGTCTCGTGGGTAAAACATCACATTTCATATTTAACTTAATATTTATAGCATTCCGTTGTTCAGTATGCATTCGACGAAAAATATTTCCACTCGTTGCAAGGCAAGTTTCCTCTGTTTTTGGCTTCTGCAACAATGCACCTTAGTGTATAGTCATCCTGGGAGATCCAGGGGAAGATAATCGGGCGGGAGGAACTTTTCTAAAAGAGGCAGAAGACTGCTTAAAAAAACCCACGTGCCTCTGTAATGTGTCTTAACTGGATTGAATAATGAATGGTAAGATAAGCGTTCGGTGAACAAATAGTTTTGTCTGAAGTGCTTTTTCCATCGTCCTGGTGGGTTCTTCCTGTTCTAGTGGCTTTAACTGTTCTGGCATTGGAAGGGATTTCTTGGAAGTTTAACGTATTTCATTTGGGAAACGTCCTTGATTGCTAGACAGTTTTTGTATTGTTGTTATACTATAAGTCTCAATGGAGCGGTTTTCAGCTGAGTGTGGAAAAGTATTTAGTTTTGCGTTATACTACGCTACACGATTGGCTAAACTGGCACCACTTATCCAATCGCACTTAAGTGAAACTAAAACCAATCGTTACTCGCCTCCACAGGTTTTCCCGCGCCTCGCATGAGGTATATGGATTTTGTTCGAGTTTTGATTGGTTCATTGGGTTGTGCGTGTCCTCTGTGATTGGCTAGAGTGATTACTTTGGTTTTAGCTTTACGATCGTTCTATCATGCAGTTGATGTTGTTCACTTATTACTGCACATTTTATTATTAGTGAAATATTAATACTATTTATTTTATTAACTTTAAGCCACTGAATATTTTTCAGTGGTCAGAATTACCATATTAGCAAATATCCTAAATTTTAATTCATAGAATTATTCAACCACTATTTGAAATCGTTGCAGAACTTTGCGGTATCTATTTTGCTGCTTGCAGCAAAATGTGAAAGATAGATGGTCGGACAACGAAATAGTTAGAAGCCGTGTTGTCAGGTGAGGATTTTAACACTGTTTGGTTTTATACATAGCTTTCATTGGTTGTTGCACTGATTGGTTATACGCACGAGTAGGTTTATATTTTTCATATGGCTATTATTAAGCACATATTAGCTATAGTCTTAGACCGTTTTTTACCCGATGTCGTTTTTTATCTGCTGATCAATTTTAATCGCGTCTCTGCGATTCATTCTCGGTAAACGCACGCGCGAAAGGTAAGCATTTATTAACGTTTCTCACGTCGCTTTTGCGGTGAAGTAGTGAAGCAGTGAAGCTAAAAGCCACATAAATTGCTATAACGGCCTAGATACCTCACGGGTAGCAAGAAAAAACACACCTGAAGCAAGGTAGGGTTATTTTAATTCATACTCTTTCGAAGACGCCTTTCTTAAGTTTAAGAATACAACCGTTTTTTCCAATATAAATCCTAACATTTCGAACCCTGCGCAGCTTGAATACCACTGTATGTACAGGGACGCTCAATGCTAGGCGACCATGGGGTCCATTGAATAAATATTTAGTCGCCCGCACTAGTAACTTAGTCGTCTCAAGCGAGCGGGAGCTCGTTAGGCAACAGCCTTGAATTATTCTAATAGTGAAATTCAATAACTGCTTATGTTACATGATCACTGAACAGTTCTTTAACTAACATACAATCAAGTTATTGACAAGATATAATTTCGGAAAACCAAAAGCACTGTTAAAAAACAAAGAAGTCGATAACAAGAGAATCATACATAAGGAAATAAAGCAAACCATAATCGTAAAAATGAAGCTATTTACACAATTTTTTCTGTTTTTTTTTTTTAAACAGCGGGGCAGCTTTATTGCTATTCCTAGTTTCTATTTTTGCTATTCGGTTTGCAGTCAACTACGTACGATACAGTCTGCAAAGGAAGAAAATAAAAGGCGCAGCAGATAGGAAAACACCGCAGAGATAACAATAAACCATAAAGAAAGAAGTATGGTTAAGAATGGAGAAGATTATCACGGATTACAAACAATGAATTTGAAAAATTTAGGTTAAGTTTCGGCGGAGAATAAAAGATACGTGGAAAAATAGATGACTGTGTCACAGTGATATTAGCATCCCTTCTAACAACATGCATTTTCGCCAGCCATATCTTGTAGATTCAAGCTATGCTTGAAAAATTAATGTTAGCATCACTAAAAAGCATGTCTAGTTCCGATTTTTCTACTAACGAGGCATTTTAAACGTTTCAAAGTCAGAGTGACTAAATTAGTTGCTCTGTGATGGCGCAGAAAGTCATTCCCTCCGTGTTTCTCTTCTAACATGAACGTTTGTAAACTCCAATTTCCATCTTGCAATTGGGGCAAGAATGCACGACGTCGAGATATTTTTTGTTGCAAAGGGGACATTTTCTCCAGCAGCAAAACAGACAACAGAGGCACGCTACAAGACCGGGGACGTAACGTACATCAGTGTCGATAATGACTTCACAATGTTGACAGACGGTCGTGACAGATGTCCATCCACTTGTCAGGCAGGCAGTGTTCATAATACTGGGCTGCCGCTGTCGGTTGGGGATCTCTCCAGGTGGATAATTTGATGGTTGAGGTGGGTTTCTTGCTCGCTGAGGAGGATAACGTGTTTGTTGAGGTGGATAACTTGCTCGTTGAGGTGGATAACTTTGTTGAGGAATATAACTTACTTGTTGTGGTGGATGATTTTCCTCATGGGGTGGATAGGGTGTTTGTTCAGGCGGATAACTTGGCTGCTGTTGTTGAGGTTGTGTTTGCACAGGGTAACCATCTTGTTGTTGCTGTGGATAATCCGGTTGCTCCTCTTGCAGCGCTGTGTATGGTGGTGGTTTAGACGCCATGTTGGATCTTCGATGGCCACGTTCTTGTCTGGTACGAAAATGTCGTGTTTGTGTAGAAAGATACTTCGACAGAGAAGCAGTAACAATTAACCGCAAGCCTTTTTGATATCTGGAACTGTATTGAACCTGTAGTAAGCAAAGTGATCAAGAATTCACACTTCACCCAGGCTGGCGAAGTTGCCAATTTGAATATCCGCAAGAATGTTACAGAATGTAAATTTCCAGGGGGTTGCTAAGGAAGTTTGAAAGAAACAGGGAAGCGAATCAAGTGTTTCAATGTTGTTGTTAGATTTTGTGGACTCAATATCATCCTTATTCGTTCCACTCGATAGGTAATTATCGTTCTAGGGAAGGAAAATTAATCCAGGGCGACTGCCTATGGGCAATATCGAGTGTATTTAGCAGCCTTTCGAACCTGAATAGTGCAACGAATTCAGAAGATGCACGCTTTGTCGGATTTAGCGAAGTAGTTTTATAACTGCATACATGCACAAGGAGTTTTCTGTGGGTGAGAACAATGGAAACGATTTTTATACCGCTCGCCGCACGTTCATGCAATCTAGTTGACTGTCATAAAAGCGGAGTTAGAAGCACCATCGGAAAGCGAGGGTTATAATGAGCGATTGCCGTAACGAAAATTGTAAGCAGTACTGAAGCAAGACACTGTATTTAGGGACTCATGACAGTGCTTACTGGTAATCGGTTAATGAAACGACAGTGGAAAACAGAATAGGCATGGGATGATATACAGAATTTCACAGTGCGTGGAGTAAAGGCTATTCCTAAGAATAATAGGGACGCAGAGTCCCTTAATGTTTTTAAAAAACGAATAAGAGATTTTAACTTAAGTGAATTAATTGACGATGGGTGCAGAAGTTGCGGCCTGTGCTCTTCCTAAAATATAGTAATAATTTTTAAAGAAAAAGAAATTTTATTATCTTATAGTTTTTTTTTTTTTTAAATTATTACTAGTAATTATTTATTTATTTTAATTTAATTTTTAGAATGTCCCCATATTAGTAAGGGAGATTTCTCCCTGGCTAGGCGGTCTTTTTGACATTTAAAAAAAGTTTATTGATTGATTGATTGCAAGATCAAGCACAGACTATCAAGGCAGGTACTCGGCAAACATGGTGGACTAGGTGTCCTTTGAGGAAGTCAGACAAGCTTGTAAATTCATTGCATAAGAAAGTTCTTAAGTTGATTTTCCTCGCGGTTTCCTTCTAACATTGCTCGGAAACCGCGATTTTGTTGTTGCAAAGCGGGCAGTCATGTTGGACGTCCATAATCTCGTCCACGCAACAGCAGGCGAAAACGCCAAGCAGAAGGCAGCACAGGCAATGCTGTAAGACCCGGTACATATCGTGTGGTGGTCATAACTGTAACACGACAATGAGGACAAACCGTCCTTACGGACGAAGCACCAAAAGTCACGTCATCTGTATTTTCCATGACGCCCGGCTGCTGGTTTATGACTTGTGTCCTAGATACTTGCTGCTGAGGCGGAGCCTGGGAGTAACCTTGCTGTGGTAAATAACCTGCTTCTGGTGGTTGGTAGCTTGCTTGTCCAGATGGATAACTAGCTTGTCGAGTTGGATAACCGCCTTGTCGAGGTCCTTGTTGAGGTGGATAACTTGCTTGTTGGGCTTGATAACCACCTTGCTGTGGTGGATAACTTGCTTGTGGAGGTTGATAACCTGCTTGTTCACCTTGGTTTCTACTTGGTTGAAGTGGAAAGTGGTCTCGTTGCTGATGATTATCAACTGGTTCTTGGACGGCTGTCCATTGTTGTTGTTTTCTCGCCATGTTTGCTCTGTGATGAAAGATTCCTTTTTTGCTGTGCAAATTTCTGTTGCCCGATGACTAGGTCCCAGACAGTTGTACGGACTTTTACGCAAACTTCAAAATGTGGAGAGAGGAGCACAAAATCTAGCTGCAAGCGTCTGTGATCGTGAGAACAGTATTCAATGCTTAGTAAGCCAACTGATTGAGCATTTAGGCCACAGCCACGAGGCTACTAATTTGAATCTCTACTAAACCGTGCAGCTGTATTCCTCCCCCTCTCGAACGAAGTGTATTTTACACAAGAAGTGAAGATAACTTAAATTTCTATGTTGTATAAGAAAATAGAGTGAGCAAAGGGATTGCATGCAGCTGTATTTCCCCTCTCCAAAACCGCACTGATATCAGTTTTAGAAAATGTGCGTCCTTCCGAAAGCTCAGGTGTGTTTTAGAACTTCATAGAAAGATGCGTTACTTAACTTCTAGGAAGAAAAGCTCAGAAAAAAAAACGCATTCTCATATTACAAGATAGAAGATACATGTTGAATAGGCCATTTCCGAGTTGTCTTTTGGCTGTGAGTCAAAACGAGTGTTCGTGCGAAATCACCCATATAAAAAATGACTTCCGCGTTCAGGTTCCTTTTCATGCAAATCAAACTCATTTTCATAAGAAAGCTTTTGTAGAAAGACTCCGCGTTTTGAGGCACAGGGTAACTTGGAAATGGCCTATTGTTTGTGCATTAGCTCTTTCCTTTGGTTCGTCGCAGAAACAGGTAATAAAAAAATGAAAACGTCAATCCTTAGTTTTCGCGTGACAGTGGATGCATTTCATTTCTCCTTTTTGATCGACCACATGAGTAAAGAAAAGAGTGACTGCTCATTCGTCACTTTAGAAAGGAGAAGAAATCTGGGGCGAGTCTCGCGCAGTCACGATCGTTACTGGGGACAATATAGCTTCTCATCTTTTGTTTTGTCTCCATTAACTATCCCACAACCATCTGCGAGATGAGACTTGCCCCAAGTTCCCTCTCGTTTCTAATGTGGCCAATAATATATTGGAATGGTAGTTTAATCAGTGAACTTGTGTTTATTACCTCTTTTTTTTTCATGTTTCAGTGGTTTCCTTTTCCTGCGGTTAATTTGTCCCGCCATAATGAATCCAAAAATATGCAACATGATGTCAGGTGAGGCAGGGTTTTTTTCACTCAGTAGAACTCGTTATCCTTGAAACGTGATTGATTCTTTGTTCTTTTAACTTGTTTTAACATTTTGTTGTCCGTTTTGTCTGGTCAACTGAGGTCCTGTCCACACGTATCTGGATATTTTTGAACCCGCAATTTTTTCTTTCCGGATACGGCTTCCGTCCACACTCATACGGTGAATTCGGCAGCGAATCCGGATATATTTGAACCCGCTTTCCAGAGTGGAAAAACGTAAATCGGCAACTTGCGGATTTACGTCCACACGTTATCGGATTCGGAATCCGATAACGTGTGGACAATGAATCTGGGTATTTTCGAATGCTATGACGTAGAAAAATCTTGTACAGTCTCTTACCGAACAATAAACCAATATGGCGGCTCAACGCCGGTGTAGGCTTAGTTTCTCTAGGGTGAATCCGAATACCATCGGATGCGTGTGGACAGGCGAATTCGATTTGACTACGCTACGAAAGAAAAGAAAAAGTTGCGGATTCAAAAATATCCGAATACGTGTGGACGGGACCTGACTCACCCGCCTAATTGCAGGGGCGACCACATACGCACGCGCGTGCGTACCTCCGGAAATGTAAAAAAGATTGTTTGCGAAAAGCGTCTTGTTAATTAAATTGGCTTGTTTGACAGAGTTCTTCTGATTACGTTGCTGCGATTTTTAATACGATATGAAATACGTAATGAAAACTTTGCGAATATCTAAGAAGCTACTCAGTTCTGAAGTTCAAAACCCAACTATACGATTACGTTTTATACGCTGCCAAAAGTCATCACTACGATGATCGAGACTTGGGTCGAGCCTCTGGATAACACAAGCCCTGAGTTTTTTTCCAGGGATATATGTGGCTCTGATCACTTTGCTGACATATCCTGTGTCCACCTGCACTGCTGAACGTAGCTTTAGCGGAATCAACAGACTGGAAACTCCTTTTCGCAGCACTTTGTTGACTCGTCTATTAAACTCACCTCCTGTTGCGTTAATTTATAAAATTGTTAATTTATGAAATCGTTCGCAGAAAAACGTTGGAAATGGCATTTGCGAGGCCCTAGTAAAAATTTCCTCGGGGAGGGGCATATCCCCCCCCCCCCCCGCCAAAGCGGCTAGTGCCTGTTTTGCTCGATAAACTCTCCTGTCCGTGCGTACTCCTCAAAAATGCACGCTACGCCGCTACATTGTAGTACTCTTTGCCGTTGTTGACTACCCCTCAGAAGTTCAGCTTCATCCCTATGAAGGTTATAGCATTCGACTTCAGTTATTCGAGCTGTTTTTCTGAGGAAACGACTTTTCGATTGCTTAGTTTTTAGGAATAATATAACGCCTCTTGCCACTAACGTAGCACGTTTTACGCCAAATGATAAATTATAGTGTTTTCTCGAGAAAACGATTTCTCGGCCAACAATGTCCATTTTTAACTCGTGATTTGCGGCAGCAAGTTACGAGTTGTAGTGAGTGATTAACTAACTGTGGATGCATGCACTCTCTTATTAGAATCTCCGTCATCTTGTGCTGCTCGAACTCTCACACTTGTGGCAAAGTGTCTTCAAAACTTGGCAAACTTAGTTGAATTTGGCGCCAAGGTACGTTACAACTCTCCGAACATCTTTGTTTCTAGAGTGTTATTTTTTTTTGTCTTCAGTCAATAACAGAATTGTCCTCTTGTCGTTTGTTTTACAGGAATCATTTATGACGCCAGTGAATCCATTCATTTTAAAGAACAAGGAAAAAATGATAGCGTTTTTGGATGAGTTGTCGGTAAGTCAAAGCGTAAAGTGTTGTTCGTTCATGTCTGAAATTCAGGGTTAGTCACAACCTTGTTCCCAGTGTCTCTCGTCTTCCCGCCCCTCTCTCTCGCACCGAGGTGGGTCAGTCAGTGATATCTGAATCCCCCAAGGCGTTTACGATAGCTGGAGTCTAATAAGAGGAGGTTTCTCCGTAACGTATTTCTTATACAATGGATGCCTCTTCAAGGACACCTCATCACTTCTAGTATTCATACAATCTTTACTCTATAGTACGGGCCCCTCCATTGTACAGACTCTGAGCTCTGTCCCTGTTTTATCCGTATTAATGAGGTTCGACTGTATGTCTGTGATAGAGGGAGTTTACTGTCTGTAGCCTGTAGAGAAGGCGCTTCACTGTAGTCGTCTATTCCCACTGTCTTGACAGCGCTTGTTTTACTGGCCTGTCAAATACAGTCTTGATAGCGAGGGCTCAACAAAGATCAGCCAGAGGTCTGTAAGCGACTGGATTTGTTTGTCTGTGATTAGCGTCATACAGACATCGTGGCACCTTTTAAAACACAAAACTGAATTCAAGGAGGTGACACTGATCATTGAACTCAAGGAGATGACATTTCTAAAGAAAAACAGGGATTTCTTGCCTCGCTTGTAGAACACGAGGATTAAGTTGCGCGATGTTCACTGTAGAGGCACGTGCGTCACAGAGATTTCCACAAAAAAACGTGTCTGTGGACAACTTTTCCTACATTGTAACAACACGGAATCAATGCAGTTTTCTTCCCCTTTATGTCACGTCTTCAAACAGTCTTGTTCAAATCGTTGTTTCATTTTTCAGAACGTGACGCAAATCCCGCCAAGCACCGAGCAAGTATCGTCAGATCCGTCACGTGACCTTGCTGCTGTTCACGATCTTTGTTGGACGTACAAGTCAGAACTCCAGCAGCTGAGCCAGTCACAGGTAATAATTGATTTTTGATGTGTTCATAGATATAACTTCATGTATATCTTACAGTACTTTGGAGAATCTGAATATAGATACTATTTTTGATTAATTCCTGTATTCTTATGACCTGCAAGCTTGACCTTGTATTAGTATTTTTTGCGAGAGGTAAGCTTCTGATCAAATAATTAAGACCGTATCAGACCCTACTATTGATGTGATCTTGTAAAAGGCGTTATTTATAGCTTGTGCGGCTCTGTTTTAAGTTTCTACAAGAGACTATAGTGTCTTAGTTTTATAGTCTCTTAGTTTCTAGTAGAAACACATTGTTGGATTTAAGTGATTACTTGACATTTGTGTGGAAATTGTATTATAAACAACGTTCCCCTCAAGCAAACTCCATGGTTAATTGGCCTTTGTAACAATTATGGCGGCAATGGTGAATATCATCTTGTTTAAGTCATTTTAAGTTGTTGTCTTCTGGGACAGGGAATATTTCCTGTTCTTTGAATTTTATAAACAATTTAAGTCTTATTTTGGGATTTACAAAAAATTAGATATTGTGGGAGTAACACGTTCACTGAAAACGAATCCAATTCTTGTTTTTGTACAAGCACAAAATGAAATGTAGTATTGATGTTCTTTATTTCAGCCGGGCTTGAAAAAGCTTGTGGCGGTCACAGAAACCTTACGACAACGGGAACAACAGTTTCTTCAAGAAAATTGCAGCTTAACAAACAGAACAGAGAAACTGGTGTGAATTAATCTCAGCTCACTCAACACAGCGAAACGGCAACCAAGTATGACAAACATTGATGAGCTCTCGACCAATCAGTGTTAAAGAAGAAAAAGGCAAAGCCAATCAGCGGCTGAAACGAACTCGATTTGGTCACGTGATTTACGTTTGGAATCAGGTCTGCATATGATTGGTTAGGAGTTGCATATGTCAAGTCTGATTCATTAAGATGCAAAGCCAATGCAGTAAAATGGTTTTTATTCCCAAGTTTACCTTGAACTTCTTTTCATGCAGCCAGAATCAAGCCAGATGAATGAAGATGCTTATTTTTATATTTATTAATAACTTTTTTTTTGTTCGCCAATTGTTGTCGATTGTAGTTTTTCTTGCTCGTTGACAAATTTCGTATGATCTAAATTAAAAGCTCAAACGGCGGTGCATCAAACAGGCAGCTTTACAGGCATCGCACCATGACCAGTGCATGATGTGTCTCTGTCTTTCACCAGGAACCTAACACCTTGCCAGCTATTTTACGGTTTTCATTGCTGAAGCTAGAAGACTCGCTCGACAGTACAGCCACAGTTTAAGCTTTCTTATATTTCCAAAGCGAATCTCGAGGCTGCTTTCTGACAAAAGGTGTGCATATGCTGTCTGAAAGTGTTTTGGTCCAGGGAAAGGTTTTGTTGTCGCTTCCGTAGACGGTGCGTTCCCTTGTCTTGTTTTAGCCATTTGTTCGATACAAATGTGTGGTTTTTCTCTGTGTGTATTGATTATATCACTTGAAAAACTTGCATAACTAAACGAAAC
>OZ026597.1:16166914-16239414 GCA_964020085.1 Micromussa lordhowensis | reverse complement strand
TCATAAGCTTTAGAACCGATGACAGATATCAGGGTTGCCCTGCGTTTGAATCGTTCGCCTGTATCAGCTGGAACACCGTTCGCGATAAAATACTGCTCCAAACGCTCCAAATAATGGTTGATATTGGTGGAGGCTGGATCGAACTGTTCTATTTTGCCTAAGCTTGGCATGATCCCGTCCTCGTCGCCAGATATGTTATGTTTTCGGGGTCATAGAAGAGTGAATACAACACATACACAAGATGGCGGATCCACAACAAGATCAATCTCGAGCCCAGAGTTCTCAGGCTCCTCGGTCAGCGGTGGGTCGCCGGGGAGAACTCTGGGGACACGGAATTTTTACCGCAGAAATCGTGCGGTTCCGGTTCTTGTGCGCATGCTTGGGTTTGATGTAATAAGATGGAAAAACGGAAGTCATCACGAAGTCAACTTCAGCCTATTTCAGCCATTATATGATCGAGAAAGGCGGTATTTCTGTTAAGCGGACTTAAGCTGTTTTTGGAATTGGAGCTGGTTGAGTATTTCGATTTCTACTACGAAACTGAGAGATGTCTGGCGCCTTATGGTAGGTGTTTTTCGAGTCTTGCTATGAAATCAAACACATCTGGAGCTCTCTCTTTCATCTCTTGAAGTACACTACTCCCCCGGGACACTACTCCAAGTGAAGCTCTTGATTTTGTTTCTTTTCTGCAGACATGCAAAACGGACGGAGATGTTTCCACACACACAGATCACGGCACTGTTGATCAATCTCTTCCAGGAAGTGATATTTCATGGATGATTTTACGCTTGGTAAAAGCATCACAGCCTTAGGAATTTCCGTTGGTAAATTGTTTCCAAGCCACACAACAGCTTATGGATTTCTTCCCTCTGCAAAGGTTGATTGCCATTATCTGTCAGCTGATGGAAACAAAACAAAAGTTTGAATTCAGATCTGACCGACAGACAAGAACAGTTAATGCTAAAATAAAGCAAATCATAGTGTTATTATATGGCTACCCTTGTGAGTGAGCAAGAATATGAACCAATATTAGCTTGGACTCAGTTATTAGCTACTCTACAAATGGTAAAGATGGAAATAACTTATGTGATAAAATAATTTTTTCATCTACCAAGCTTGTTTTGTCAAGACTGCTGGATATTGGCCTCATTCTTTTTGGTGTGTTCATTGACCTCAAATGCATCTCAGACCATGAACATGGAAAGAAAGGGCTTGGCCTGATGAGTGGGCGACCATGAAACAGGCTTGTAGGGAACTTATTTGCTTTTTCTACCATATATACTTCGCTCTACTTCTGTGTATTGAGCACTGTTTTGCGAAAATCAGTTTTCACACTTTACATATATTATATAATCTATCTATCTAAATATATCTATCTAGCCTGAACTCATGCATGCTCATTTAGTAACCCATATATAGTATGGTCATGGAATACAGTTTGGTAGACCTTTACTGGGATCAATAATTTGACTATAGTTACAGTGTAATTAGTGTGTTGATAGAAGCAAAGTGAGAGGTGGAACCCCATAGTAGCAAGGTAAAACTAATCTTAAAGCTAAACACAAATTTAAAAAAAACTTAAATATTGTTTTGAATCATACTCCTTGCGTTATTATGAATGAGACATTCAAAGATACATTATGCCACATTGCCTGTCTCCACTCAGGAGATGAATGGGAATCAGAGAAAAACTGCTGGGGTGAGAATATGGCCTATACCCTTCCAATGAAGTGATATCTTATCCATAGGGAAGCAGTGAAATTGTATCACCTCATGCAAGTTGGCTTATGCTCCAGAGATCTCCAGAAACTGGAACGATCTAGCCGTGTGGGCTTCCAGTGGCTAAGCAGTATGACAAGTACTTTGTGATACCTTGTAAAGTATGACATAGCAGATTTTTAATGTCTCCAATTAAGTATCAAACTGAAGAATATGTAGAATGCTGAAAATTAAACTCTTTTAGACCTTTCAAGAATGATTTCAAAGGCCAACTTTCTCAAGAATTTTTGCACTTGGCAATGCCTCTGTCACAGGGTTGGGTGGTGTCTCATTCACAGTGGAATCATGACTTGCTTCATTTCCATCTTGCATAGTGGAAGAACATGGCTGTTATGAAAAACAGCAATCAGGAATCCACCGGAGGAAAAAAGTTGGCGGCTGTACATTTTACCACAATACCTTGCGAACCTAACACAGCGTATAAGACACCAGCACTAAGCACATTGTGTATCATAGGTTTGAAGATATTACAACCCTTCTGTGCCTTTTTATGAACGTTTTTAAAGTTTTTGTGCGCTAAGAACTGTGGGTAAATGTACCAGTCGCCATCTTTTTTCCTACGGAGGATTAAAGCGGGGGTAAACGTAAAGGCTGTTTTGGGGTTGCTTAACACGGCCTTTCTGTCAATATCTCAGTCACGTTTCAAGCGACACTAAATCTCTCTGCTTATCTCATTAACCACTGTTTGGTGGTTTTGTGTAAATTTTTGGGTGATTTTTGGGCATTTTGGCAAAGAGATATTTTTTTCTCAAAGGATAGGTTAAATTGAGGAAAATATGAAATGTTGAAGATTTGATGGATTTGGAAAATTGAAATTTGAAGTGAAGAATTAGTAGACGGATACCAAACAGTCCACTAGCAACCTGGGCTCTCTTTTGCGGGGGTCAACTGTCTGGTAGTGTTTCCAACCCATCTTAATCCTAACAATTTCCTTTTTTATATCACTTCAAATTTCACACCTATTCATGTTTACCCCTGCCTTAATACATTCTAATTGTAATTTCCAAATCATTAACCTGATTCTAGAAAACTTGGTTGTTCAGATTTGTTTTGTCTGCATTAATTCAACAATTTTTTTAACAATGATCTGGTTCATAAAGAAATTTAAACAATATGTACGGGGTGTATTTTGTCCATGTACATGAAAAAGTATTTAATAAATGTATTTTAAATAAATACCACATATTCACCTCAGGGTTTTGGAGCTGGCCATCTCTCCCCATAATTTCCACACTTGCATCTTCCATAGGGTTGACCCAGGGTTGGGTAGTGTCTTGGTCCCAGTGTCACAAATTCCATTTTCCTTCCATATAGAAGAACATGATTCTGATTTCAATGTTAAGACGAAATTTACTTTATAAATGATTAAAGCTTAATTTAGAATGCATTGTCTCCTCTGAATTTGGAAGCCTGTCATTCTCCAAAATTTCAGGATGTGCTAGCTCTTTAATACCACAGTGTCAAATGTTTCATTTCCTTGCATCTGACTCTGCTGTTATGGAAATGACGTAAGCTGCAGTTTGAGTAATGCAGTTTGTACATTATTGAAAACGGAATACATTATGGGCCCAGCTAAGGGGCCCAAAAACAAAGACAGAGACGAAATGTGGGTGCAGTAAATCAGCGTTGATAACCCACTTTGAGGTCTTTATTGTCAAGTTTCCTCAAGTTTGGGTGATTTGTTTACCCCTTTAGTAATAAATGTATTGTGTACAGCATCGATAATGAAATTCCAAGGATAAATGGGATTTAATTCCTAAGCATATCTAGGTATTTCTCCTGATGCACGACATTAATTAGTATATCTACCTTTAGATTGACTAGAATCTATTTTGAAATACCTCGGTATCCAGAGAATCCGCAAGCTTTGGAAGTATTGTTTTAAACAGGCAAACTCTAGAGTTCGTACTACTGCTTTTTCTTTCCAGATGCCTTCGTTTCAAATCGGGTAAAACGGAGGGAGAGACAGCTGTTTGTGAGGGACTTCTGTCTGCGATAGATCTCTTTAACTCTGGAGCAAAAATGCTTTTCGTCGGCGTTGTGACAAACGCTGTAAAACTTCTCTGTCTTCTCTATTATACACTTTATCAAAAGATAACACGATCGACAAATTGAAGTTGAAACAGCTCCAATGTCTTCCTCTCGTACATTTATGTCTCCGTACTTAGCTGTACTTTCTAACGGCCTCGGCTATTCCTTCGCTTGACGATTTTTCACCAAACAGCTTCAAGTAGAACTTCTCCTTTTTTCAATCAATTTTCTACAACAACGGCAAAATCATCCAAGGACGCGGCTGCCATTACGTGAGCCCTCTCGAAGCTACGTTCGCAGCGGCAACGTGTGGCAACGAAAGTTTTTTTTTTAAATGGCTGAAAGCTTAGCAAGGAATATGTTTCATTCGTATATTTGAAACTGTGTTAGTTTGGTGTAATATATTTATACATGACAGAGGTGTAGAAGGAAAAAAATTAAATCTACCTCCAAAACATTTCACCTTCCTCCTTTCGTTTCTGTTGACTTCCGCTTATAAGCCACAGCCAATGAAAATAAATATCTTCTTTTGGAAGATTTCCGGTACAACCGGCTTCCGCCCAACGATTGTTTTACTGAGAGCCAATCAAAAAAATCATATTTTTTCGTGTCCCCAGAGTTCTCCCCGGCGACCCACCGCTGACCGAGGAGCCTGAGAACTCTGGGCTCGAGATTGCAACAAGATTGTAATCATCGGGCAGAATGAGTGGACATCATTAATTATTCATGATCACCGAAGCGGCAAATTTGAAAGCGAGCGCGCTTTGAAAACCCCAGAATAAGAGAAGAAAGGGCTAAAATCGGCCGAGTGGGCATAGAAAATTTGCTCGTGTGACATCGCACAACAGCTAACCAACACTTTGACCTACGGCTTTTTGAAGAGGAAGGATGTATCTACAATAATAGACAAAAACGAAGAAATTCTATCCAGTGGAAGGTCTATCCATTTGGATTTGAAAATCAACAAAAATGAGCCATTTTTTGTATGGAAGCCGATTTCGAAAGAAATTTCCTCGAACCTGGTTTGCGCTTACAAAAAGTGACCAACGGCAAATAAAAGATCACAGTTTCGTCTCTTAAAAGCCGTTTTAGCTTCGAAAATTGGTGGACGAGAACCATTATCCTTTTAAGTTTCAAAATAACCACTTCAATTTCGTTCGAAAATGGCGCTTCTTGCTTCGGCCAGCCTTTGTTTTCACCAATCGTCTGCATAACAATGGTTGTTAAGGTCTACAATGGATATCACCTATTAGACAAAAGATTTTTAGACTGAAAGCGCTGTAGCGGTAAGCGATAAGTTCTAAGCGCAATCTTTCCAAATGGGATATTTTTCTGCTGTTAAGCTCGTTATGCAACCTCTGCAGCTTCCCAGCGCAAAACACTCACAAATAGAATGATGTGTTTATTTTCAATGAACACTAATAACATAGCGCGCGCGCTGATGTACGCACGGCCGTGCCAGTAAAATGACGTTAACTGCAAAATTACTTTGCGTTACGCTTCGAGTTCCTTTTCCTAAAGTTTCGGCAACGTGAAAATCATTCTGAACTATCAAAACCCTAGTTACGCCTCTGTCATGCTCTCCAAACTTCCCGCGTGCATCCATAACTCGATATACGCAAGCTAAGCATGAACCGATTCTTTATCATTTAGCTCGCGCTGAGATAATTTGACAGTTCACAATTTTTTTCATAACTCGATATACGCACGCTAAGCATGAACGAATTCTTTATCATTTAGCTCGCGCTGAGATAATTTGACAGTTCATAATGTTTTTTCATAACTTGATATACGCACGCTAAGCATGAACCAATTCTTTATCATTTAGCTCGCCTGAGATAATTTGACAGTTCATAATGTTTTTTCATAACTTGATATACGCACGCTAAGCATGAACCAATTCTTTATCATTTAGCTCGCCTGAGATAATTTGACAGTTCATAATGTTTTTTCATAACTTGATATACGCACGCTAAGCATGAACCAATTCTTTATCATTTAGCTCGCACTGAGATAATCAATTACAGTTCATAATTCTTTGTGAGTTCTCACTTTTGTTCAAACAGCACGAGTCTAAAAAGTGCCCATGTTATAAAGCAAAATAAAAAACCATGTCATAAAATGTTCCGCACGAAATATGCGCATATCTTTAGTTTTCCGAAACAAAAGAAGAGACAATAGCGCTCTGCATTCATTGTTTAGTTTGTCGCCTTCATCAAGTTAATGAGAGTCGTTGTGCGTTCTTGGCAACCAATGATCGACGCTCTTTCTAAGCGTCTATGCATCATCACGCGCGAGTATGACAGATCTACAACGCTTTTAAACTGGAAGTAAATGTCCCAAGAACAATAGGCATTCTGCGCGATGTGATAAAAACACATGGTCATACATGAAACCGCTATACATCATGTGGGCTCAGTTAGACAAAATATCATGACATGACTATACTATAACACTTGTAAGCCCCCTACTTATAAGTCCCCTCCTAATAAGCCCCCCCGGTTATTGGTCCATCTAGCTACCCCAAATACATCCAGTTGTAAGCCCCCTCTAGCTTTCCTTATTTTGAATTAGTTTATTATGGTGTTTTAATGAGCTTTAATGAGCTTAATTCATAGACCCCTCTGATCTAAGCTCCTCCGTTGTCAAGCCCATCTAAAAGCCCTTACAAAGCTGTATAAGCCCAGTGACGTAGAAATCGAGCCCTTTCCAGCAATAGTCCTTTGCTCGTTAGATTTGGAGCATCATTTGAACTCATGCTCTTCCAGTGGGGCAGCCTCTCTCAGGTTAGGTAAAGGCTTGTCAAATCCATCTTCACCACACAGGAAAGAACTCACAATCGTTCCTTTTCCCTGAAAAAAAATATGCATGTAACAAAAAAATGTACTCTTTAAATGGACAAACATCTTCGTCCAGCAAGGCATGGGGCTAATCTAGTAGCCAGTCGTTTCTTTCCCGAAGAGAAGTGAGAAGATCTGGGGGCGAGAACTTCAAGGCGGGGCTGCTAAGCTAATCCGCCGGCAAGTGGCTTGAATCAAGAAGTTACTACAGATCATTTCAGGTCCGGGATTTAAAAAGGATATCAGGGCGTTTGGTCTTAAAGAAACGGTTTAAAGGAATTTGAAATCGCAAAAAATCGTTTCGTCGATCACAACAGCCTTGAGAATTTAGGTGTGTTCGACCAGAAGTCCTTAATTCCTGGACACTGTTTCATGAAGTCAACCATCAAGCAATCAAAGGTCTGTACATGATGAATGTGATATTTAACAAATTGACGTAAGTTTTTCATGCGTCTGTCCTGTTATTGATCATAAATTTCGTCATCACATTGTCAAAGTAGCTGTGGATCCACGAGGCGATAGCCGAGTGGATCCGCAGACTACTTTGACAATGTGATGACGAAATTCATTGTCAATAACAGGACAGACTCATTAAAAACTGACATCAATTTGTTTTTTACGATAACAAATGGTCGAATTGCCCGCTCTCGCTCGCACGAATTTCAAATTCATGTGTCTGTCCGCATATTGACGATAAAAATTAGCCAATGAGCGCGCGCCGGTGAGAATTTCTTCAGTTATCGTAAAATCTTAGTTTTTTTGTGCATTTACATGCGAATTGACTCGTCAACGACGTTCTTATTTGTTGGTTTCCATGCATGACTTGCTGATCTTTGAAACTATATTCACTAAGGGAAAATAGTAACCTGTTATTATTGAATGATAAGGTTTAAATCAACTGCACAAGAGAATAGTTAAGGTGGTATCAAAAAAAACCTGCCCAATCATTGTTGAACATGTTGTTATGCTTCTTGTGACACAATACGTTACCATAGCAACAGTATGACCTGCTAAAAACACCCTTAATTACAGCTTTAAGGGCTTATAATTCAAAGTGACACAGTGAATTTTTTTATATTATCAAATTTTAATAAGCGTGATAAAATGCCATTTTTGGTAGACTGTTTACAGTCCCGTATTTTTATGTAAAAATCGTAGGTGTCGATCGTTGAGTTTGATGGGATGCAATCTTGGTCCCTTGATGCAAACGAAGCTGGGGAGAGTACAAATTGCCTGTGGGTAGGGGTGGTGGAGGGCACAGATGGCGGAAAAATAGAGAGACTGTAACAGCTTCACTCTCTCTCGTGTTCAAGGGGCGTGGTCGATATTTGGCACCTCTGCTAATCAAATCAATTAACAATCTCATCCCCAGGAGAAAAAACCTGTCAAATAGGGGAAATATGATAATGATTATGTGTTGCTTTGCAGTTGTGAATTTCTAAACATTTTCAAGTGAATATTGCTCCTAAAAAGGATTGTATGCTGTTACCAAGTTGGGTCGAATGAATGCGGGACGGAAGAACTCTTCTCTGACTCTAAAAAAAGAGCGCCAAAGCCTGCAGAGAAATCCAAAAGTTCAGATGTATGCTGCCTTTGTGGCATTAATTTTAAAATTTCAGTTGGTGATTTTGGCAGAAAGAAGAAGTATATTTCGACTGAAATCTATTTAAGACCCCTCAAAGGGCTGGAGTTGACAAAATTCGCCAAACAGATCTTTTGAAAATACATCTTGGTGTTGAAGTTTGAAGTGGTTCCACAAAATGGAAAATCTTCTGTTGTTTGCGTGAAGTGCGCGTTAAAGATTCGCAGTCCAAATACCTTGTTTGAGTTTATCAGGGCAGCTCTGAATTGTGAAAACACTGACGAGGAAAGCAATGGAGAGCAGCGTTTGAAAGGAAAACCAGTTGGAAGAACTGCCAAAACATCTTTTCCTTCCAATAAATAAGAAACAGCCTCAGGTCATGCTGTTGCTATGGTAACCTATTGTGTCACAAAATTGATAACAACATGTTTAGCAACGAGCTTTATGTACTTTCTAAACTGTTCAAATTGAAAAGGTAATGTCCTGCATGTTGTTTAATAATTGATCTTTATATGACTGGCCGATAAAAACTTAAGGAAAATACCTTTTGTCTACCTTGAGTGTGACTGGTCCTCTTTCTTTTAAGTAGAATCCTCCAAGTGTTTCTAGCACCGCTTTACATTCTGGACTCACATGGATTCTAAGTGCTGTGGAGTGATAACATTTCCTGTGAAACGAGCTTGCAACAACTGCAACTGGCTTGGTAAGTGCTTGATTAAGGAAATTTTGCAGCTGTAAAGCTGTCAGGCTTAGCTGTGACTGAGAATTCAGGCTGCTAATATAACTGCGAAGTGCAGGATTGCAGAAAGAAGATTTCATCTGAAACCTCATTCTCTAAAGTATTACGTTAATGTTCTGCAATCTCTTGACTAGCTGCAATATGATATCTATGTACTAATGTTTTAAAGAAGCATAGAAAGTCAGCATATTTGTAAAGTAAAGAGGTAAAATTATAGAAAACAATGTCTACAGATGAGAGGTATTGCATTATGTCCTTTAACTCTATATGACTTGAGTCGGCAGTCACCCTCACAGTGTAAAAACATTTCTTTATACAGTTTAATGAAAGGATCTTCAGTTGCATTTCTGTGTTTCCTCTGATCTTCTTCCTCATCTAGTGTAACGTCTATGCAGCTTTTGGTGCTAAGCTAAGGCTCCTGGCTGTGGTCAACAGACATATTAGAATTAGTCCCCTGCTGTGCCACATTGTTGGTAGTTGTACCAGGCTCTCCGCACATGTTGTTACCCTTGATACCTCTTAATAAAGAAGAATTGCGGGTTTCCTTTGTTATATTTATTTGCATAACTTGTATCTTTCATCAACAAGTAAGGTTGACTTTTCTTTAAGGTTAAAATGTTCACAGAAGAAAAGTTGAGTCGCCTACTGGCGACTACTGTAGTTTTTTATATCTGGTCGCAACCATTTGATTTTTGATTGCATTGGCAACCAGTGAGTCGCAAGTTCGAGCCCGGTTATATTTTGATACCATAAAATATTTCTTCTTATTATTATTATAATTATTTGTCTGCCATGATTAGACAATAATCACCAGACTTTGTCAAGTTTTAACTGGCCTCCTGTTGATCATGTACACAGTTATAGTATATCTTTCCTCAATAGACCCTTTGCATAAATGGCGCCTAAATTTAAATAACAATACTTTATACATCCTTAGCCTCGTACTCATGTTTTCAGACAAAGGATTTTTCACATGCATGTGAGGCTAAGGATGTATATGTATTGTTATTCAAATTTAGGCGCCATTTATGCAAAGGGTCTATGTTAAACTACACATACATAAACATACCAGAGTTGCAGGATTATGTTCTGGTTGTATAGGGTGAATCAGGAATAAATCTCGCATGGCAGCAAATGTAATGCTGGGGAATAGACCCATTTCAGTAATTCCCAATCTGGAGGACAAACAATGGTTGTTTTCTCCCTTGAGAGAAACAAACCTGCAAAACAATGTAATTGTTTTGTCCTCCAGATTGGGAATTAACTGAAATGGGTCTATAGCCCTCCCCAGAGGGCTGATGTGGACTTAATCCTTTCCCAGTCAGATATTGCTCTGTTTTGGAATAGAGTCTTACATCATGCTCTCAAAAATTAGTGGTCACAAGCCAGTAGTTTTGGGGTATCAAACAGACCCTCACCCTAAGTTAAGTTTCTTAAGATGCGAAACCATGACAGCGCTTCTTCAAGTACGCGGCGGGGAAGAAAATATACGTGAAAGAATGGATGACTGTGTCACAGTGATATTTGCATCCCTTATAACAACATGCATTTTTGCCAGCCATATCTTGTAGTTTCAAGCTATGCTTGAAAAATCAATGTTAGCATCACTAAAAAGCATGTCTAGTTCCGATTTGTCTACTAACGAGGCATTTTAAACGTTTCAAAGTCAGAGTGACTAAATTAGTTGCTCTGTGATGGCGCAGAAAGTCATTCCCTCCGTGTTTCTCTTCTAACATGAACGTTTGTAAACTCCAATTTCCATCTTGCAATTGGGGCAAGAATGCACGACGTCGAGATAGTTTCTGTTGCAAAGGGGACATCTTATCCAAGAGCAAAGGCAAACCAGACAACAGAGGCACGCTACAAGACCGGGGACGTAACGTACATCGGTGTCGATAATGACTTCACAATGTTGACAGACGGTCGTGACAGATGTCCATCCACTTGTCAGGCAGGCAGTGTTCATAATACTGGGCTGCCGCTGTCGTTTGGGGATCTCTCCAGGGGGATAATTTGGTGGTTGAGGTGGGTTTCTTGCTCGCTGAGGAGGATAACGTGTTTGTTGAGGTGGATAACTTGCTTGTTGAGGTGGATAACTTGCTTGTTGAGGTGGATAACTTTGTTGAGGTAGATAACCTACTTGTTGTGGTGGATTATTTTCCTCATGAGGTGGATAGGGTGTTTGTTCCGGCGGATAACTTGGCTGCTGTTGTTGAGGTTGTGTTTGCAGAGGGTAACCATCTTGTTGTTGTTGTGGATAATCCGGTTGCTCGTCTTGCAGCGCTGTGTATGGTGGTGGTTTAGCCGCCATGTTGGATTTTCAGGATTTTCAATGGCTACGTTCTTGTCTGGTACGAAAATGTCGTGTTTGTGTAGAAAGATACTTCGACAGAGAAGCAGTAACAATTTACCGCAAGCCTTTTTGATATTTGGAGCTGGATTCAATCTGTAGCAAGCAAAGTGATCAAGAATTCCCACTTCACTGGCGATGTTGTCAATTTAAATATCCGTCAGGATGTTACTGAATGTAAATTTCGAGGCGGTTGCTAAGGAAGTTTCAAAAAATCAGCGAAGCGAATCAAACGTTTCTATGTTGTGGTTAGATTTTGTGGACTCGATACCATCCTAATTTATTCCACTCGATAGGTAATTATCGTTCTAGGGAAGGAAAATTAATCCAGGGTGTATTTAGCAGCCTTTAAAACCTGAATAGTGCAACGAATTCAGAAGATGCACGCTCTGTCGGATTTACTAAAGTAGTTATTCGATCATAGTTAGTAGAGGGGATTGGTTATGAAAGTCGGCAATCTTCAAAGCGCGAAAGTACCTGTCACGTGATCGCGACGGTGCACAAACCCAAACACACTTTCAAAGATGGCGGATTCAGGAGACGACTTACTCTTGTTCGGCGATGATTTTGAGGCAATTTTAGACCTTCTTGACGAAGGTGAAGAACTACAGGAACAATTTTCAACCGTTGCTAGTGAAGTAAGTGCCAATTATATAAACATTACCCTACTTTGTCTGTTTCCAGGGAATTACGGAGCTGCACGCGACTGTACTGTCAAGCCAGCAAATTACAGATCCGACGTTTTTAGATGATTCTTTTTCCTCTATAGTCTAGAAATTTTATAAAAATACATTCACTTTCTTTAGCAGAAGTGCTGTAGATGCTTTAGGTGCTGAAACTTGCCCGATTATGCTTTGTTTTGAGAAGACTTCACAGGGCATG
This sequence comes from Micromussa lordhowensis, assembly GCA_964020085.1. Taxonomy (NCBI): domain Eukaryota; kingdom Metazoa; phylum Cnidaria; class Anthozoa; order Scleractinia; family Lobophylliidae; genus Micromussa; species Micromussa lordhowensis. Next base: position 16,227,211 of record OZ026597.1, on the reverse strand, counting down.
TAACGACAACAGCAAACTCGATATTGACAAATGTGTCTTTAGGAAACAAGACTAGTGACATTAGATCGTCGATAGTCGAGGCCTGAAGACTACAATATTATCGAATTATAATTTGAAACTTTTTCGTTTTCAGGTCCAATCAACAGCCACTGTGGGAAAAAGTACAAATCAAGAGGAGGTTACCATGGGCACAGAGCTACAAAGCACAATTCAAATCAAAACGCGCATCATTTGACTTTGACGCCAGACATTCTTGCTGAGATAGTAGTGAAAGGGAAGTGTTTGCAGCAGATCTAAGGAACGAGTTAAAACAATATGAATATGAAGAGCCTGGAGGAGAAACACAAGAATTCACTGTGATAAAGAAATTATTGAAAACTATTTCAAAAATGGGAATGCTGAGAAATTCTACGGCAACTATTATGCTCAAGTACCATTGAAATATACAATTTTTTTCAAAGGACTGTCTCATAATGCTGCAACACTTCTTGGGACCAAGGTAGCTGATTTTATTCTATCCCACTGCAAAGGCATTACGTCTTCTGACAAAAACCCACCTTCTGTTCAAACAGTGCTGTCAGAGAGAGAACAAGCTGGTCTGCAGTATGTTGGTGGATATGTGCTGCATAACTTGCACAAAAAGTATGCAAGAAAGAGCACAACAGACAACCAACAGGCAGTGGCGATCTTGAGAGCTGGTAAACTGGAGCATGGATATGAGAACCAAAAACTGGTATCGAGTTTGCGGCCTTATGCGCAACAGAACGCGAAGAGGATAGGTGAGGTGAGGTGAGGTTTAAACCGTGGGGGGTTGTGGCGGGATGTGGAACATTACAAATATTCTTTGCAAAAAGTGGATATTGCTGGCATAATGCATAACTTAGTTACTGACAGTGTGATATTGTCAAGCTATCAATCTATGGTTTCAGATGCAAAGCTGATACCGAATGTTGAAGTGAGCAAAAATGTCTTCCATGCTATTGTAAGTTTATATATAAGGGTGTGGTCATTTTCTTGTGCTAAAGACATCATTGTGCGCTACAAAATTAATGCAAAGCAGTCAAATGGTAAAGCACTCCGAGAGAAAATCCTGAGAAGTAATGAACAAGAAACAGTTAGGCAAGAGTAAAATAAAACATTTTATTATCCTAGGTTAAACATGACATTATAAAAAAATTGTTGTTTTTTACTATTTTTTATGAATATTTCCTCTACTAAGTATGATTCGATGTTTAGTTGGCAAACCGATCGAGAATTTGTGGCACATGCACCAAAGAGGCTACCAATTTGAATATCTGCTGGACTATTGCAAAATCTCGAGGCAGGAGCTAGGGTAGATTGACAGGTTACTGAAGCGGATCATGACAGTTCTTTGTTTGCCCAGATTCTGTGCTTAAGCTCTCTAATATCAAGGCAGCACGTTGGACTAGTGTCCTTTAAGCGAGTGAAACAAGCTTGTAAAACCAATGCGTTACAACAGCGTTGTCCAAGCGGAATATTCCTAATAGCAAATGAAAAAGATGGACGGTCACTAAATCGCGCCTGGAGCGAATGATGATCTCTGCTTGAATTGTTATTCTGCTGGTTATCTTGAATTGTTATTTTGTTAATCCGACTAAAGAATGTAAAGTCACTAAACTATACCGTCTGTAACTTTAAAAATGAAATGAAATAAGTTCAAAGCAAATCATATGAAATCAAATCAAACACTTAATTAATTACGCACAGAATTCATGAAGCTAACACTTACTTACAGTTAAGCTGTGCGTCTGAAGTTAATGTTGACAAATTAAACCTGAATAGCAGAAATGTTTTATTTATTTTATTTTTTATTGGTTCCTCCAATCTCTAGCTGACACATGATTAAGGAGATATAACTTGAAGAAAGTAAAACAGTGGCAGTAAAACATTTACAAATGGTAAAAACACACAAATACAGAAATTGTAATAATAATACTAATTACAAACAGTTCTAAACTGAGTTGATCTATAAACCCGTGTGCAGATATCTCTTCTTATCGAGTTTTAACTTAGTTAAACTGCTGCAGTTACATTGAAAGTGTTCGTCAGTGTATAAAACAGTTCTTGAGTTAGTTTTTTCTCACTATCTTCTAAATTGGTTGCTCGTAAATGGCGATTTTGTTCTTGCAAAACGGGCAAGTATGGACGACATCCATAAAGTCGTCCAAGCAGCAGCAAACGAGACATCCAAAGAGAACGAAACAGAGAGGCAAGCACAGCCATGCTTTGAAGCCTGGTACTCTGTGTGTGGTGGTGACAACCGTAATCCGACAATGTGGACAAACCGTCCTGACGGACTTCTCACCGAATATCACGCTATCTGTATTTACCACGACGCTCGGCTGCTGGCTTATGACTTCTATCATAGATGCTTGTTGCTGAGGCGGAGGCTGTGATTGTTGTGGTGTATAACCTGCTTCTTGGGGTTGGTAGCGTGCTTGCCAAGGTGGGTAACCAGCTTGTTGAGGTGGGTAGCCTTGCTGAAGCGGATAGCTTGCTTGTTGGTGTGTGTAGCTTCCTTGTTGAGGTGGACAGCTTGCTTGTTGAGGTACTTGACCTCCTTGTTCTGGTGAATAACTTGCTTGTGGAGGTTGATAACCTCCTTGTTGAGGTGCATAACTCACTTGTCGAGCTTGATAACCTTCTTGTTCTTGTTGGTTTCCTCTTGGTAGAAGTGGAAAGTGGTCTCGTTGCTGATGATTATCAACTGGTTCTTGGCCGGTTGTCCATTGTTGTTTTCCCGCCATGTTTGCTCTGTGATGAAAGATTCCTTATTTGCTGTGCAGATTTCTGTTGCCCGATGGCTAGGTCCCAGACAGTTGAACAGACTTCACGCAAACTTCAAAATGTGGAGAGAGGAGCGCCCAAAATCGAGCTGCAAGCGTCTGTGATCGTGAGAACAGTATTCAATACGTAAGCCAACTGATTGAGCATTCAGGCCACAGCCACGAGGCTACTAATTTGAATCTCTGCTAGACTGTTGAGATTGACAAGATAACTGAAGCGGATCATGACGTGTTTGGGGTTGGTAGCGTGCTTGCTTGTTTAGTCAGATTATATGGATGCGTGCCAATACTAATTTATACCTCCAGAACGAAGTGTATTTTACACAGGAAGCGAAGATAACTTTAATTTCTATGTTGTATAAGAAAATAGAGTGAGTAAAGGGATTGCATGCAGCTGTAATCCCCCCTCCAAAACCGCACTGATATCAGTTTTAAAAAATGTGCGTTCTTCCGAAAGCTCAGTTGTGTTTTAGAACTTTATAGAAAGATGCGTTACTTACCTTCTAGTACGAAAAGCTCAGAAAAAAACGCAGTCTCATATTGCAAGACAGGAGATACATGTTGAATAGGCCATTTCCGAGTCAAAACGAGTTTTCATGGGAAATTATCCATATAAAAACAAATGACTTCCGCGTTCAGGTTCATTTTCATAATAAAGGGTTTGCACGAAGACTCGTTTTGAAACAGAGGCACAGGGTAATTCGGAAATGGCCTATTGTTCGTGTAACAATACCAAAGCTACCCATCTGGAATTAATAGACCACGAACATTAGCTCTTTCCTTTGGTTCGTCGCAGAAACAGGGTAAAAAAAAATAAAAAGAATGAAAAAGTCAATCCTTGTTTTCGCGTGACAGTGAATGCATTTCGCTTATTTCTCCTTCTTGATCGACCAAGTAAGGAAAAGAGTGACTGCCCATTCGCCACTTTAGAAAGGAGAAGAAATCTGGGGCGAGTCTCGTGCAGTCACTTCTGGAATCGCTACTGGGGACAATATAGCTTATCGTCTTTGTTTTGTTCCCATTAACGATTCCACAACCACCTGCGAGACTTGCCCCAAGTTCCCTCTCGTTTCTAATGTAGCCAATAATCTGTAAACTCGTGTTTATTACCTCTGTTTTTTCATGTTTCAGTGGTTTCCTTTTCCGTCGGTTAATTTGTCCCGCCATAATGAATTCCAAAATGTGCAACATGGTGTCAGATGCAGCATTGTTTTTTATCACTCAGTAGAACTCGCTATCCTTGAAACGTGATTGATTCTTTGTTCTTTTAACTTGTTTTAATCTTTTGTCGTACGTTTTGTCTGGTCAACTGAGGTCCTGTCCACCCGTATCCGGATATTTTTGAATCCGCAACTTTTTCTTTCCGGATACGGCTTCCGTCCACACACATCAGGCGAATTCGGCAGCGAATCCGGATATATTTGAACCGCTCTCCAGAGTGGAAAAACGTAAATCCGCAACGAATCCGATAACGTGTGGACGGTGAATCTGGATGTTTCGAATGCTATGACATAGCAAAATCTTGTACAGTCTCTTACCGAACAACAAACCAATATGACGGACAACGAATAGGCCAGGTTTCTCTAGGGTGAATCCTGTGTGGACAGGCGAATTCGATTTGAATATGCTAATAAGGGAATATTTCCTGTTTAAAATATTTTTCTTTGAATTTTGTAAACAATTTAAGTCTTATTTTGGGATTTATTAAAACTCAGATATTGTGGGAGTAACACGTTCACTCAAAACGAATCGAATTCTTGTTTTTGTACAAGCATAAAATGAAATATAGTTTTAATGTTCTTTTTTTCAGCCGGGCTTGAAAAAGCTTGTGGCGGTCACAGAAACCTTACGACAACGGGAACAACAGTTTCTTCAAGAAAATTGCAGCTTAACAAACAGAACAGAGAAACTGGTGTGAATTAATCTCAGCCCACTCAACACAGCGAAACGGCAACCAAGTATGACAAACATTGATGAGCTCTCGACCAATCAGTGTTAAAGAAGAAAAAGGCAAAGCCAATCAGCGGCTGAAACCAACTCGATTTGGTCACGTGACTTTCGTTTGGAATCATGTCTGCATGTGATTGGTTAGGAGTTGCATATGTCAAGTCTGATTCATTAAGATGCAAAGCCAATGCAGTAAAATGGTTTTTATTCCCAAGTTTACCTTGAACTTCTTTTCATGCAGCCAAAATCAAGCCAGATGAATGAAGATGCTTATTTTTATATTTATTAATGACTTTTTTTTTTGTTCGCCAATTGTAGTTTTTCTTGCTCGTTGACAAATTTCGTATGATCTAAATTAAAAGCTCAAACGGCGGTGCATCAAACAGGCAGCTTTACAGGCATCGCACCATGACCAGTGCATGATGTGTCTCTGTCTTTCACCAGGAACCTAACACCTTACCAGCTATTTTACGGTTTTCATTACTGAAGCTAGAAGACTCGCTCGACAGTACAGCCACAGTTTAAGCTTTCTTATATTTCCAAAGCGAATCTCAAGGCTGCTTTCTGACAAAAGGTGTGCATATGCTGTCTGAAAGTGTTTTGGTCCAGGGAAAGGTTTTGTCGCTGTTATCGCTTCAGCAGACTGTAGTGCTATCACTCGCTGCGTTCCCTTGTCTTGTTTTAGCCATTTGTTCGATACAAATGTGTGGTTTTTCTCTGTGTGTATTGATTATATCACCTGAAAAACTTGCATAACTGAACCAAACCACAGGACCAGTTAGAAATGTTTTAAAATATCACAGTTATCTGGGCGTGTTCAAACCTTGTTTGGAAAAAGCTTTTAGGCAACACTGATTAGTTGGTGTTACAGTGTTTAAGCTGCCTTAAAAGTACGCATGCCTTGAACTTTTCCCCTCTGTAAATCGTAGTGTCGAATTTTAGAAGTAGTTTATTAGTTTCCAGAAAGTAGTTATTGTACTAGAATATCTTTGTATATAATAAAAATTAGTTAAAGTAGGCACTTAAACAAATTTGAAAACTGAACTAATAGAACGGACGCCCCAGAAATATTTCCTGAAGAGTGCAGTCCTTACAAATGTTTTAAATTCAAACCCTTTTCCCTCACCACTTTGTCAAACGAATCTACGGTATTTCCAGTACTGATATGTGGAATCAAGCCTATAAAATTGTAGATACAACACAGAAGAATATGAAGGTGGAAATAACCATATTTCCCGTAATCACCAAATTAAAAAAATGTTATAAAAAAAGTATTTTCTAATAAATAAAGTCTTTATTATTTGACCTATGTAGTAATTACTGTGTCGCTGTCATTATTATTAGCTACAATAATTATTAACCGCGCGGCCATGGGCCGAGCGCGGTTCTTGCTCTGCACGGGGTTTATTTTATTTTTTTTAACCGCGCGGCCATGGGCCGAGCGCGGTTCTTGCTCTGCACGGGTTTTTTTTGTTTCGCCAGACCCAAACTCCCACTCGGCGAAACGTTAAATTACGCAACTTATCATGTTTATTCGGTAAAAGCTGTTGGAGCATTAATACACGGAAAATGTTGCGGATATTGTTTTCTTTAATGTATGTAAATGTATTTTTTTTTCGTTTTATCGAAGCGTTGGATTCGAAGAGAATATTAAATATACTAAAAAATTTATTACGCCAGCTATGGAATTCGCTGACTTTGCAGCTTTCACTTTGGCTCGTGAGTACGATCGTGCTTGCTTTGCAAGTTTATTTCGCAAGAAGCGACAGTCATTAACTTATTTGCAATTTTGCGAGTATTTCGTGTGGGTTTAGGCATTTAAAGTGAATTGTTTGGCTGTTTCATGGAAGCAAGTAAAGAGATTCGAAGGAAAATGAAATTTGCTGAGGTAAACAAGATAGAACTTGCAGCGTTTATGTTGTCAAAATTAGCCGTGGATAGCGGAAACCTCGGATTGTCCTTTACTTATAGCACAAACACTGAAAGTACGCGTGCATTCAAGCGGAGGCTACAATAGGGAAGATATTTGTTTACAAACATTTTTGTTTTTTTAATGTTCAAAACGTTAAACGAAAGGATTCTTTGTTTCTGCAGCCAATAGCTCTCTGGTTGGCATATTAATAACAATAGATGACATCACTGGTATCTTTACACTTGTATCCTGACTCGCAATACACGTGTAAATTCCACTGTGGAAAATACTATTATTAAATCCTTGTATTTACAAGCCGGACCTTTACAGGTGTAAATTACGCGTGTAAAAACTGCAAGTCAGATTTTAATAACTGTTGTACACTTAGAAACACCAATTAGTTTCCTTGATGGTAGTCAAGTTGACCAGATATAAAAAAAAAAAGATATATTTTACCATGCTTTACTTATTCTGTGAGAGTGACGACATTGGCGAAACAAGAAAAAAAAGCGAATGACGTATATCCGATCCAGGGGAATTTATAAATGGGGGAGGCTTATAAACGGAATACTTTAGTCTACGTGTAGATGGACATGTAAACGGGAGAAGGTTATTTATCACTTGAACTTGCCTTGTAGACGGAATTTCACGGTATATCTCTAACATTCCCTCTCTGGTTGTGGTCCAGACACGCCTGCAGTGTACAGGAGACATTTCAAGGAATGCTACATCTGCTGTTACCACTCACGGAGGTAAGGAATACTATGAATACAAGCAGTTACCTTTAAACGTACTGCGGGGACTCCTGGCCGTAACTGTTGTTTAGTCTTGAAGGTTTGGCTTATGTGAGCTTGATCGCGGTTTCTTTAATCACAAAGGCGTTTCCTAGATCTATCTTTAACTGGTAAACAAATTGTTTTAAATCTGACCGAAGATCAAAGAAGATGCATTTTCATCAACTTAAGGTGGCTCAAAACAGTTTCCAGCACTTTCCAAGAGGTAGAATTTGATGGATCATTAAAACCACTTTATATCGGTTGATGCCCAGATTATTGTATCAAAAAACTGCCCAATCATTGGTAAACATGTCGCTGTCAAATTTGTGGGACAATAGGTTACCATAGCAACAATATGACCTGCTAAAAACACCCTTAATTTTAGCTTTGAGCGCTTATAACTCAAAAACGAACTCGGTGACCCCTATTTTTCATTATCGAATTACAATAAACATGCTAAGATGGAACTTTTTGCAAAATGTAAAAAAATCTGTGGAGTGAGTTCAGAGCCCTGAACCCACTCCGCAGAGTTTTTTTAAAACTTTGTCAAAAGTTGCATCTTATCATGCTTATCATAATTCGGTAACAAAAAAATAGGGGTCACCGAGTTCGTTTTTGGGTTATAAGCGCCCAAAGCTAAATTAAGGGTGTTTTAGCAGGTAATATTGTTGCTATGGGAACCTGTTATGCAAAATAGATGATTGCAACTTGTTTACCAATGTTTGGGAATATGTAAGGTACCATTATTGTAGCATCACTTGTTAAACACTGGCAGTATTCATCCCTCAAAGTATAGCTGTTAGAAAAGTGCTGGAAACTGTTTAAGCTGGGCGACAAAATCATGGCCTTCAACCTTCATTGTCTTTTACATTTTAACATTAGTTTGTTCTGCTTTTAATCGCCGTTTGCCATGAAAATCGAGGTTTCATTTTCAAACCAAATTCTACCTGGGTTACTTTGTAGCCGAATGCATGGAGACGTTCTTTTTAATAGCGATCTAAGTTGAATATCGTGCAACATCAGCGGTGTTCCTGCCGAAAAGTCAAATGACTTCAAGCGATTTTATTAAATTCACTTCAATAATTTACAACACATGCAGCAGTGAAGTTTAAGAACCACGTTTATGGCCAAAAGCTTTATCTCTTTATGTATTTGGCCGTTTGCACCCTGAAGTGAGAACTCTTTGTGTTTGGTCTGAGTAGGCAGAGTATGATGGGGCTGTTTACGGACGGAAGCTGTTTACGGACGGACGAGACCTCTCCTCAGTCAGTTAAGCCGGAAATAGAGCTTTCACGATAGTTTCTAGAGATAATACAAAACACAAATGGCCGTCATGGTGAATTGAAGGAGCAAGGTTATGATCCGATCGGTCATGCTGTCAATTAATATTTGCCACAGATGGACGATAGATTCACAATAACTAGTAATCCACTATATGACTGTTACAATCAGTACTAACCCTTCCTTTGGGACAAACCGCTGACAAACGAGACTGTACTCGCAATCACTCGGTCGAGGGAAAGTCGCGCGGGAGTTTTTGAAGCCACAGTTCCGTTTAAATCATGCTTTTGGCCAAACATTTTGCTAATATTTAGTTAACAGTAAATTCGAGGGAGTCAAGCTTTGATATATGTGTTTCGCCAGGTCACTAGCTGCTGTTGAAGCCTGTTAGACTTGTTTACAGCGCTTGCAACGCTCGTCGGAACAAAAGCAGCGAGAAGCCCACGTTGGGCTTGGTATTTCAAGGTAAACTCACAAACTGTTGTTAGTTGTGTACGCTATGGCTATTAACTAGTGAAAACGGATACGTGTGAAAAAAGCCGGGCTTCATTCCTTCGAAAATTATGTTCCCACGATAGACTGTTGACCAGTTAGTGAGCTAGTCTATTCAATTCGGTAACCTTGAGTGAAAGGCAAACTTTAGTCTCAGTGAAGTATCCATCATAAGGCTATCTCAGTTGGAAGTAGATATTTGTTTTGCCAGTGCTTAAATGTTTTTTCCAAAGTTCCTAGTTCTCTGGCTGCAGTTCACTGCTGTTGCTCGCATTTTCGTGGATTTGCAAAACATTCCTGCCTCGAGTGTGTTCATGTTTGTTGTCCTCTGCACACTGATTGTTGGATATTGCATAATTTATCTATTATTAATAGTTTACCTAACAGGTAGTGAATACTGCGTGTAAGTTAGCAGGTATAGAGCCATATGTTGCGGAACAGAATAATATTTTTTGTACGTAAGTTACAGCAATCAAGAGGGGTGGGGCCCTATGTGACGCCTAGTCACTAAAGAGATAGGTGAAGGTGAAAGAAGAGGGTTATCAAAAGAACGACAATTTGTATAATAGTTTACGTTGTTCGCTCTGAAGTACACGTAAACCTTGTTCTAGAATACCTGTATACTACAATATCCTTTTGGTAGTTACTAACAAGTTCTTCTCTCTAGAAACAACACGTTACTGGTTATTCTGCCAAAAATTAACCATGCTGCAAAAAAAAAACAAGATTGAGCCAATTGCATTAAGTTCAAAGTTCACTCACTGCTAATATTAATCAACTACATGCATCAAGGCAGGTTTAATTTTGCTGTTTGAATATCCAAATTGATGTATGCCTTGTCTTTGATATGCTGAATCAGACTTCTTCCTAAGTTAAAGGTCTCCTAACCCTAACCCTGTACTGTTAACAATACCTTTTTTGCCAATGTTGGGAGGAGTTAGTGGGAGGTTGTGTTGAGGTGGAGATGTGATGGTCTTATGGTTAGTCTGTTAGACTCTGGATCCATTGGTCCAAAATGGAGCCAAACAGGGGTCGCTGTGTCATGTTCTCAGGCACGACACCTTACCCTCACAATGTCTCTCTCTACCCAAGAGTGTAAATGGTACTGGCCAATTAGTGAGGGCAACCTGACAATTGCTGGGGGTCACCTGCAATGGACTAGCATCCCATCCAAGGGGAGGGACAACACTCCTAGACACGTCATGTCACAGAAATTGGAGTTGAGCACCTGTACTGATGAACCATTTGACTTCTCTGATCCCTTAGGAATGGAACTGACCTAAGGTGGCTCGAAACAGTTTCCACTACTTTCTAAGACTTAGAGCTTGATGAGTTATTATAACCACTCTCTATTTTTTTTTTGTAATTTGTTTATTTTTATTTTAATTTTGCTACAAAAAGTTACAATACTTAAAATACTTGATTTACAATGCCTTAATCATTTTACGGAAAAGGAAATAACAATACTTACAAAACACTATTCGGAATGACTTACTTAAAAAAAAAAATCTACTTACAAGACCTACTTACAAGGACTTTTTTTGCACCACGAATACAATACACACACGAGAAGAACAAAAATATTATAAAAGACCAAGGTAAGCAAGATTCTACTGGTTGTTTATAGCAACTACTACCACTCTATATCGTTTGATACCAAAGTCATGGTATCAAAAAACTGCCCAATCATTGGTGAACAAGTTACTGTCAATTTTGTGGCACAATAGGTTACCATAGCAACAATATGACCTGTTAAAAACACCCTTAATTTTAGCTTTAAGCACTTATAACTCGAAAACGAGCTTGGTGACCCCCATGTTTTATTGTCGAATTGTAATTAACATGATAAGATGCAACTTTTTGTACAGTTTAAAAAGTTTCTATGGAGGGGGTTGATACCCACCTTAAATTTTCGAAAATTTAAGGTGGCTCTGAACCCCCTCCGTATAAATTTTTTAAACTTTGCAAAACGTTGCATCTGATCATGCTGATTACAATTCAATATTAAAAAATGGGGGTCACCGTGCTCATTTTCGAGCTATAAGCGCTTAAAGCTAAAATTAAGGGCGTTTTTAGCAGGTCATATTGTTGCTATGGTAACCTGTTGTGCCATAAAATTGATAGCAACTTGTTCACCAATGATTGGGCACTTTTTTGATACCATGATTTTGGTATCAACTGATATAGAGTGGTTATAATGACCTATCAAACTCTAAGTCTTGGAAAGTACTGGAAACTGTTTTGAGCCACCTCAAGTGCCCAGTAACCAGTGAAACATCACTGGAATGTGCCCATTCTTAGCCACAAAGACAGGAGGGGAGATTTGGTGTCCTGTGTGAAACGAACCTTTCACCATTTAAGTCCAACACCCTTCACCCGATATACCACCAAACATTTAAGTGAGGGAGGGAAAGGGCATTTGTCAACAAGCACTTCTAGCAAGCAGTTATGCAATAGATGACTAAAAATGTGGAATGGCAGAATGGGACCAGGGCAGTAGTGGATTGTGTAATGGGGTGGGAAAATCAGGGAATGGTACCACTTGAGTTTGGTTGTACAGTAAGGTTACATGTAATTTAGAAATCCACAGTGAGAAGGACAATTCTTCAGTAGTGATATGGTTAGCACATGCTATTGTGGTCACCAATGTTAGGATTCAGACCTCTGAATGAATCTTTTTGTTATAAGAAAAAGATGGGTTATAAAACAACAGTTATTTGTGCTTGATATTCAGATGACACCTTATTTGGATGATGCCCAGCTCCTGATTGGCTGTTGAAAATTGGGAAAATGATGTATTGCATGCTTGGTTGGGATGATGTCACATGTTTTATGCCATAACAGATCAGCAGATGGGGTGGAAAGTGAGTCATGGTTGACGATCCTTTTCTCATTTCAGAGACTTCTTCCATCCTTTTGGCACTTAGCACAAGATGTTCGGGTGTATTTCTTGCAGGGACTACAATGCAATGATTTTCTAGTTGAGACTCAGCTTCATCTTCCATGTATTTAGGAGATGTCTCAAGCCCTGAACTGTCACACCTTGATGAAGAAGCAGCTTACATAAGTTGCATGAGCTGGAGAGGATTCACAACGCTTTTGCACAAAGGTGTTGCAGCAGCAAAGGTGGAGGCAATGCAGATGTGGTGATGGCGTGGCGGAGCGCATGGTTGGAGGCAAAGGTTGTGGCGCGCTGGGCAGGGGTGCATGTGCGACATCATTGTTGCCATGACACTTTTGGGCAGACAACCTGAATCCTCCTCAGTTCATGCAATTGCTGTTAGCCACTTCTTCATCAAGATGTGTCAGCTCATCACCTGGTACTTCTCCTGAATGCATGGACGATTTTGCTTCACCACAGCCAGAAAATCCTTGCACTGTTGTTCCTGCAAGAGATACACTTGAACATCTTGAACTGAATGCGTGAAGGACAGAAATGTCTCTGACATGAAGGAAAGATCACTCACCATGACTTGCTCTCCATTCCACCTACTGTCATTATGGCCTGGAACATGTAACATTATTTCTACTGGGCATGGAATGCATTATTTTCCTAATTTTCAACAAAAATCAAAAGCCGAGTTTCATCCCTATCAGATGTGTCATTTAAATATCTAAAGGAATAACTGTTGTTACAAAGGCTGCCTGTCTTTTTCCTATAATAAAAAATGGCTCCTTCAGAAATCTGAATCGTAGCCTTGGTTACTGCAACACCACATGCTGAGCACAACACCACCAGGGGATTGTCCTTCATTTTGGGTTCTTGAATCATCTTGACTGTACAACCTCACTCGAGGAGCATTACTCTCCAATTTCCCCTCCTTGTTCCATGATGCACCATTGCCCTAGTTCCAACCTGTCATTCTACATTTCCAGCCATTTGTTGTGTAGCTGTCTGTTTAAAGTGCATGTCAACCAATGACCTTGTCCCTCCCTCACTTGAAAGTTTTGTTGGTACATCCAGTCAAGGGGGTTTAACTTTTATGGCAAAAAGTTTGTTTTAAACATGACTTTAAATTCCTCTTCTGGTCTCAGAATGAGAACACTCTAGTGATTATTTCACCGGCTCCAGGGCAGGGAAGTCGGTTCCACTCCCTAGAGAGATGGAGAAGCCAGATGGCTCATAAGTGCCGGTGCTTAACTCTGATATCTGTAACATGTAGTGCCCAGGGGTATTGTCACTCTTTCTGTGGATGGGATTCTAGTCTATCACAGGTTACCCCTTGTTTTTTGTCAGGTTGCCCTCACAATCGGCCAGTACCATTTTCACTCCTTGGAGAGGGAGAGGTACTGGGAGAGTCAAGTGTCTTGCCTGAGAAGATGATACAGCAACTCTAGCTTTGACTCCATTTTGGACCTATTGATGCAGAGTCCAACTGACCAACCAATAGGCCATCACCACCCCACCCCCACACAACCCCCCACTTTCCCCTCCCAATGACTATGAGCAACATTAAAAACAATATTTTGTCACCACAATATTGCTTGGGAAGCATTAATGAATATGGAGAAGACATAACTTACAGGCCATGTCCTTTTACATACTAGAGTCTCCAAGCAGCTTTGTTGGTCATACTGTACCTAAAACTGAAAGTCAACGTTTTAGCAATCTTCACTTCATTGGGTGGATTTACGTTTCGGATAGCAGCGAGGAACAGAAAACCTCTAAACCAGTAAAACTTGAAGTTTGTGCAATCCAGATTTGCATGTATTGTTATGGTGGATACTTTGCTCATAATTGAAGTCTGTTCTTGATCAGGTTGATCACTTAACATGGTGATAATTATTATTGAGTGAGGAATGCAATTTGAAATCAGAGCTCTGTGGTTACTGCATCTTGAGGAGTTCCTTTAACTCTCATGACTTGCAATGTTACCAACCAGAATTTTGCATTACTCAAAAAGCAAAATGATAATTAGTTCTCATTCAACTTATTCTGTCAGTGTATAATCTTACAACATGTGCTAAAGAAAAAGTTCTGCCTTTCAACCTGTTTAGTTCCAGCTTTGAAATTCAAAAAGTGAAAAAAAGCTGTCAGGATAGATAATGCCCCCCTGCCCTGTGAAAAATTGTTATTAGTTTTTATTGCATACATTTGTGATTGTGACACATGTTAATACTTGGCATTTTTAGTATGGAACATGGAACTTAATGTGAAGTATTCTTTGAGGTATTCTAAAACAGGTATGATTCATGACAACTATATGAAGCTTGAGGAATTTAAACACACCGGATGGGATTCAGTGACAATGTTATTACAAGACTGCAAGTGCTGGTGGAGCTTGTGGATTTTCAAGACAGTACAACAGCTTTAAGGTGATACAAAATGAATCACCAGCCCTTGGGAGCTAAGCATCATGACACCAGAATACAGGGTGTGAATTCATGGTTTGGGTTGAGGTAGATTACGTTGCAAGTAAGATGAAGTTAATGGTGTCAGTTTAGTTCATTTTGCTTTTTCATCGATAACAGGTTTCTAAGGGATATATTTTAACACCTGCAGTGCACCAGGTGCTAAAATTTACCCCTTTACTTGATCATTCAACAAAAAGGTAATTGTTACTTTAAAAAGGCACAAACATACATGTATGTTTATAAGGTCATTATAGGGTTTGGACGTTAAAAAATACCCCATAATCTATTCTTTAAAATGTTTATAGAGAGACGATAAAGCATTTGTTTCAAAGTAAGGTACATGTACTTTATCATCCATGTTATCATTTCACTTTTATAAGCAATTAATTGCCCAGGGAAAACCAATTGCAACTTGTTGACATTCATTTTCTTGCATTTATGTTGCTAATGTGTATTTGCCTCAAATGATCAAGTCATCAGTTTGCAGTGTCTAGTTTGTCTGTCGTGAGTCATTACACACTCGGCTCTTCAAACTGTAATGCTCTTAAACTGATCCAAGAGTTCAGCTAGTGCAATTCAGTGAACTGTTAGGTTAATATCATTGGTATAAGGTTTGAATCAAAGTACATGTAAATGTATTTCTAAAATGAATGCAGTGTTTTAGAAAAGATCACAATTGTTTTTGATTTGTAATAGTTTATAGTTACATGTTTCTATGAGACTTCTCTGTCAGTCACAAAGTGTGCTTAAAAAAAAACATTTGAACTTATACAATGTAACAACCTACATGTAGAGAAGTATGCACAATTACATGTAACTATAATCACATCAAATAATTAATGAAATTCTTCTTGCAGCTCTAAACATGGGCAGGCATGAGTGTGCAAATGTACACATAACCATACATTGTATGCTTGAACACATGAAAGCAAGGCCTCAGTGCAAAGAATGGTAGTTTTCAAATAACCTGATAACATTTAAGAAAAACAACAATCTTAAATCATACCTAAATCCAAAAAGAAAACAAATTTGGAGACAAAAAAGAATTTATTTACATGTAACAACCTAGAGAACTAGGCAGAATTACATGTAAGTATAATCACATCAAATAATTAATAAAATTCTTCTTTCAGCTCTAAACATGGGCAGGCAATCTAGCCTAATTAAGAGAATTATTTTTCAAGTTAAAATACTCTCTGCATGATCATGGATCTGTTATTAACTCCAAATGACTTTACATCCAGATTTAAAGTGTTGCCTTTTGAGGCCTTTAATAAATTTCCAGGGTTGCATGAAAGTTAAATATGAGGAGTGGTTAGGCCACATAGTCTAAAACTGTACAAAGTCCTCTGCAAAAAGGGGATCACAGAGTACGCAAATGTACACACAACCATATATTGTATGCTTGAATACACGAATCCAAGGCCTCGGTGCAAGTAATGGTAGTTTTCAAATAACCTGATGACATTACGTTTAAGAAAACAACAATCTTACATCATGCCTAAATCCAAACAGAAAACAAATTCGGAGACAAAATAGAATTTAAAAATCACTCATGGTAGATGAAAACAAATGAGCCATTAATGTTGTTACCAGTACAGTCTGGATGGGCTGGACAGCACTTTGGCTTGTGTGAAAGTTATGAATATTGCTATCTTAAGCGATGCAGATAAGGAACACTATGAGAAGATTCTGTTTTCCTCAATTAAGGAACCATTTTGTGCCACAGAAACACGCTTTTTAAGGTGTCATGTTTGGATTCCACAATCAAGCTGAACATTAAGCATCAAACAAGGATAAAGATCTCTATAAGGACCTGATCAGTCCTTTTAAGCTTGTGGAATAGTAAACAATAATATAAATATAATATGAACCTCTCCTTTGGCAAACGTGAGAAATTTTGATGACATTTTTACTGGTATGGGCTGTCTACCAGTAAAAACATAAAAGTCAATTTAGACATCAAACCTGTACAACAAACTTCTTGATGGACTCCTCTACAGTTAAGTTCCTGGAGTGACAGGGAACCAGCAAATAGGTGACCTTGGGAACTGGGGCCTAAAAGGTTAGCGGAGTGCCAAATGCCATATGCTGAAGGGAGGTATCCAGGGCAACCCTAGAAGCGGGAACCACCCCAAGAAGCGGCCACTGACTGGCACCATCGGACTGAAAGATATCATTGGAAATCACTTACCTGACCGAATACTTGCAGAGAGACCAGCAAACCAAGAGGGAGGGAGGAGAGGGAGCATTAAAATCCACAATGATTTGCTAGCATGAGCTGCGCAAATCACCAAAGATATCAGTGGAAATAACTGTGAGACAAAAGAGCCCTGCAAATCCCTGAGGGCCACCCCACAGGTCGCATACCGTTGAGAGAAAAACCGCTGGCTGCATTGGTTGAAGTCTTGCTTTACCTAAATGATATTTAACACATCAAAATTGAAGTGATGTTGAGCATTTGCAGTCTTTTATTCTAACAAACAAGATACGCTGCACACCTACCATATTCTTTTGGATTTTTTTGTGAAAAGTAATTTATTATTGTAGACCAAAACAAATACAGCTCTATAATACCAACAACATATGAAAGCTCTGAAATAGCTCTCCCGAAGCCGTAACATTAGTAACCATGGAAAGTTCTAAGTCTGCAGCATAAAACAATAAATTATTTTGAAGTAAATAAACAAAAGATCAATGATGTCAAAGGACATTTTTTCAAACATTATGTTGGGATGTCACCATGGAATATAAAGTCTGATGACTGAAATAGTACTTCACAGGTCTAGGCACCATAGTGGTTTGGACATACAGCCTGATACGATCTTGGTTAGGTTTGTTTGCTTCAGGCTTAACTGGGTATTTGATCCAGACTGAGGGCGAGTCGCTGTTCCTTTACTATTAAATACCATTGGGCTTGGTTGACTGGACACTAAATAATGTATTTGGAATGGTGCTGCCATTGGTTCAGGGCTGTTTCTAGATTCTGTTGGATTGCCAAGGTTGTTTAGCTGAGAACCTTGAGGCGTGGAGGAGAGCAGCACAGCTTTTGATTGCTTTGGGTAGTGGTTAGTATTAGTTGACAGTCAGTATGTAAACAGTCGGTTGCTTCATGCAAAATCATTGGACAAGAGCATCTGGTGGTAGGGGCACAGCTGGATGCAACCTTCAAAGAATGTTTTGGGGGGCGTGTCTATGTGAGAACGGCTTCTTGCATGTTGTGTTTTCCAATCTTGAGGATCTGCTGAACAATTTTCACTGTTTTTTCTTCTGCTTTCCAATTGGGCTAAAGTGTGTACCATAAGCCTCCTGTAGCATGCTGTTCCTTTTTGGCAAAGGGATGACTGCTTGTCTTGATTCGAAATGGTTATAGGGATCAGATATTAAAATCAGTTGTTCTTGAGCAACCTCTTTTTCTTTTTCAATTTTGTTTTGTAAAGTTGTTTCAGCAAACCATATTATTTTTATAAACTACACAATTTACGTTTTTTCTTTAGAGTGGCCCTAGAATGGAAATTAAGTTTTACCCTGCTACTATCCCACCATGTTTTTGCTTTGTTTTCTTTGCATATATGTGGAAAAGTATAATTAAACTGAAACTTAGAAATAACTGCACAGCATAATAACTCTTACCCAAACTGCCAATGTCATTTATCTTAGTGTTAGCTGGATATAACTAAATTTCCAGTTAGTTCAGACATTGGTCCTTGGAAAAAAATGTCTTCTGGAAGTAGATCTGCAGTTTTCTCAAAATTCAGCTGCTCAAGGTGTGACGAGCATTTTTAAGAGAATTATTAGAGCTAATCAGATCATGGTGTGATTGCAAACTAACTTTGTATCACAATTTGTCACCTTGAGTAAAAGAATCATCAAGGCTAACGTAAAAGATGTAAGAGCAGCCTGAGCTTCTAAATCATATAAACACTGGGTGTTTTAAAAATACATTTATCAATAGGTTATGTTTTAATTAAGTATAAATTAGCAATATATAGTCTTACCTTTTTATCATTTTACCCTTTTTAAATTTGTAATACAAACGCTTTTTAGACGTATTTTTAATCGCTTTATCTTTCATTGAATGTAACACTTGATATGTATTTTGATCAACTAAATGAGGTATTATGATAGTATTACTATTATTATGATTACAGTTGGAGGTACATTAGCAATTATAGGTTCTGCAGGACTTAGAACTCTTTCTAGATCCAGATTTGTAGACTTCACACCAATTATATGGCTTGTGTGATACTGAAAGAATAGAACACAAATAATACAATAAAGGGTTAATCAGGATGCAATTTAAAAGATGTATCAAGGTAATGCCCAATGATTAACAACAATCAAAAATGAATGGGCAGCCTAAAAGGAAGTTACTGAGGTTGGCCCTAATTGAAGACTTCCTTTAATTAAATTACAAACATGAATGAAAGACAGAAAGAGCAATAAAATAATATAATAAAATCGTATGCTGGCAATTTGCATACATTGGTGAACTACAAGTTTATTCTTGAAAGCTGGCAAACTGCCTGCTTCAACGACAAGTGGTAGGTTGTTCCATGACTATATATAAAGAACTGTTCATTGCATGCACTGCTGCCTCACTCCCAGATTTGTGTTCGGTGCAAACCTGAAGCAAATCACTTGACTCTAGTATATCTTGTTTTGTCACCTTTGTCACACACTTTCCAATAATTCTAATTACTTCGCCCACTCCTGTTGGTATGATTTCACTGTTACCCTTACCCAGTTGGATAAGATGACTTGCCAGAATTGGCTCAATGGTTATGGGATCAATGTATTCTGTGCACAATCAGTGGGTCAGAGTTGCAAAAGCCTCACAAAAATTAGAGCCAGACTTCTTGAATGACTTGCTAGCAAGGAACCTTTGAGAGCCATTTGTATCTACATTCGGTGGACCTCCAATACCTTTAGATGATAATGGTGATAATAATAATCAACTTCATTTATTGAGGGTAACACAGTAACTGAAAAACCAGTGGCCCTCATTTATAAATATGTACAGAATAAAAAGGTGAGGTATTAAAAATTAATAATACAGGGAGATTCTCAAATATCCAACTATAATACAAAAACTAAAATATGAGACACTAAAATAATAAAGAGCAAAGCATTGGATCAAGTCTAATAATTAAAACAAAATTAAAAATTTACTTCAGTATGGAGAATTGCAAGATCAGTTCTGACTCTGGACAAGGCAGCAATGAATGGCAAACAGTATGGAGAATTACAATAATATCCGTTGTGACACTGGACAAGGTAAAACTGACTGGCATTAAGTATGGTGGATTACAATTTTAGTTCTGACACATCCACTAGCAGCATGGCATGGGCTTCCTCATGCTGGAATAAACTGTTCATTGCATACACTGCTGCCTCACTCCCGGATATGTGTTTGGCGCAAACCTGAAGCAAGCCACTCTAGTATCTCTTGTTTTGTCGCCTTTGTCAAGCACTTTGCAATAATTCTAATTACTTTGCCCACTCCTATTGGTCTGACTTCACTGTTACCCTTATCCAGCGGGATAAGATGACTTGCCAGAATTGGCTCAATGGTCGCGGGATCAATGTATTCAGTGCACAATCGGCAGATCAGAGCTGCAAAAGCCTCGCAAATTAGAGCCAGACTTCTTGAATGACTTTCTAGCAAGGGTCCTTTGAAAGCCATTTGTATCTACATTTGGGGGACCTCCAGCACCTTTAGATGATGATAATAGTAATAATAATAATAACAATCATAATAATAATGATAACAATCATGATAATGATAATAATAATCATAATAATAATAATCAACTATATTTATTGAGGGTAACACCAAACAGTAGTAACTGAAAAACTAGTGGCCCTCATTTAGATATGTACAGAATAAAAAGGTGAGCTATTAAAAATTAGTAATACAGAAAGAGTCTCAAATTTGCAGCTATAATACAAAAAAACTAAATATGAGACACTCTTAAACAAAGAGCAAATTAAAGTATTTGATCAAGTCTAATAATTAAAACAAGAAAATTAAAAATTTACATCAGTATGGAGAATTACATGATCAGTTCTGACTCTGGACAAGGTAACAATGAATGGCAAACAGTATGGAGAATTACAATAATATCAGTTGTGAGACTGGACAAGGTAAAACTGACTGGCATGTATGGTGGAATACAATTTCAGTTTTGACACTAGACAGGATGAAAATGATGGCAGTCAGTATGGAGAATTACAATTATATCACTTCTGACACTGGAAAAGATAAAACTGACTGGCATTCAGTATGGTGGATTACAATTTAAGTTCTGACACAAGACAAGATAAAAAGTAATAAAAATTAGTCTGGAGATTCAATTACAAAATCAGTACTGATACTGGACAAGATAAAAATGATGCCAATCAGTATGGAGAATAGTTGAGTTTCGTATTCCCGGTTACCCTGGGCCGAGCAAAGAACGTGGCACGAAAGCGAGGCTTGTGCGGGGAATCAGTGTTGCAAATAAGTGTCGTGAAGAACTTTTGGATTTGTCTGTAAACGCTCACGAACTTGCCATCGAAACTATAGACGAGCAAGGAGATCAGATGGGTATTTCTGCGAACCTGGTAACGGATGATGGAACTGTTCTTGAGCCCTACTCGCTCAAGTCGGACTGGACAACTGATTTTTCGTCATTTCCGAATTATACATGGGGTGATATTTACGCTTACTTAATTGTAAAAGAAGGATACGACCACGAAAGTTTGAAGGCTTATAAGTCTCTAGAAGGTTTTAGACTACACTGGGATGGACACCTGCAGAGTCTTCAAACAAAAAATTCTTTGTTTTACACACCGTACTTTCAAGCCCAAAAGTCTTCACCTGTGTTCAGCGAGGCTTATTTCTAGCTAGATATGGCTGGTTTGCAGTGTCACTCAATCAAAAATAAAAATCGTAACCATTCAATAAATTAAGTCAAGAATCTGGGGTATGATAGATGATTCATACATAAACAACCTCGCCAAGATTTAGGTCTGTGCGGTTTTTCATTCGCGCGTTATTTGTAAAAGTGTTTAACTCAGATTTATAGAGTTTTGTATGGAGAGGGCACCAACATGGCGGCCGTAAAGTGACAAAAACATCTGTCATTGAGTTTTACCATTAAAACGAAATATTTTTCGTCTACAACGCCAATACATTGAAAGTAGTACTTCTTCTATTGCAAGAACTGTTCAGTTGGCAAAAACGTGAGCGATAACTCCTCTATAGACCTATGTGAAAGCCCTCTCGTGCCGCCATTTTACTGTCACGCAACTCAAAAACACTGAAATTCAAACGTCTTCTCTAACAAAATGAGAAGCCCTGTCGGGCTGAAACGTTGTAAAACCTCAAGTCATTAGAGGGTCTTGCATCTTATGAAACTAAAACTTCATAAGGATTGGTAATTTTTAGTTTTGGAAAATGATGACGTCACATGAAAACCAGCAATATGTTAGCTATGGTAATTTTTTGTGTCTTATCAAGAAAATTCCTTTCATTGACCATCATTGATTTTTGGGTGACTGGCTATAGTTTCCAACACTTTTCAAGACTCTGCAAGACTTAACAATTCAGTACAGGGGTTTCAGAGCCATCTTAAGTTTTCAAGAAATTTAAGGTAGCTCTGTACCCCAGGTAAAGACATTTTTAAACTTTGCCAAAAGTAGCACTTAACCGGGAAAGTACAAAACATGGAGCCCCTGGGTCCATAGAGCAGGTCCATGGATCCCCCATTTTTCCTACCCTAAAAATACTATAGAAAACAATAAGAAAATAAAAGAAGTAAACTGAAAAAAATAATTCGCAGTAATATTTCAAATGATGATGGTAATTGGACTGAGTGGAGTTCAATTTGGTCTGAAATCATAAGCGTGATTTTAAAATGGATTCGAACGAATGCTCAGTGCAAGCTCGATTTGGAAGTACGCGTGGATCACAATTAGATCCATTTAGAAATCGTACAATTGTTAGAGTTCGGTGTATTGCCGGGTTGTTAAAGATAGCAGAACCGGAAATGCCTTTACATATCTCATTAAATATGCAAAATGATGTGATGAGATGAAATCATTCGAGCGTACAGTCACAACAAAGGAACATGCAAGCAGTCTACAGTCTACTTCATGCATTTAAATTTCAATTCCCATCACCTGAATCAATGATGGAGGCCCTACCTTTCTTCTGCATTTGAGGCTGAGAGTTCACGTTGTCTTTGGAGAAGGAATTTAAAGGTGCAACCCGTGTAATTCTGTTGTTTGTTTCATTAGATATCTTCAAGATGGCGGGGCCGGCACCAGCTTCAGAAAACGTTCGTTCATTCACTGTTTTGTGGAGTGGGGTGTATTTTAACTGTTCATTCACGGTGAAGGAGTTACGCTCTTGAATTGCTTCGTTTGAAAATACCGGAAACCTGGAAACATCTACCTTCTTGAGATGGCCCTTAATTTGTTATGTGGTTTTTGTTTGTTTATGTGGACTCGGTATCACCCGGATGTGGGGCAGATATTTGTCAAAATGGACACTGAAAGTTGGAAACTAAAGTAGATCTTCTTCTTGAAGGAGCTTATAATCATAATTCAAAAACTGTCTGATAAATTAAATTTGTCAGTTATTTAAATAAAAATTAATTAAAAATAGGGGGTCGATGGACCCAGTCCATGGACCGGGTCCATGTTTCGTACTTTACCCACTTAACCTACTAATCAAAATTCAGCAACAAAACATGGGGATCAAATTTTCAGTTCTGAAGGTGCTTGTAGGCATGTGGGGGCCGCTCTCATAAACCTGGAGGAAACCCTTCGTGAGAGCAGGGTTGTTACATGCACTGGGTCAAAGTGCATGTGGAAAAAGAAGAAAAGAACACACGAGGAGGTAACACCTGTAGAAAACCAAACCTACCATTGGGAAGAAAAAGAAAGGCAACCATCTTTGATCCGCGGCCAAGTTATATGGCACAAAAAGGTCTGGCTCTACAGTTTCAAAGCCTTTTAAAATGTGCACCAAGTGCACTAGGTTTGCATGTTATGACTGAGCTAGAATTAGAGGAAGCAGAAGATGAAGGTGAACACCATGAGAGACTGGAAGGTAATGAGGATGTTGCTTCCAATGCACAAGCATCCCAACCTGAGCTATATAGTATTGAGAATTTCTCACCCTTACCTGGAGGATCTACTTTGCCCCAAATCAAGGATGCCTGTGTGGCTGTCAAAAGAAAACTCAGCTTTTCAGATGATGAAATAGGTATTGTGGAGAAAAAAACATGGTTGCAAAGTAACTGTGCAGATTTGTATCGCTTTAAGAGGGGCCAGATTTCAGCTTCCAAATGTAAAAGAGTTCCTAGCCTTAAACCAAGTACCTCCCCCACTAAGGCATTAAAAGAAGTAATGGGATACTCAGAAATCCCACAGACAACTGCCATGAGAGAAGGCCTGGAGAAAGAAGACGAAATTACTCAAGTTTTTATTTCAGAAATAGCTAAGAAGGGTTGCAGTGGTGTGTCTTTGGTAGGCTGTGGGTTTTTTATCAGCAAATCCATGGTTTTCTTGGAGCTTCTCCAGACAGAATTATTCATTTACCCTCCCACAGTAACCCAGGAGTTTTGGAAATGAAATACATTCAAGTTAAGTCAGGGGAAACTCTTAAAGATGTGCTGCTAAAGCAATCAATCTGTAGACAACATGAAACAGGTTTAATTCTTAACAAGAACCATAAATATTACTACCAATTATGCCATCAAGATGTTTTCTACTAAATACAAATGGGGTTACTTTATGGCCTATGGCACAAATGAAGAATTTTTCATGCAATGTGCGTTCTTCCAAAAGCTCAGGTGTGTTTTAGAACTTTATAGAAAGATGCGTTACTTGACTACTAGTAAGAAAAGCTCAGAAAAAAAACGCATTCTCAAATTGCAAGACAGGAGATACATGTTGAATAGGCCGTTTCCGAGTCAAAACGCGTGTTCATGGGAAATAATCCATATAAAAAAATGACTTCCGTGTTCAGGTTCATTTTTATAATAAAGGGTTTGCACGAAGACTCGTTTTGAAACAGAGGCACAGGGTAATTCGGAAATGGCCTATTGCCTATTGTCGGAAGATCATCTTGTTCAAGGAGAGACATCTCTTTGAAATGGAGATGTAGTTCTTAAAAGAACTGTTAACAGAAGGAAACGCTATTTTTCACTTAAATAGAATGGAGCTCCGAAAATGAACTTTTCTATAAGATAGAACTGGAATTACTCTAAGAGAATTTCAAATTGACGTACGCTTTGCCGCGCGAATGACAAACAGAACACTTCAATGATTCTTTTGTTCTTGCGTTGAATGAATGAATAAATGAAAGACTTTATTTAGATTTTTGATAGTCAACAACAGTCCCCTAATTGTAAGGTAATTATGTCCTTTAGACCTGCAAACTAGTTGTTCACCATTTACATCTGATCATGTTTAGAGTAACCAGCTTGGTAAGAGATTCTGCACGGAGAAGAAACGAGCGCTAACAGCATTGTGATCCCGTACAGTTCATGCCCCACTCCAGCCATTGTTAGCAGAGAAATTTGCTAGGACCTTGCAAATGTGTGTTGTTTACACTCTGCCAAAGGCACCGACTTATCATTGTTTCCTTTTATGCGGTGCTGGACAGATTGTGGTGACATATCGTTGATCCGCGAATCTCAAACTTAAGGGGTCGTTTGCTTTCTCAGGATTGTATTGCTGTGAAACGATAGTGAGATAACTGAAATGGTTTTGGTTAAGTAACGGCACTTTCGAGCCGCATTCCCTTAAGGTCTGCATAAGACGCAGAAAGAACTTCAAAGTTTCGCAGCGGTTCGCGGCTTTTTACACAGCCACAAAAATATCGATTTATCCTTAAAATATACCCTAGAGAAATGAGAGGACAAGCTGGGATGGCCGCGGCGGTCGCTTTATATAAGAAATGAAAAAAGAACACTAATATCGGAATTGTTCGAAGGCCCGGCGCCCGGTTTCTTCATCGGTGGCAAATGTTAACTAACAGCCCCACTAAATGATCAAAACTGAACTGTCAGAGTGATTTGCAAACATCTCTTTCGCCTTTCTTCTCGTGCTGTGTACGGTCTTACACTCTGATTTATATTTACTTTCTGTTCGACAATTGAGCAAATGTTTCATTCAAGTCAGTGTTCAGAAGGTTAAATCCACCAACGATAAACGCGTTCACTGAAACTGAAAAATTTATCAGTACTTCACTATCTGCACAGTGATGCCGCCGCACTCTAAGTGCCAAATGCGGCATGAATGCTTAATGCGGTATGAATATTAATGATGTCCGGCCATTCTGCGCCATGCGTTCCTGTAACAATACGAAAGCTACCCATCTGGAATTAATAGACGACGAACATTAGCTCTTTCCTTTGGTTCGTCACAGACACAGGGTAAAAAAAAATAAAAAGAATGAAAAAGTCAATCCTTAGTTTTCGCGTGACAGTGAATGCATTTCGCTTATTTGTCCTTTTTGATCGACCAAGTAAGGAAAAGAGTGACTGCTCATTCGTCACTTTAGAAAGGAGAAGAAATCTGTGGCGAGGGTCGTGCAGTCACTTCTGGAATCGCTACTGGGGACAATATAGCTTATCGTCTTTGTTTTGTTCCCATTAACGATTCCACAACCACCTGCGAGACTTCCCCTAAGTTCCCTCTCGTTTCTAATGTTGCCAATAATCTGTAAACTCGTGTTTATTACCTCTGTTGTTTTCATGTTTCAGTGGTTTTCTTTTCCGTCGGTTAATTTGTCCCGCCATAATGAATTCCAAAATATGTAACATGATGTCAGGTGAGACAGGTTTTTTTTATCAGTTAGTAGACCTCGTTATCCTTGAAACGTGATTGGTTCTTTGTTCTTTTAACTTGTTTTAACCTTTTGTCGTACGTTTTGTCTGGTCAACTGAGGTCCTGTCCACACGAATCTGGATATATTTGAACCCGCTATCCAGAGTGGAAAAACGTAAATCCGCAACGAATCCGATAACGTGTGGACGGTGAATCTGGATATTTTCGAATGCTCTGACGTAGCAAAATCTTGTACAGTCTCTTATTTTGGGATTTATTGAAACTCAGATATTGTGGGAGTAACACGATCACTAAAAACGAATCCAGATCTTGTTTTTGTACAAGCACAAAATGAAATGTAGTTTTAATGTTCTTTTTTTCAGCCGGGCTTGAAAAAGCTTGTGGCGGTCACAGAAACCTTACGACAACGGGAACAACAGTTTCTTCAAGAAAATTGCAGCTTGACAAACAGAACAGAGAAACTGGTGTGAATTAATCTCGGCTCACTCAACACAGCGAAACGGCAACCAAGTATGACAAACGTAAAGAGATTCGGAAGCTCACGTTTCGAGCGTTAGCCCTTCGTCGGAGCGATTCGCTTCCGATTCTCTTTACGGTGGCCAATTCACATTATCAACCCAGTTGATAAAACCAAATTATCTTGTAATACTCCCACCGACGCAGCACCACAGTTTCTTTACAAGTATGACAAACATTGATAAGCTCTCGACCAATCAGTTATACAGAAGGAAAAGGCGAAGCCAATCTGCGGCTAAAACCAGCTCGATTTGGCCACGTGACTTTCGTTTGGAATCAGGTCTGCATATGATTGGTTAGGAGTTGCATAGGTCAAGTCTGATTCATTAAAATGTAAAGCCAGTAGAGTAAAATGGTTTTTATTCCCAAGTTTACCTTGAACTTCTTTTCATGCAGCCAGAATCAAGCCATATGAATGAAGATTCTAATTTTTATATTTATTAATGACTTTTTTAATTGCGAATTGTTGTCGATTGTAGATTTTCTTGCTCGTTGGCAAATTTCGTATGATCTAAATTAAAAGCTCAAACGGCGGTGCATCAAACAGGCAGCTTTACAGGCATCACATCATGACCAGTGCATGATGTGTCTCTGTCTTTCACCAGGAACCTAACACCTTGCCAGCTATTTCAAGTTTACGGTTTTCATTACTGAAGCTAGAAGACTCGCTCGACAGTATAGCCAGCCACAGTTTAAGCTTTCTTATATTTCCAAAGCGAATCTCGAGGCTGCTTTCTGACAAAGGGTGTGCATATGCTGTCTGAAAGTGTTTTGGTCCAGGGAAAGGTTTTGTCACTGTTATCGCTTCCGTATACGGTAGTGCTATCACTCGCTGCGTTTCCTAGTCTTGTTTTAGCCATTTGTTCGATACAAATGTGTGGTTTTTCTCTGTGTATATTGATTATATCACTTGAAAAACTTGCATAACTGAACCAAACCACAGGACCAGTTAGAAATGTTTTTAAATATCACAGTTATCTGGCGTGTTCAAACCTTGTTTGGAAAAAGCTTTTAGGCAACACTGAGTGACGGTAGTTTTTTAGTTTCCAGAAAGTAGTCATTTTACTGGAAAATCTTTGTATATGATAAAAATTAGTTATAAAGTAGGCACTTTTAACAAATTTGAAAACTGACTTAATAGAACGGACGCCCGAGAAATATTTCTTGAAGAGTACAATACTTACAAGTGTTTTACCACCGTTTTCCTTGATACGCGACTTTCGAAATCAAAACACCCGCGGAAACGTTTCCAAAATTTCCGTCAGTCTTGCGTGTTATCGACAGATCGGATCGAAATCCACCAATCACAGCCACTAGTGTGACCTTCAGACCTTGTTTACGTCATGCTAGCGGGCTGTGATTGGTGGATTTCGATCCGATCTGTCGATATCATGTATGATTGACGGAAATTTTGGAAATGTTTCCGCGGGTCGAAAGTCGCGTATCAAGGAAAACGGTGGTAAATTCAAACCCTTTTCCCTCACCACGTTGTCAAACGAATCTACGGTATTTCCAGTATATGTAAAATTAAGCCTATAAAATTGTAGATACAACACAGAAGAATATGATGGTGGAAATAACCATATTTCCCGTCATCACCAAATTAAAAAGTTGTTATAAAAAGTATTTTGTAATAAATAAAGTCTTTATTTTTGACCTATGTAGTAGTTACTGTGTAGCTATCATTATTATTAGTTACAATAATTATTTCTCAACATTTTCTTGTGCTTATCTCTTTAAATACAAAGATTCACTTGCGGCTAAATACAGGAATCGATCCGACTTCTCATTGGACGAGTGAACAATGGCATACCGCTGGGACATCTGTAATCGATCGCCTGCTTCTGGAGAGCGGTCTTCGTTACAAAACAAGAAATATGTGTGCAGATCTGTGCAGATCGAAAGGAAAGGCGATTATGGGCATTTGAATCAACTTCGAAGTAACGATTTGAAGTAAAGAATCAGATAAGTTGTTTTATTCCCAGCTTGGCGCAAAACTGAATGTCTTAAACATCGATGCTCACTCACTTTGTTGTCGGATCGATTCCTGTTATTAGCGACCAAGTAGTCAAAGGCTATATACAGGAATCGATCCGACTTCAAATTGGACTAGAGAACAACGTATTATTTCAACGTTTTCACGCAAAGAATCGAATAAGCAGTTTTATTCCCATGTAAATAAGCCGCAGCTTGGCACAAAAGTTATCTTGAAAATCGATCTTCACTTGTAATGTGCCACAGTTTTTGCGGATTGATTCCTGTTATTAACGACGAAATGGTCAAAGGCTATATACAGGAATCGATCCGACTTCAAATTAATGGGACCAGAGAACAACGTATTATTTCAACGTATTATTTTATTATTTCAACTAAAATAAGTGGAACAAGTCGTACTGCTGCACAGATAAGGGAAGGAATCCATCCACAATTGAATTCAGGAGTCTATTCAGGAAAAAAAAAACCGGCGGCTATTTGCTGAAGGGGGAATGAGTCTCCTGTGCATTAAGAGCTAAATAATAATGAAATGACTGATATATTATACAATTAACAAAGCTTACACAAAATCTGCTGAAGGGATATCAGATTTTTGCCCTTTTACCTTTAGTAGTGGATCTGTTTTGCTAGTTTCCGATGCACGAAAAAAATTCTTCTTTCCTGAGAGAGTGAGAGAACGCATAAGAAAGTACGATTAACCTCGGCTGACATGTAAACCGGTTAAATTTAAACGAAAAAGCTTCGGAGAAGTACTCACTTTTCGACGTCCTCGAATTCATTTTGTGCGTCTTTCTGTCCACGGACCTCTAAACACTTGACGAGGCGTAAATAGGCACAGCGAATTAATATAATCCAAGCTGAGAATTATCACCATACATGCATACAAATTTGGCGCGCTTTTCCCGCTTCAGCTTAGTATGCCCGCTTAGCCCCACGGTCGTGCGTAATATTGCGTGACTAAAACTTCTGCACTGTTTTAAAAGAAAGTATGAAATTAATACATTTATTAGTTTCCTTTTAAAGTGTGTACTTTTATTTAGTCCTTACATTCCCTAAACGGACAGTCGCACATCCATCGGAAGCATACCATACTGCATATGTTAGCTGAAATAATAAAATAATACGTTGTTCTCTAGTCCAATTTGAAGTCGGATCGATTCCTGTATATAGCCTTTGACCCTTTCGTCGTTAATAACAGGAATCAATCCGCCAAAAATGTGGCACATTACAAGTGAAGATTGATTTCAAGATAACTTTTGCGTAAGCCTGCGGCTTATTTACATGGGAATAAAACCGCTTATTTGTTTCTTTGCGTGAAATTGTTACTTCGAACTTGATTCAAAAGCCCATCATCGCCTTATTAACTTTGGATCTGCTGAAATATTTTTAATTTTGTACGAAGATCGATCTCTAGTATAGTACACACCACAGATGTCCCAGCGGTTTTCCGAAACACGTGCTAAGAGTCCATTGTTCCCTCGTCCAATGAGAAGTCGGATCGATTCCTGTATTTAGCCGCAAGTCAAAGATTCTTGGTCCACCATCTTAGCCTCTACAGAAAAATACATTATTTACATTTGTTAGAAACATTTCATCTCCCTTGCTAAGCGTGGTATATATTTTTCAATACCTTGTTCCGATTTATTCAGACAGTGAAAAGTACTGTAAACAACGAATGAAGTACCACGAAATGCAATGTGTGTGGTTGAGAAGTACAAATATGCAATAAGTCTATTTCTTAACTCTTGTTCCTTAAATGTTTGTCGTTTTCTGCTACCGTAAAATCCTGCTTAAAAGTTCCCTACTTATAAGCGCCTTACTTATAAGCCACCCCCTCCCCCCCGTTTATCGGTTCATCTACCTGTAAACCCCCAAATACATCCAGTGGTAAGCGCCCTCTAGCTTTCCTTATTTTGAATTCGTTTTATTATGGTGTTTTAATGAGCTTAATTCATTAAATGATAAAACGGATCTCAATATGTGCAGCTATAGCTCATTTCGAAACGGTATTTTTTATTCGGGTTATATTTAAAAGCCCCCTCGGATGAAAGCCCTTACAAAGCTGTATAAGCCCAGGGTTTAGAAAGGGCACTTTACGGTGTGCGAGTGGCGAAACCCCGCGTTTATTTGGCTTTATATCAGCGATTCCCACAATTCACTTTCGACATTTTGGTGCTTGTAAGTGACGTAGTAATCGAGCCCTTTCCAGTAATGGTCCTTTGCTGGTCAGATTTGGAGCATCATTTGAACTCGTGCTCTTCCAGTGGGGCGGCCTCTCTCAGGTTAGGTAAAGGCTTGTCAAATCCATCTTTACCACACAGGAAATAACTCACAATCGTTCCTTTTCCCTGAAAAAAAAAAATGCGTTCAACTAAAACAGAAAATGTACTCTTTAAATGGACAAACATCTTTGTGCAGTAAGGCCAGAGGCTAATCTAGTAGCCAGTCTTCTTTCCCGAAGAGTACTGAGAAGATCTGGGGGCGAGAACTTCAAGGCGGGGCTACTAAGCTAATCCACATTTGTTCCGCCGGCAAGTGGCTTGAATCTAGAAGTTACTACAGATCATTTCAAGTCCGGGGGTTTAAAAAGGATATCAGGGCGTTTGGTCATAAAGAAAAGGTTTAAAATCGCAAAAAATGGTATCATCGATCAACAGCCTTGAGAATTTAGCTGTGTTCGACCAGAAGTCCTTAATTCCTG
This sequence comes from Micromussa lordhowensis, assembly GCA_964020085.1. Lineage (NCBI taxonomy): Eukaryota > Metazoa > Cnidaria > Anthozoa > Scleractinia > Lobophylliidae > Micromussa > Micromussa lordhowensis. Next base: position 16,195,582 of record OZ026597.1, on the reverse strand, counting down.
GACACTGTTTCATGGAGTCAACCACCAAGCAATCAAAGGTCTGCACTTGTTGAATATGTTATTCGTAGTTTTTTTGGTGTATTTACATGCGAATTGATTCGTCAACGGTGTTTTTGTTTGTTGGTTTCCATGCACGACTTGCTGCTTTCTTTGAAATGATATTCACTAAGGAAAAATAGTAACCTGTTATTATTGAATAATAAGGTTTAAATCAACTGCACGAGAGAATTGTTAAGGTGGGTAGTTACATTTTGATGGGATTTAATATCCACTCTTAGTCACTTGAAGCTACAACCATGGTATCAAAAAAACTGCCCAATCATTGTTGAACATGTTATGCTTCTTGTGACACAATAGGTTACCACAGCAACAGTATGACCTGCTAAAACACCTTTAATTACAGCTTTAAGGGCTTATATTTCAAAATAGCACAGTGAATATTTTTTATTTTATCAAATTTTAGTAAGCATGATAAAATGCCTATTGTGTCACAAAATTGATAACAACATGTTTAACAATGAGGTTTATGTATCTAAACTGTTCAAGTTGAAATGGTCATGCCATGCATGTTGTTGAATTAATCTTTATATAACTGGCCAATGAAAACTTCAGGAAAATATTTCTCTACCTTAAGTGTGACTGGTCCTCTTTCTTCTAAGTAGAATCCTCCAAGTGTGTCTAGCACAGCTTTACATTCTGGACTCACATGGATTCGAAGTGCTGTGGAGCGATAACAGTTCCTGTGAAACGAGCTTGCTACAACTGCGGCTGACTAGGTAAGTGCTTGATTAAGGAGATTTTGCAGCTGTAAAGCTGCCAGCCAGGCTCAGCTGTGACTCAGAGATTCAGGCTGCTAATATATCTGCGAAGTGCAGGATTGCAGAAAGACGATTTCGTCTGAAACCTCATTCTCTAAAGTATTGAATTAATTTTCTGCAATCTCTTGCCTCACTCCAATATATGATATCTTAATGCACTAATGTTTTAAAGAAGCATAGAAAGTCAGCATATTTGTAAAGTAAAGAGGTAAAATTATAGAAAACAATGTCTACAGATGAAAGGTATTGCATTATGTCCTTTAACTCTTTATGACTTGAGTCGGCAATCACCCTCACAGTGTAAAAACATTTCTTTATACATTTTAATGAAAGCATCTTCAGTTGCATTTCCGTGTTTCCTCTGATCTTCTTCCTCATCTAGTGTAACGTCTATGCAACTTTTGGTGCTACGCTAAGGCTACTGGCTGTGGTCGACAGACATATTGGAATTAGTCCCCTGCTGTGCCACATTGTTGGTAGTTGTACCAGGCTTCACGCACATGTTGTTTAGTGCGCCCTTAATACCTCTTAATAAAGAAGAATTTCTGGTTTCTTTTGTTATATCTATTTGCATAATTTGTATCTTTCATCCACAAGTAAGGTTGATTTTTCCTTAAGGTTTTAAGGTTGACGGAAGAAAAGTTGAGTCACTTACTGGTGACTAGTTCTTTATATCAGGTCACCAACACTTGATTTTTGGTAGTGAGTTGCAAGTTCGAGCCCGGTTATCTTTTGACGCCGTAAAATATTTTTTCTTCTTTTTATTATTTCTTGTCTGCCATGCTTAGACAATAATCACCAGACTCTGTCAAGTTTTAACTGGCCTCCTGTTAATCATGTACTCAGTTCCAGTACATCTTTCCTCAATGTTAAACTACACATACATAAACAAACCAGAGTTGCAGGATTATGTTCTGGTTGTATGGGGTAAATCATGAATAAATGTAGCATGGCAGTAAATTTAATGCTTGGGAATAACTCTCCCCAGAGGGCTGATGTGGACTTTATCTTTTCCCAGTCTGATATTGCTCTGTTTTGGAATAGAGTCTTACATCATGCTCTCATAATTAGTGGTCACAAACCAGTAGTTTTGGGGTATCAAACAGACCCTCACCCTGCTTGACTGCCTTATCAGTGGTCCCCCAAAGACTAAAAAATCTTTGATCTGAGTAGGGGTACATACTTAAACCTGTGTTTTTTTAGACATATCATTATCAGAACAAAATTTGCCTGGATTGGACTAGGCAAATCTAAATTAGCCATAGCTAGTTTCTAGGAAGCTGCTTTATAGAAAGTTGAATAGGAATTCAGATGAGAAAACTCTTAAGCCAAGAGGTGAACCAACTGCAGTTAATTGACATGGCAAGCTTTCAATAAATTATTGCAATGTGTCTAACATGAGTTAATACTTTATCTCATACTTAAACCACAAATTAAACTGAAGAGGCTGACAATGGTACACAGGCATTGTGGGGATCAGGGAGTCATTGCATTAAGGGAGTTGTACAAAGTTGGCTACTGTCAGTGCGTGACTGAATACTGAAGGAATGCAAGAATAACCTAATATTGACAGTCTATACATATGTATGCTCACCCAGACCACTAGATTCCATCCTTGAAGCATAGTTCACAGTGTCTCCAAACAGACAGTATCGAGGCATTTTGAGTCCTACAACTCCAGCCACACACGGACCTAAATTTATTTCACTTGTCAGTGACGATAACCATTATTTTCTGAACATTATCCCTGGCTAGAGGCCATGGTTTTTCCAAGCTGGCTGATTCTATATTAATATTTGTTTCTTTGTATCATAAACAAGGTGGACAAGAAATCATGAAATCGCTTGGTCATGAGTGTGTTGTGATGTACATTGTAACATTCGAGGCATACTTCATGTAATTGCTATATTTATGTGCCAATTCACTAGAAGAGAACCGTGGTATATATTCTCCTCCTGCCTAAATAGAATCCGATGAATAACACAACACAACTTAACTTCTCTTCAAAACAGAAACCAGTTCATTTACCTGTGTGAATGCCAATCCGTAGTTGCACTTTTTTGGTCTTCATATGAGGGACAGTAAAGTTCTTAACACAGCTCAGCAAGTTTAGCGCCATAGCAGCAATCTCGCCGGCATGCTTGTTGCCATTCCGAACTGGAAGTCCCGACACTACCATGTAAGCATCGCCAATGGTTTCAACCTAGCAGATTTATTTTAAAAAATTCATAACATTTTCAATTTATAAAAGGAAAAGAGACTATTTACATGTACAATACGATAGTGTATACTAGCACCACTAAGGATACTATACTTTACTCTTTCAATACTCACTATCTAGGGAAGGTACCTTTATTCTTGGTGGGGGGGGGGGGAGACCGGGTAATTTTGGTATTTTTTCCCCCCAAAAAGTGTTGGCCCTTGCGTTTTAATAAAAAAACTCCTGACCCCCCACCTCTAGGTGACTGACAAAAGCGCGACCCTCCCCTCACTACTACATGATATGTTCCATGCTGCAGAAACCTTAGAAATGTTTGGATATGAATATATGTCGATACTGAATGTGTGCGAGCTGAAACAAGAAGATGCGAACAATTATTGTGGGATATTTACGTTTTATAGCTGAAGTTTGAATATGGAAGTGTAAACTTTGAGTATTCTAAAAGTTTTGAACATAAAATATCGAAGGGAAAATACACGAGCTTCCTTCTCCGAGTAGCCGGCATTGCTGTTGGTTGTTTTAATAAAAAAGGTTTTTTTTATAACATGCGAAATCTGCTCTCAAAAACAAATATTTCCTACATTTCCGAATTTTGTTAAAGGCAGGCAGGCTTCTGTTGGAAGTGGAAACTTCTCGCACATGATTGAAGCATCATTGAAAACGTACCTATAAAGCCAAACGTCATCTCGCTTGTCATGGTCGCTCGATGTTATACTTTGAGAACAGTACTCGTGATTCACCCTGGCTGGTTATTTTAAATACAGTAGAACCCCGGTAACTCGAATTCGGATAACTCGAACTAACTCCCATTTCCCTTGGATTTGACCCCACCTTTCAGTCATTTTAACTCGGTTAACTCGAACTCTGATAACTCGAATTCCCCTTGAATAACATTTACCCCGATAACTCGAATTCTGGTTCATATGACTCACCACGGATGTTATCCCATTAGCTTTTCTTGTCGTGTAATCGGTTAAAACACCCAAAACTAACACTACAGCAATTTGATTTTAATTAGTGCAACCGACCTTTCACATATTTGAGTCATTGCCTGATGTCATGAGTCTTACTGGATGAGGTGCCTTTAGCTGTCACAAAGAGAAAAACAGTGCTAGAGCGCAGTTTCTGATGAGATAAGTCATATTTGCACTGTACTGTATACTGAAGTGCCGAAGAATCAGTAAACTATCAATTATTAACCTGGCAAGTTGGATATTCAATTGACCCCGATAACTCGAACCCCCGCTAACTCGAACTGTTTTTCGTTTCTCTTCAGAGTTCGAGTTACCGGGGTTCTACTGTATTATACCAGAGATAAAATAATAAATTATCAAACCAGTTTCTGACTTTCCAGGGATCGGCTCTGCGTGATCTAGCTCAAACTATTACACAAATCTTCTTGTCGTACCATCATCGCTCGTTCTCAACTACGATCAGCTCAAAACAGGAGGTAAAAAAGCAATCAAAGAGTTTTCTGAAAGATACGTTGTTTCAGAAAAGCTTGTTGCAGACTATGTTGAGCATCTAACTGACATTGAAATGAGAAAAGATAACCGGCGAACAGAAAATGACAGGAAGCGTGCAGAAAGAAAGCAACAGGAATACAATGGCATTGACTGGGAAGATCTCTATCACAGAAACCAGATGTCATCCGTTAGAGTAGGTGAACTTGAACTTTTTTTTAATCTCCACAATATTGCATTTAAAGGAAAGAAAGTTGAGAAAGTGAGGGTGGTGAAGGCACATATTGGCAGTAAGATTTTGACTTCTATTGTACAGGCAGTCAGAACAACATTCAGCCAGCCTCTGACTCAAGTTCACAGTCTGACAGTGCCAGTGACAGGGTAGAGCGCATTGTTGGATCGTGTAGTAACTCTTCAAAACTAAATGACTCAGGAGACCAGACAGCGGATAGTCAATAGGAGAAAGAAGCTGAAGAAACGATACCCGAGTCGAGTACGTCTCGATACAGACGGAAGAGGACACGAGTCCTCTAAGAAAACTTTGTGCCATGGCATAATTTCATGTAGAAATGTAACCTAGAACCTATAATAAAACACCAAATTAAATCAAAGTAGGTGAAAAGAGAAACCTAATCTATAAGAAAAATGGAAAGCTTAGCAACATCACAAATATCCTCATTAAAGAGTTCTGGAAAAGGCGTGTGACCCTCCCCTTGAATAGCTTACAAAGAGGTATGACCCTCCCCTTTTGGTGCTCACTTTCACTGGTGACCCTCCCCTCTGAGGCCCTAACCGTCCCCCCTCCCCAAGAAAAGATGTACCTTCCCTTACAATAAGATACTTGCGCGACACTCGTACAGTAGATTTAGATTAAGCATAATGAGAGGGTCTAGACGACGAGCAGTCCCTCTTTCGTTTAGTCCGTCGTGCACGAGGCGAAAGAAAACCGCGAGAAAAAAAATGACCGCGCGAACTCCTGGGTGCGTCTCTCTCCCCCCCCCCCTCCCGGCTTTCACGCGGCCATTATTTCGTTCATTCAATCAGAAGTAAAACCAAAACCAATCTTGACTCACGCGCACGCGTTTTCCCGCGCTTTGTGTCAGCTAGATGTAATTACTTCGAGTTTTGATTGGTTCACTGTCTTGTTTATGTCCTTTGTGATTGGCTGAGCGATTACTTTTGTTTTGGTTTTACGACACTCAATTGAAAACCGCTCTAATGCGTTTTCGTACGAAAACGCATACTTTACAAACATATAAGTGTCCAAGCACTGATAAATTTTTGTAAATGTAAGGAGTTTTTGTGTAAGGTTTGCGATCCACAAGGCCGTTGTGTATCATTTTTCCAGATCAAGGCCGGGCATACAGTTTCGGTAGATAAAATATTTACTTTTCACACCACGCGGTAGACTAGCCTCGATGCTGTGACGTCATCGTGTGGGAGGCCTTCCCTTTGTCGTTCACGCAAAGGCGACGAATTACCCGTCGTGCTCAAAAATTACTATGGAAAACGTTTTCGACGATATACAGAAATGGTGATGTAACAATTACCTTGTAAACGTCATAATTATCAATCACATTGTCAAACGATGTGTACAGTTCGTTCAGCAAATTCACCACCTAGAAGATAACAAAACAGCGAGTCGCCCTTAGGTATCGTCTTCAGTGTATGAAGTTTACATAGCTCAACGTTGAAGTTTAAGAGAGAACGGTATACTGTGGACTGCTATTCGACCACCCCGTTAATGTGAATCATCTCTTTATTTATATTACAGCTACGTTTTTTAGATTCGCAGAAAATGTTCCGTAAGCTGGACTGCTCAGATTTTTTATTCTCGGTGCTACTCGGCGATTTTCTATGTTACTGTGTGTTGCTATCGTCAAATTTGTACAACTCATTGTCTTAGTACATATTCTTATTATTGGTGTCACCTACATCGCTTTTTATATCATCCACAGTGGAATGGTTTCTTTACATTCCCTGACGATGTCGTAGATCGGTGAAAGCTTGGAATTACAAGAATAACAGTAGCTGACAAGGCCTCGAATCGTCTCCTTAATGTTCCGTCACTCATCTTATTTGCTCGATAACAGCTCTGATACCACCCGTACTCAGAGTTAAGTGCAACCGCAACTATAATGCCTCAAGGTTGTCGTATTTACGATGTTCCAATGTTATTTCTTTTAAATTCTTTTTATATGTTATTTTCAACGAATGAGTACTGTGGCGTCTTCGCTGGCTGAACAACGGAACAGATGGGTCACTGTATTTCTTGCGTTTTACCTGAAATGGGGTACTTTCTGAAGCCATCCTTGTGAAGCCAACTATATCACTGAAGAAAATCGTGACACTTGAAAAGCTCTCAGCCTCAACAGCTTTTCCAACCTTCAGTTCGTCAGCTATCGGCCTGTTCAGACAACGTTAATCAGATATTACACGCCACGAAGTGCACGGCGAATGGTGTTTAACAAAAACTGAAGATGCCAACACAACGCCGCACAGGGACGGCAAAATAAGAACTAAATTGGCATTTACCCGACATATCGACATAGTTGGGGTTAAAGCTGCATCTTTTACAAGATATTCTCTTATTTTAACATCTTACTTGGGTAGCATTTTGTAGAGCAACTCTTCTGTTTTGGCTTTTTCAATCTCCAGCTGACGAGTTCTTTCATCAACTAGTTCCTCTAACTGATCTGTGTATTTCTCCATCATCTGAAGCATGTTGTCTACAATGTCTAAATTTCTACAACAAGACAAGCCCATAAAACAAGTCAGAATTGCTGTAAATACTCAGGGTTAGGGTTAGGGTGAGGTTTTAGAGTTAGGATTAGGGTTAGGTTTTTTTCTACGCCGGAGGAATTTGAAAACGCCGGCTTTTCGTTTTCGTGTAGACGGAAAACAGTTTGAAAACGGAACTTTTCTAAAACGATGGGGTCACAATAATCATGTGATTTCCAAGTTTTCCTCAAATATAAATTCAAAATGACCGCTGATTGTTGCGTTTTTAAAATCATATAGCGTAGTGTGGACGGAAAACATTTGATGCGTTTTCAGAGTGAAACCTTTGTTTTCAAATTCCTCCGGTGTAGTGTGGAAGGAAAACATTTGATGCGTTTTCAGAGTGAAACCTCCGTTTTTAAATTTCCCCCTCGTAGTGTGGACGGGGACTTAGGCTGTACTTTGTCGCAAAAAATTCTTGTTTCCGCAAAAAATGGCATTCAAGAGTGGCTTAAAATGAGCTTCTGTGTGTGACGCGACATATTTTTATTGACGCCTTTTCCCCTCGTAAACTAAACTATGAACGGCGGAATCACTAAATCACTGTTCAGTGTAAAGATCCTTCTCGATATCTGGTTTAACACAAAGTACGTACTTTCTGCTGTTCATCGTCTTCAGCTGTAGTTTTATGTCAGCGAAGGTTGGTCTAACAGAGGGCTCGTTATCCCAGCATTGCTGCATTAGCCGGATGTATCTGTTATCACACCCGTCCACATCTTTTGGTACATCGGGTCTAAAAGGAGGAACATTTCGCTTTCTTATCTTCACCAAGACATCTAGAGGAAGGATTAAGTGAAAGCATTAAGATAAACATCTAACATTTTGGAAGAATCAACAAACAGTTACAGGGAAAGTAGAAAGGACAGAATAGCGCGCTCTTAGCAAAATTCTCGAAACTGATTGGCTGATATGCGTCATGCTTGGTGTTACGGACAGTTAACGCGTTTTTTGCACGCGTTGTTTCAGCTAACGCGTTTTTTTGCACGCGTTGTTTTTGGACTGTTACACCTAACTACGTTCCCTCTCTTAATAATCTCGAAGACCATTTAACCACTTCCACTTACCACAACGTACTAGTTTTGTCTTTTTTCTCAAATTGTATTATATTTTGCGGGAATCTGATTTTTTTCGTGGATATGATCAAACACTGAATCGAGCTCCACTCGGTCCTATTACAGTTACTAAATCATGATTATGAGGTAATTTTTGTAACATACCTTTCGGTTCCAATTGGTAATATGGCTCGTCGCGTGTAAGAATTTCATGGAGTATAATCCCATAACTGTATACATCGCCTTTCTGGGTTTTTGAGCATTGAACGCTTTTGTGATCCCCTACTTGCAACAATTCCGGGGCAGTCCAAAAGAAACCTTCAGAAAAAAAGAAAATCAAGCAAGATTATACAAATCAAACGTGTCGTAAACTCGAAATTAGTAAAAATTCTCCCACTCCTCCTAGAGACACGATTTAAAGGCTTAGGAGCCTGACGTAATTCAGTTACTATAGTAACAGTGCGCGAGGAGATGCTAGGCCAGTTAAGCCTGTTCTTTGAAGTGCAATTTAGAGGGGAGGGCAGGAAATGAGATAATTTGACACGTTGCCAGACCTGAAGCAGATATTTCATGTGATTGCCATGCCATGTAGCCGTCAGCAAGGGTTGAGAGCTTTAAAGGAACTAGTTCACGGTTTGCGCATCATGAAAAGTTTAGCCTAAATTTTTCAAGTTCGTCGTTTAGAATTCCTGTTAATCTTCTCCATCCTTAACCATCCTTGTTCCTTTGTGGTTTATTAGTATCTCGTGCTTTTCTATGTTAGTAAACTATTATTTTCAGGTTTTCTTCAATTTTAAGGTAACTCAAAATATCGTGACTGAGCTTCTTTAAGGGTAGCCTCCTCCGCAGCCGTTATTAGGGTTGTCACGCAACGCTTCTCCCCCACTTAGTGGGGGAGAAGCGTTGCGTGACGAACCTAATAACGGCTGCGGAGGAGACTACTTTAAGGGTGTCAGAGTCAAGTTGAATGCTTCCCTCCCTCATGCAGGTTGTTTCATGTTCCTTAAAAGTTAAAAGCCGGCTTTGCTCAGTCAGTCCTTTGTTTTTACTTGCAGTGCTGCCATGCCTTACTACAGCGACATTGAAATTTGACAAGAATGCTACATGAAACAGGAGCTGAGGAAGGGTTGTTATGAGATTGACAAGCTTAGTCAGTGTTATTAGACGGTAAGAATTGTCTCGTGTTTTGTCATTATGGTAGAGAATTGTCATATGTCGACAGTTCTGTGCTGGAATACAAAAATACATATTCCTCCCGCAGACGTCACTACAAAATCAGTGCAGCTATGTTACGAAAGAGGACATGTATTTTTCCAGCAAAGTGTGACGTCTGATGTTCGATGTACAATGTGTCCCAGAGTATGCTGACCCGCCTGCAGTGTATCAACCTTGTAACCAGACACTCGCACTTATTAGTTTCTTGCCATGCATCTGATTGGCTGGAAAGCTAGCACTTTCCTAGCTAACCCGGGCGTTAGACCCCGCCCACTCTGAAAACACATCAAATGTTTTCCGTCCACACTACGCCGGAGGAATTTGAAAACGCAACAATCACCGGTCATTTTGGATTTGTGTTTGAGGAAAACTCGGTCAGGGAGATCACATGATTATCGTGGCGCTATCGTTTTCAAAAAGCTCTGTTTTCGTTTACATTCGACTTCACAAATCTTAATGCCACTCACGTTTGTCAGTAAGTGTAGCAATTGTTCTCTTCCTAAGAGGAGATTAATACAACGACTCCTGATTTTTTTTGAAGGCATGCAATTTCGATTCGGTACTCTGGGTTGTCTTCTATAGTCCCTTGTGCAAGACGGAATAAAAACTTAAAAAAAAAATAACAGCCTTTTGGAAGATTTGAGATATCGGATATGACAATAAACGACTTACTTCTGTTTTCGGCGTATCCTCCTAAATCCTCTTCTGTTTGGTTTGCTTTGACCGAAACCAAGCCATGGTCAGATATTTTACAAACCCAACGACCGTCAATCAAACATTTCGATGATTTCAGGTTACCATGTGCTGTTATCGGACTGTTATGCAATGCTACCATGCCCTAAAGAAAGGAATGTAAAGTTTAGACATTCTTAGCTTTCCGGTTAATCAAAAGATAAACCCACTACATCTACATTAATGTAAATATCGCTCACCTTTGCGATGTCGTTTGCAAATGACATCCTGAAGAGCCACTCAATCTTGATATCATCGTTTGCCAAAAGATCCTTAAAATGGGCGAAAATAGACGAATGAAAAAAAAGACCGTTATGTATATGTCCAAAATGAAGTAGGAATTACTAAAATCTTGGCTTTAAGAACATTCATCCTAAACTTAATGTCTACGAAATTCCATAAAAATACTGTATTGGTCTTTGTAACCAGCTTTATTATATTTTTTTTTATATCTCGGAGTTTCGTGACTATGGAGAATGATTAATTTGATGTTTCTCTCTTTCCATTGAGGTTTTCTTGGATTAAAAAAGAATGTACATGCGAAGCTATCTTTTACTAGTAATTGTATGACCTGTTGTCGCCCCCCAATTTTCATAGAATTTGCAAAAATACATTTGAAAAGATGGCAAAAGATTCTTGTCGCCGAGACGAAATTCGGTTTTTCTGTAAATGATTGCTGAGCAACGCGTCCTGCTAAATGCCTTATAGAGGGCTCGGTCCCAATCACATGAGGCCACAGAGAAATGCCTCGCAGTTCTATACCATACACATGTATGTTTATCAATCGCGCCCAGCAAGAAGTGAGACTCAATTCACCTGGAGGCTTCCTCTGGTGCAGAACATGGAGACTATACACACATTTGGAGACTCAATACACATTCCAATGTACTGATTGATATTTTCGTGTATTAAGTCGCGCACCTGTAAAAACGACCAAACGATAAGGTTAACCATGATACCCCCAAAAGTGAAATCATTAGTTCTAAAGTAACATACTTTTTACAAGTTTTATTTGCTCTCTTCTTCGCTACGTTTTATTAGTTTGAAGGAAAACCAGAAATAGGTGAAAAATAATCAATTTAACTGGAGGAATAAAGTTAAAACTCTTCACTGCAAGTTCGGAGTTACTGAAAGTTCTTCATAATTTTCTTCTTCGTGTTTGCATAGGCCCTTTTATGTTAAATACATTTCAAAATACATGTACATGTATGTACCTGTTTCATTTCCAGAAACACTTCTCTTTTCAACTCTATGCTGTTTTTTCTTAGTCGCTTCAGAGCCACCAGTTCAGCCTGTAATATATTATCACGTTTACTCAGCGTTCTTGTGAGATAAAATTTTTCAATAGTCTTTGTAGCTATCCAGTTTCAATAGTTCGCAGACATATGTTAAGCAAGCGCTTAACCAAACAGTTATTTGTTTTTTGTACTATTTAATTAAGTTATCACAATAGAGCAATTTTCAATTGCGTGTCGTAAAACCAAACCAATTAGACTACTAAGCCAATTTCAAACCGTAGTAAAACCAAAACCAACGTAGTTGTCTAATTATTCTCGACACTCAATTGAAAACCTCTCTAAATCATTTAAATCATAGAATGGTTTAAATACAAGTGAGTTTAAAAATGTAACAAGGGTGCTTTTATGCTACCTTTATTCTCCTGTGCTAACGTTTTGATTGGGAAGTGCAGGCCTCAGTTTAAAATCATCCTATCGCTTTATTGAACTTAGCCTTATCTTAATTTTGTGGAGTAAATACAACTTGATGCACTTGATGATGATAAGGTTTTTCCTACGGTGTGATCCCTTTTGTAAAAGTACTGTCATACATATACATACATACTTATATTTTATTGTGTTTTACGTAAAAATACATTTATAACATGCCCGCAGGTAGCTAAGCTAATCTAGGCGGGGCATTTTACAGGAAATAAATACAACTAAGTACAGCTAAATACATTCAAAGGCAACAAGACAGCTAAAGAAACTAGAACTGACAACAATGACTAGAGACCACTGATAAACTAACGGTGTTACAAATAATAATTGACAACAGTTATGACAAGAGACTACAGATACACTTAACGATATTATTGATATTAATGAATACATCACCATCCATACACTTAAATGTATCTTACCTTATATCGCCCAACGTTTGTGAGACTGATATTTAAGTCACCTCCCATGTTGCTAATGAACGAGCCGGGCCCGGTTTTTACCTGGATCACGTAGTACAAAATCAAAGAAATATCGCTCAACTTGGTAATTCAGGGCTCCCTTAACATGTCGGTGACCAAAGTGCTCTGATCCTATTCGTATGGCTTATAGAAGCAGTTTTGTACTTTAGTTGGTTCTTTATGATCTGATCGCGATCTGGGTTACTCATCTGCTCGATATTTATAGTAAGTGCCCCGTAAAGTGAATGTATCGTTCTTTTTGCATGGTGGTTAGCTTACTGAAAAAAACAAAACGTGTCAATATACGTTTGACGACGACGAACGCTTAATCTTAGGGCTTTGGTCCCTGCACCTCAGCACGCGCAAACGAAAGTACAGTACTTTTGAGTTAACAAAAAGAAACTTCCCCTTCAAGGTGCCTTTTATAACTCTTATGTTTTATTGGTACATATGAAATCCTTGTCTTGTAGTGTTTTGCATCTTGAATAAAGAATGTATTGTACGTACTAAATTACGTAAAAAAACGCTCAGCGATTTTTACGTTTTATTCTCGAGGACTACACACCTCACCTCCTTTTAGGGAGCTGTAATCTTTGCTAGTTTAATAGATCAAATACACATTCTTGCCAACATCGTAATTCAAGTGTATGCCAGGAAACAAAACGATCAACCAAATATTTAGGGAATGGAGAATGTCAAGATTTTGAATAAATAATTTTTGACATTTAATAAGTTATGTTATCAGCTTTCAAAAGTCAACTTACTTTGCTAGACAGTCTGCTTCCACGAGTGCATAAAATGATGTCTTTGTAATCTATCACCCACGACGTGTTCATAAGATCCCTTTCATAAACTTTTCTCCTGGAAACATGAAGGTTAAATCGATTTACTAAGGGAATATAAATAAATGAAATATATGTATAGTGTATTATTAAAACTGAACTCATAAGGTTGCAAAAGCGACGGAATCTGTTAAAAAATTGAAAAAGTGTTGTCAGGAGATGTCATAAGGTCTATGATATCACTGATGAAGGCTTAAGTATTAGCCGAAACGTCTGTTGAAAAATATCAGGAGTCAGTGGCAAACCTTTTTTCGTAGACCTTAAGCCGAATCTGGTCGTTTCTATTTACCCAAAGAGTTTGAATCACAAGAAGCTGGGCTGAAATTCAATTCAGGAAGCCATTCTTTATATAATTCGCATTTAAGAATAAAGATTTAATTGTTTTTAAAATGTGACATAAATTAGGTAAGGAAGAACATGGAAACATCTCGTGACGGAATAGCACAACAAACTCAGTGTTATAAATGATCAACGAGTAGATTAATACACATCTCTTATGATCGAGATCTTTGTTAACGTATTATTATTACTGTTACTGTTAAATTTTAACTTTGATTGGTTAATTATTTCAGACTACGGGGAAAAACTTGTCTTTAACTGAGTACTGAGTTGCACGTTGAATTACTTGTAGTAAAGAAAGCCGAGTAGAAGGCCAATAACCAGCACCATCAACATCAGGGTCAGAAGCCACAAATAGTTGAATCCTTCTTCTTCAACCTTTTCTGTAGGAAGAAGAAATAAACTCAGACACAAATAGTCAAACACGATTAAACGTTATCAAACACGATCAAGAAAAACGGGAAAATGATTGGTCACTAAACAATGTTTGATTTGATCGTGTCTGTCCCGTTTGGACAGCGATAGCAAGCTAAGACAGCAGCCATAATCAAGTTATAATCCTTTTCTATAGAACATATATATCCGCTTTTCGGAGGGGTGGGGGGGGGGGTGGGTAGGGGTGGATGTACTTATACTAACTTTGCTACGTATGCACTGCACCTAAAAGCTGCAACCCGATATGTGATAAGTCGATAAAAGATGGTAATACAACAAGTATGTATAAGTCATGATGAATATTGAAAAGTTGAGCCAAATTTAATTCATAATATGTGTACTGTGGCCAACGTGACAGAAGCTGACGAGTCGATCACTTTGACACGTCGGACTAAAATTAACAAATTAAGACCAGGTGATTAAAAGTATCTATTTACAATTATTATATAAGTAGAGATGGCCGATAATGTTTGAAGATATCAAATTATTTTGGTCTTGTTCTTGTTTTACTCAGCTGATTATAACCAGGTTAGGTTACTATAGATATAAATACAGAGTTAAAATTTGATGGCACCTTAGACGGAATACCTTGCAAGATAAAATATGAAAGTAAACTTGTTTCTTTTTCGTATAGTTATCAAAATTCCAAGAAAGATTACTTTTATAGCATAAGTAGTATAGGTAATTAGCTCTCTGTTTGAGTTTACCATCGGGAGCCTTCAAGCATTTTTCTCCTCGGAATCCGCATTTGGGTGCATCAAGTGGCACAGTAGTTACTCCATTCGGCCACAATGTGGTCATATTGTAGATTGTGACACTTTCATTGCTTGGTTTTGTTTGATCAATCTCCGCTATAGGAATCAGACGTCCATTTTGTCTGTTGCTAAATACAAACACTGGTATCCGGTTACCTTCCGAGTTGATGGCCACGTCTCCAGACATGCCTGAGATACAAACAAAAACAGATGCATTTCTACCTACTTTCTTTTTAATGAAAACGCATGTAGTTGTGACATTAGAGAGCATAATTATTCGTAGATATGCTATACAGTAAACATATCATGCTTTCGAGTGGTATGCCACGGAAAATCCCTCGAGTCACTGGTATCAGTTTTAGGCTTTAAGCCAGTTTTGTCTAAACTGATAACCAGAACAAACTGCAGCAATAAAAATAGAGCTGCTTGAATTACAATGCCGTATACTATGCTACAATTAACTGTACTCGTGGCAACTCCTTTAATTTGCATCACTTTGAGCCACTAAGAAACCATCACAATTTGGTACCTCTAACGGAGTGTAACAATGAGATTCTCGTTTCGTTGTAAGACAGGGTTCTATTGTACCTTCAAATAACAATTCTGATAAGTATATCACCTTTCAAAAGTACATCGCCGTTGCTTATGTTTGTAATAATTGACAATCCATCAATCTTTGTCCCTCCTTGAGTTACAGATCGATTAAGACCAACAGCGTATAGTTGTATTGCGTCATGTAGATAGGCGGCAAACTGAAAGGTCTGAAAAGATATTTAGTATAAGAAAAAAGGTGTCACTAGTCTAATAGTTAAACATTACGGACTTGCCTGAAGGGTTGAAGAAGGTAAAAGTTAAGTGATTGCCATAACTGTAGAGAGAAATCTCCTTTTAACAGATGTACTTCCTATTTCTTTAGATATTCCACTTAGAAACTCAAGCGACAATTACCTTGTTCCTGCTTTGTTGATATATTAGTTGTATTAAAAATAAGTACAAGTTGGCAACATTTCCAAATATTTCTTATATGAATCTTTCAGAACACGATGTTACGCATTAATTTTACAGAAAATCTTTGTTTGATAAAGCAATACTTACAATGGAAATTTCTGATATATTGTTTGCCTTTAACGTTTCACTGAATTGTCGTACAAACGTTTCGTAGTGTTCTCCGTGTGGCCCCTTCACTGACAGATTAACAATACCATCAAAAATTGCCACAAAATCTTCCATGCTTCTTCCACCGGCCCACGGTTCGTTGACCCAGTTACCCTCGACTGTGAAATCAAGTGTGATGAAGGCATACTCGCCATTCATCATTTCCAGTTCATTCGCTGCTATAAGAAGCTTGGCCACCTCGTAATTGTAGGCAAGAAGAAAGATAACTGAAAACAATTAGGTAAAAACGTAAGTTAGCCAAACAGAGTTCCGCTACATTCCTCAGTACCTGAATAACGCTGGGAATGAGTGCCTTGGTTTTTACAACTTTAAGTCATATATGTATGTTTTGAATTAATCTCCATTAACTCTGCATTTCATGACTTTTTGCGGAATATATGAGGTGTACAACATAGATTACCTTGAATTTGAAAATATCTGAAACATTTCTTGCATGCTTATTGGACTAGAGCTACAATCAAAAAGATGAGACAACACGGATTTGACCAATAATTGGACATCGACCAGTTGTAAAATCATGCGTGTTTAGTACGTTCAAAACTTTGTAGTAAAAATTCGCTTCGCTCGTGGTTCCACTTGAGGTGTGGACAGTTTGTTAACTCATTTCTGTAGTTCGTAAGAGTTGATGAAAAGTTCTTCGTTTGCCTTTTGCTCTTACAGACGTTGGAACTAGTGGTCTAATTTGTAGGCATAGATCATGTACGAAATTTTGGTCGTTTTGTCTAATGTACACATTCCATAATTACTCATGCCTTTCTCGTGTCTGTCGGGGCTCTTCAGCACAGTGAGCGTCAAAGTGCATTTTATAGGCATTCAAAAATGTATTCCTGCAGAAAATTATAACTAAGAACAAGAGAAAAAGTTGCTTACTTCGCGCTTTATCTTTAACTTGTTGTAGGAACGTCTTGTATGAAAACGAAGGAGTGGGCACATAAAATCCCGTGAACAGCACGCTGATGTTATTCTTTTGAAAAAGTTCTGTCATGGAGCTGGCAATTGGCGTCCAAACGAAATCCTCGGTGGAAATAATAGCGGCACGTGTCCAGTTGTAGACCTTCATGGATTGTAAGAGTATGTCCGGGGTCTCGTGCAAGTATGTTCTACTGAAAGGTTGTGTCCTTGCAAAAGTGGGGTAGAATATGCGGTTACTCAACTCCACCGACGAACACGAGTAAGATATCATTGGTTTATTCCAATACGAAGCCAATAAAGCCGCTGACAAGCAGGAATCAGAGCACGCAGGCCCGATGAAAGCATCCGCTGTCTCAAGTTCGTATGTTTTACCAACTGCAGCTGTTTTGTGACATGCGCTGTCTTTGACCGTGTACGTTATGTTCCATTCGCGCGAAAGTCTGCTATGATTGTAAACATGTTGAATGGCGGGCGCAATAGCAAGTTCTAAAGCTCTTCCAAGTTCGGAAAATCCAGCCCTTGATTTTGGCAGCATGATTCCTAAATGAATGCTTTCAGACACAGCCAATTGAACTAACAGGAAGGCGTGAAATGTCTTGAGAGATAAATAGCGGATTTCCATGACGGGTTGAGATCTGTGGCAAAAGAGAAAAATCAGAAGAATAAATTACTTCAGAGCTTTCTCTACTAGAGATTACATTTGTCCAGTATCACGTCGTGAGTCAATCTTTGCTTTCCTCCATGCAGTTAACTGTTATTATCGCTGACTAATTTTCCATCTGTACACATTGCGTAGTGCTACAAATATCCGGCTTTCCAGAGTAAAGGAGCACACGACTTTGAAGTTGTATTGTTTACCTTGAGGGATGTAAAGTCACCCATGCAAATTGAGTTCGGCAGACAAGGTTTATGATAGCTTGTGTCACAGCGGCGCGCTCTACGAAAGAAACTTCCAAAGAGACCTCTCTCCGATTTTTTTCTTTAGGGGAGGGCGGCTATGACACAAGCTAGTTTGGTTTACAATCGGGAAAATCAGGCGCGGTAATTGTCATGAAGATGGTTGCTATTAGAGTGGAATGTAAACTGATACTAAAATCTGAGCTGATGTGGATTAACGCGTCGCCCTTCTTTGCGCTGCCGTCGCTCCTCGCCATCCTGCATTTACTGGTTGTCTTTCACTATACATGTATAAGATAGACAGATGCATGATAGGACGAAGAACACTTCCCGAAGGAAATTTTAATTTCAGTAGTTGACATTGTATTATACACAAGTGAGCCAATGAGACGGCGAGTCTCAGTTGAATCTTGGAATAAACATTTATAAACAAGTTATTTCTGTTTATAATGTGTATTTTATGATGCACAACTACATCACTATATGCAAAATACTGAGACTGTTTGCAAACCCTTCGTCGAGAAAAAAGGTCTTTCATGTTGTTTACTGTGGTCAAAATAAACGCACGCAATCGAAAAAAATTAAGTTAAAGTGGTGTTAATGCAATGTACAGGTGTACATCGGCGTATAACAACTGTTTTTCTGAAGTTTTGCCAAGTTTGAAACTGAACGGAATTGTTTAGACCAGGCCCGGGTTGTTCGAAAGGTGGACATCGCTATCCACCGGATAAATCACTATCCAGTGGATAGCGTGGTCTGTTGTGTTAACAGTTATCCATTGGATAGAGATTTATCTGCTGGGTAGCGTTATCCACCTTTCGAACAACTGGGGCCAGTATCATAACTTACGTTTAAGGTGTAAATATCCACTCACAAAACAGACTAGTGTTTTCTTCATCTAGTTTCCTTAGTGCTCATAATTTGCATCAATATAAGACTTTAAACAAACTGAGAAAGCCTTCCATTTGTTTGCACAGTTTAATTTCACCTAGCTATTCAATTTTATTGACAATTTATCTCGTTTGATCAGCATGTTATTAGCTTGATTCTTATGTTGCCATAGCAACCCAGTGGCGCCTTATAACCAGGCCCATCAAATTACTGTCAAACCTCGTTAACACGGAAAAAAGGAAAAGACCCTATTGTCCGTATTATCCTGGGATTTGGCGAACTGTTCTTAACATAGAGTTGTCAGTAGAGGAAGGTTGGACTGCCTATCTACCTGACCTCTGTCTGAGGTCTTCGATCAGGTCTATACATGTAATTTTTTAATGTAATTTTTTAAATTTACTACTTAAAAGTAGTAAATTTAACAAATTTTAATAATTATAACAATTTTCCTGTGACTTTTTATTCTGAAGTTTGTGCTAAAATAACATCAAAGTTTTATTTTGTTTAAACAAAATAGAATTATCGTGCAATTAAGGTTCCAATCGCTCACGGACTTGGTTTTCATTTTACTGCGGTTGGCGTGTATCAATTTTCAAAGCCAGACAATATACAATATTAAAGCTTGTCAAAGCTGTTTATTTTGCCATTCAACGTCTCTTAATTTATTCAAAAAGTGAGTCGTTCAGGGTAATGAGATTTCTGCAAAACAAATTGAAAAAACGAGAAATCTTCACAAAGTGTCCACAGCTGTGTTTCCATAGGTGGGAAAAAGCTGCTAAAGCTACGTTAGCAACAACAGGGACGTTTATTTGGCACATTCAAAAAATGAATGTCTGTTTGCGTCACAATACGGATTCTAACTGTAGTAAAATTCTGTTGGCGCACTCGTTTTACTTGGTTGCATTAGTTATCTTCATAGTGTGAAACTTACTGCTGTCGGCGATTATCAATATTTATAACATAGATAGGACCCTGTGCGCGCTCTAATTGGTCGAAAACCCATGTTTTTATCAGAGTATAAAACATAGAAAAAGGGTGTTTTGTTTTGCGCGCGTAAAATCTATATCATAAAGCAAATGAAGAAGCCTAATCCGTGTATTACACTGTGATAAAACACTCTGGACATTTGAGAACACTCAAGAAATGTAGAAAACAAAAACCGTCGTGTTTTGTCACAGTGTAATACACGGCATAGGCTTCTTTATTTGTTAAACAAAAAAAAACAACATTTTGGACTAAGGCTCAATCTGACATGTACCATCTCTGAATTAAATTCAGTTTCGAAAGTAGTCCATAGCACAAATAAGCATCAAAGTGTACTTACTAGACGACTTGTGCAGTCACAGTAGCCAGGCTCAGTGGAACGATTTATAGGTATAGAAAGAAGGAAACTCGAGCTTTTCGAGTTGTTATATTTTGGAGAATTGGATAATAGAACAATCGCTGATTACTCAACACAAACACTGTCCTGTACTACAGTACCAAGTGTTTTTTTTTTGTGTTTTTTCAAGTGTTTTTTGGCTCGCATACTACTTGAAACTGAAAAATTCGGTTTTGGGAATAGATGGCGACAGACCATTCAGTAGACCTCTTTTGGTTTGTGATTCGAAATAATTAAAAAAAAAATTGATCTTTTTTTTATCTATCGGTTGGGATTAGTAATTTTCACAAGTTGACCGAGTTCAATGGTATAGACTCCACTGATTTTATCAATGTCTCCCGGCGCTAAACTGGTGGTAGCTCAGTGGTAAACTGGTAGCTGGTTTAGCTACTCTGTTATAAAGTTTGCTTCACTGCAGCCACGGCCTATCAGCTAGTACTGATCGCGCAAATTGTTTCGTTCTTATTAATAACTAGTCCCTGGTTCCAGGTAATATATATAGTAGTAAACAAATAAAACTGAGTACCGCAATTCAAAGGACACCGTCAGCTATCTGTTAAGCCGCGTATAAAGCAAATATTTAACCAAGGGGTGTACATTAAACTGCAATTTTTCTTTGTAAGAGATGTATTGTTCCTTTTCGTCAGTGTTATACAAATTATTTCCTGATCCTTCTAGCTCAGCCTGTTAATTATTCCGTGAATAACACTCATCGATATAGACTTAAGCATTGCTTTCAATTTCCTTAACTGACTAATTTGAGACAGTCTTTCTCAATGCGTTTATGAACTGTTTCGCCAAAATGATTTAAAATTGATATCGTAAGAATTCTGAGACCGAAAAACTGCTGAACAGATGGAAGAATTGGCATAAAATGTTGTGTAATGCTATGGCGAGGCTAAACCAACATTAGAGTGCTGTCACTTTTACTGAAATGGTTTGTTTGCACGGTGATTACTTTAGGATATGAAGAACGATTTATAGAACTAATATGTAGGACCATAGACCCCTTTACTACAATGAAAGAAAAATTGTTATATCAGGGCTTACGTTTAACACCTGGACTGTCATCTGATGCTGTGTACTTAGATGTGATGCAACGCTTTTGAAACTTTGAAATAGTTTTTGTTCAGTGTCCAGTGACCTCTGTCCTATCGATGCTACCAATCTATAATGAAACGTTCTGAAATCTAATATCACGACTTCCTACTGACAACAGAGATTGAGGTTCTAGCCAGACTGAAGAAAATGCAACATTTGAGGCTCTATGCCATCGACATCTTGTGATTTCAATGACGCCTTTACATTTTAGTAACATTAGGTGTAACACAGTAATTTGTTAATCGCAGTTTTTTTGTATTTCTTGTTTTCAGTTGAGCACAAATGTGTGGAGATGTATGCGTGAATGAAAGCAAAACCCTTTGGGAGTACAACAACAATCAAAGAACACAAAGCAGTGTACGATCAAGATCCTCCAACAGTGATTGACTATTCTTGGAGTTTGCCTTTCGATGATACCACGGTAAGTTTAAATGTGGCTCGAGCAGTTCAGTTCCTAACATGATTTCTATCTTAAAACGTTGAGTGTTTTGTCGGCCTAGCTGGATATAAAACTGGGTTTTGTGTCAAATCGATCCATTATGAAATATGTTATTTTCCCCGGAGCTGGCACTGTTATCTTCAATCAAAACAATTTTGGTAACGACAGCTGTCTTAGCGCTCTTACATAAAACGTCGCTTATAGCGTCTGGAAACAAACACATCGCAGGGGAATGCGACAAAGCCAGGAATTTTGAGTAAAGTTTTGCGCCAAGAAATCGATAAAATCAGGATATTCTCTGTCAACCCGAAACCGTGACGACTCTATTTACTACAATGAATGCATACTTACCTCTGCTATTTTTAGCCACCTCTCTTGACTTTCTTTCCTACTTGTAAGTCTATTCAGCGAATTTTTCTTTCGCTCTTCGCAAAATGCACATGAACATGTGAATTAAGTAAGCCTTTTGCAATAGTTCAATTACTCCGTTGTACGAAGTTCTGGTCCCTTCGATGGAAGCAGTGGGTGATGAAAGGTGTTTTTTTTTGCATAATTTTCACAGGCGGGCGACTCGGTGATTGTATTACGATCTATAAGGTATTATAGGTATTATTGACTCATGCCCTCTTAACTTTCTATCATCATTCACACGAGACGTACTTGGCTAACAATACGGCGGTAATTGATCTTGTACGGATGTCTTCTACATATATAACTCGGAAAAAAAAGTAAATGAAAGAACCTTATTATTCTTCCATAGCAGCCAAAACAAGTTTGATTTATCGACCTAAATTTGTTCTTTTTTTAATCAATATATGACCTCTAAAAGCTCAATTAAAATTGCCTGCTTTTAGGAGAAGCCGCAATTTTGTGATAATAAATATTTGGTCTACCTTTCGATAATCTTTTTAAATTCTCGCGAAGTGTAATCATGGTAATTAACAATTCAGGGAAATGGGTAATAAGAATAAAAGGTCATCTTGAGCAAATGCGCGTGAATTCTGAGACATCAGTATGAAAGATTTGTGTGTTGCGTGCATCAGGAGTGCAGCATCTAACTTGCCGTTTTTACAAAGCGGAGTTCATTGCTGTTCTTATTAAACCTACAATTTTTGGTTTTAGACGGCAGTTTTCATTCTAGTCTCGTGTAAGTGCCCCCATGATCAAATTCTCGATATCCATTTTTTTTTTACATTTTCGTACACAATGGGCCCTTTCCTAGATATCTTGCCAAATTTCAATGTATTACGAACATTAGAACTCGCGATTTTTGCACCTTTATTTCCGAGAATTTACGGCCGCCATTAATTTTCCTTGGTTGACAATTTGAGTAAATGACATCATTTTCTTAAAAATACCACAGGGGTTGATATTACAATAACAATTAGTGCTGCTATATCAGTGAATATACGAAAGATCATATATTTGAACCACGGAGAAAGATATGAAGACTAAAAAGATATATGATATTTCACGTATTCACTGGTATTCATCACTATCTACGGGTATATTACTAACTCACAATGGGACCAGCTCCCAGTTGGCTTGATAGCTCAGTTGATACAGCACTGCAGCGGTATTGCAGAGGTCATGGGTTCGAATCGCATTCAGGCCTGAGTTGTTTCTTTTTCAGGCTTTAATTTCACAACTGCTTAACTTGTGTGATAACTGCGATGATCAATCAAGGCTTCACATCTTTCTCCGCGGTTCAAATATATGATCTTTCATATATTCACTGGTATAGCAGTAATAATTGTTATTATAATTTCAACCCGTGTGGTATTTTTGAGAAAATGACATCATTTTGAAAGCACATCAAATGTTTTCCGTCCACACTACCGCGGTGGAATTTAAAAATGCAACAATCACCGGTCATTTTAGATTGTATTGGAAGAGGGTTTTTTTTGAAAAGCTGCGTTTTCGTGACGGATTAGTCTGGACGGTAGGCCTTTCCGTAGAAATAAAGCTGCGTTTGCAAATTTCTCCGGCGTAGAGTGGACGAGGCCTAAATGAGAAGGGTGGGAAGAGTTTTAAAACAATCACAAAATGTAGCAAACATTCAACCATTGAAAAGCACTTTATCAGTTTTAACTTTTTCCATGGTATAAACTGGAGTTTGTAACCCTTACATGTAACTCGGCGCTAAAACGGCAAGCAGCCGTGATGTCGCCAAGATGTCTTATTTGCAAGTCTCCCTTAATATAGTCTAAACGTCGCCCACATAACTTAAGAAGCGTCTTTATGGTTACTGCGACAAACCACATCAGCTTATCGTCAATAGATTCTAAGATAAAAGGCCATACGTCGTTCATTTGTCTTGTAGAGGACTCTATAGTATATAAAATATTATGAAATATAAGACAGATACCATGCATACTAGTTTGTTAGTTTGTAGCGCGGGACACAGCGTCAAGGCATACTGATGCGGAAGAAAAAGAACTGAAGCAACGTGTAGACTCTAACCACAGTGATACTTGCCTTTGTTTTCGGTAAATTTATGGAAACAGCAGTGGTATACTTACCATATATTACGAAAAGACAGTGTCGTTCAGGGTTTTCAACGGTAAACATCCATAGGTTTCCGTAGGTTCCAGTGAATGACTGGGTTCTTCGAATATCCTTGAAAGTTTAAAACCCTTTACGAGTAAGTAGCATTTATCTTCAGTTTTTTTTGGTGTCTTCAGCAAATTCAGCTCTCTCTTTCAATATTCCGGCGCGTTATTAAAATGTTATGAAGGTGCAATTTATCATTCTTAATCCGTTTATTTTCCCGGTTCCGGTTAATTCCCTTCTGAAGTTTGTGTCATTGTGAGACAGATTCGTGAACTTGAAATACTTTCAGCCGGATATTAAACTGAATAAACTGTTTATTCAAAATTGAGCAATGGTTCCTTCAGGAGCTCATGTTGGGTTTTGCAACATCATTACACGCGATACGGAAGGTTAATTTTGGACTACGCAGATATTGCCTGGAGAGACAAATCAAATTTGACACTGATGAACAAAGTCCAAGTACTGCAAAACACAGGTGCTAAGATCGTACTCGATAGGCCTAAGCATTCTTCTTCCGCTACTGAGGTCCTTGGCCCTTGGCTGGCTGAGCCGGAAGAAGGTTTCACTGACTGATTTTGTTTTTCAAGGCTTTAAATAGCTTAATTGATTGGGATTTTAAATTTTCCAGTTTTAAAGACATTCATAATTATTAGAGAAGAAGTCAAAAGAACACTATATGTCTCAGTCACGCCGCCTCTGGGGCCAAAACCATTTTTTCTATCACGCCACTAATGACTAGAACATTTTACCAGATGCAGTGAAGAACACTCCTGATAGTTTTTAGTTTTAAAAGCTTTCACTGCCCATCATGCCTGTGTGGCACATAGGGCGGCAGTTTTAAAAGCATTTGATGAATTTTCAATTTTGAATTTTTACTGTATTTTTTTTTCATCGAAACTGAACTCATTTATAACTTTTTAATAATTTTTTAATCTGAACTATTATTATTTTCTAATTATCTTTTCTCAAATACTTCTTCTATATACCATATATTCTTAACTTTTAATATTTATCTCATGCAGGGTCCCACTGAAAGTCACATTGCTGTGAAGTGGGCTCCCTGTTGAAATATCTTTATTATTATTATTATTTTATTATTATTATTATTATTGTTATTATTTAATTATTATTATTTATTAGTTGACCGTTTTCGTATTCTTGGTACTGGACTGGAACTAGCTTGCTATGGAGGCTCATGCGTTAATATCATTAAAAAGAGATAAATGCTATTTGCATTTGAAAAGATTCCTCACATTAGCTTTAGTTACAAGCTAGTTCCAGTCCGAGAATACGAATATTTAAGAAATAGAAAACATGTGCCGTGTTTCTATCGAGTTTTAGTATAAATCTACTAGCGTTCTATCACGAATGCTGTTCTCTGATTGGCTACGCTACTCACGTTCTATTCGGTGATAGATGGTGAGTAGCGTAGGAGCAGGCGCTCGGGGCCGGTTCTTTGTGTTTTCGAAGTGCCCATGAAGCGGATTTAGATGAAAGTTTTGAACGACTAGTAGATTTATACTAAAACAATTAGATTATTCGCTCTCGATTTCTATGCGCGATAGTTGACTCGGGCTGCGCCCTCGTCAACTATCACGCGATAGAAATCTCGAGCTCATAATCTAATTGTTTAATAGAAACACGAGTGAAAGTTTGGGAGAACGAGAAATGTTTCTATAACTCGATAGGAACACGGAGAACATGTTTTCTATTTCTTTTAGAAAATACCGCCACGAAGAAAAAGAAAAACAATTTGTTTACTTCGGTCATCAAGATGTGAATTCTCTTTGTTCGTGCCATCAGTACGTCAACAGCTCGTGCTAGTTCTGTGTTTCTATAGAGTTATAGAAACACGGTTTTAAACCAATCAGCGTGCGTATTTGCTTTGGGTTATATTCTAAGACCTATTGTTAATCAAAATGGTCAATGGTTTATTGTTTCTAAAGCACTGAATAAATCCATCGCTTACAAAAGCTTGTTTAAGGCAGTTGCTCTTTTTAGTTGGAATATTTCATTCGTATTTACTCTAAAACTATAAGATCAGAACCATTTATACGCCACATCGATTTTTAAACTTACATATGGCTCATTTTAATATTCGGTTTTAAGACGTCCGTAGTGCGCACTCTCGAGAGTTTGTTTGCGTTTTTTGTTTTGTTTCATGTAAGACATCACAAAATGTAAACATTTCGCAACTACTTACATGAAACAAATTCAAAGTTTCAAAACAATCGCCATTATGGCTGCGAAGCGGTCGAAGCTTTATGCTTTGTTCTTTCTCATATCACTTGATGAAACAACTTCGCAGCTGTAAAAATCAACGAAGCTGTTGAAAAAAATATTGAAAGGCCTCAAAAAAGGTATGTGGTTCGTAACGAATAATATCGATTTGCATTCCATCGAGTGGTAACCTATAATGTTTATAAATTGTTTATAAACATTAGGGTGCAGAGACTGCGCAGTACGGCTAGAATCATCTTTAAGGTGGAAAATGACTACTTCTTGTTTAACGTTATTAAAAAAAAATTGAACTTATAAATATGCTTGTTACAAGACGTGATCTAAATATTTATTATTCAGCGGCCTTTGTTATGATTAAGGAACAATCATGCAAGTGTGCTCGAACCCAGACGTCTTTGGAAGACCATTGACAAGTCAGCAAAATTAACTTTGTCGTGCTGCTTTGTTGTTTATCGGAGCAGTTGTCGAAGCCAATGAAACTATCTATCCATATTCGTTCTGTATATATTATTGTACTGACTACGAGCAATTTCCTCCATTTCCGAATTTCCTATGGCGTGAATGAATGCAAATCATCGATTGAAGAAGTTGCAGTAGTGATCTCCTAAAACGTTCTTTTTCCTGCCTTTGCAACTACTTAAGGCGGGGATAAACCCGAAAGCCGTATTTTGGCTGGGTATTATGTTTTTAATGCAAATATCTCGTTTACGTTTCAAGCAATCAAGAATCTCTATGCTCATCTCACATATCTATGTTTTGGGTTGTTTTGTAAATTTTTTGGTGATTTTTAGGTATATTTGGAGAGAAATAGTTTTTCTCAAAGGATTAGTAAAATTGATGGAAATAGGAAATTTTGAAGATTTGTTGTTGTTTTAAAATTAGAGTTTGAAATTAAAAATTGGTAGATACACTCCAAACAGTTGCCCAACAACCTGGGGTGCCATTGTGCGGTCGGGCAACTGTCTGGTGGTGTTCCATAACCCTTTTTTCCCCTTTCAACCTCTCTTTAATCTTACCAAAATTTCACTTCAATTCACCTTTACCCCCGCCTTAAATGTGAAGTCTTTCTTTCGAACGTTGATTTTCATAAACTAATTTCCGCTCACGCTAAGTTTTCCTAAAACCTTCCTGCCTTTGCGACTACTTGAAATTTAGGTCTCTGTTTGTTACGTTGATTTCCATACACTAATTTCCACTCGCGCTTAGTATATTCCCCTTTCCTTTTCTTCCTCTTCTTATCGCATAAACTAATAAACTAATTTCCGCTCACGCTAAGTTTTCCTAAAACCTTCCTGCCTTTGCAACTACTCAAAATTTAGGTCTCTGTTTGTGACGTTGATTTCCATAACCTAATTTCCACTCGCGCTTAGTATATTCCCCTTTCCTTTTCTTCCTCTTCTTATTGCATAAGTGACGGATAGAATTTCTTAGAATTTTCTTTGTGGTAAGCCTTGCTGTCTTCTACTATGATCGATCAATGTACACTTCTTACTGAAGTTAAAGAAGCTGCATCGTCCAGTTTGTCTTATCTTTTTTTAAAACGTAGCGAGGACTGACTTAAGAAAAAAATCGCGAGTCTCCAGCTGTTTAACGGGAAATTAATTCTGTTGTAGTCAGCCTTATTTCATTCTGGGTAAATTGTAGTTCCTGAGACCTCACCTCAGTGCCTGTTAGATTAAATTTCTGCTTGATTACCGCCTGTATCTCTCAGATAAAAATGATTTTGTTCCAAATTTCGTCTTGGAAAACATGGAAAATTGCGAGATAAAGCTTCGTAGAACTCGTCGTTTCTCAAACAATACACCCAAGGGTTGATTGCCGATGAAGTAAAGGCAAGTGCTTCGACGGATGTCCACACCGTGTAGTAAGATAATTGTTTATTAAGACCACAAGGATCCGGTGTGAAGTAATTCACTAAAGACGTGACTAGACTTGGCGACCAGCAAACAACAAACAGTCCAACCACAATGCTTACTGTCTTGGCGGCTTTGGAATTATTTTTTCCCCTTTTAACCGCGTCTTGATTCGGTAAACTGTTACCTGTTATTATTTTCCTCGACTGCTCCGCGGCGGCTCTTAAGATCCGAATAGAGCAAAATACGATGACTATCGTAGGTATCAATACCGTGATGATTGTGAAAGACAACCATAGCGCTACGGAACCTTCCGTGACCACGAACCGCGAACAGGGGAGAATCAAGGACATCAACCAAACAGTGGCTATAAGCTTGTAACATCTCCTTTT
>OZ026597.1:16086914-16161914 GCA_964020085.1 Micromussa lordhowensis | reverse complement strand
AAGTCTCTTGTAGAGCTGAGTAAGTTTAGCGCCATTGTGGCTATTTCAGCAGCGTGCTTATTGCCGTTCCGGACAGGCAAACCTGATACAACCATGTACGCGTCACCAATTGTCTCAACCTGTTTACGAATGCAGAAGATAAATCATGGCAACTGGAGTAGTTAAATTGTGGTATAGTAAGTATTATATTTCTCTCTTGACAGTTTGAGGCAGCAAAAACATCGTAACATCAACGACCATGCGCGGGCGCTCTCATAAATGGGATTTGATGTGCTCCGTTTAATAAGCGTACACAGCGGCCATTTCCGAGTTCCTTTGTGCCTCTGTTTCAAAACGAATCCTCGTGCAAAACCTTTCATATGAGAATGAGTTTGATTTGCATAAACATGAACTTTGTAGGCGGAACCATAGTTAAATCTTCATAAGAATCATTTCGCCCGAAGACTCGTTTTTTCTCGGAAATGGCCTATGAAATTCTACCTCATTCAAGCTTTTTCTTAGTTTTTTATGTGTTTTATTTGTGGGATAAAGAAATACATGAACTTTCTTAAATTTTTTCCCGTTACAATGGGCTTCAGGAAGGAACCATGTCTTCCTGGCGGGCAGTGACGAGAAGAAGGAAATGCATAATTCTACAAACAAAGTAATATCAAGAATGACACTCATTTGTGGGCCAATAAAGATGATTGATTGATTGATTGATTGATTGTTTAGCGTTCGCCAAATAAAATGACCTACCTTGTAGACGTCATGAGCGTCAATAATGTTATCGAAACAAGTGTACAAATCGTTTAAGAAATGCACCACCTACGGAGAAACAGTAAGCTGTGTATAGTGTTGGTTACCAACATGTCTACGAAACGTTCTGAAGGTTTACTCCGAACAGACACTTGGACGGAGTTATGCATTAACAAGGGCTTTCGTCTTAAGCTTGATAGAACCAGGCAACAGGACGTTAATCTAAAACTTATTCTTGCGGATACACCGCTATTACGGACAAGCTACTTCCCCGGCTGAGGCTACAAAGAAATGTATGGTAACAACTCACGCTATTACGGAACTACGGACACTTCAGATGGTCAGTCCTAAACTAACATCTTTATTGTTCTTCTCTCGTTACAACGGAGAACTTGGACGTATTGAATGATTTGACTATTCTGGAGTCTTGGAATGTTTGCTAGTTTGTACCCTGTTTTGACCTACATTGTATATTATATATTAATGAATCGAAATAAATGTGTACTACAAATTACGGTGATAAACTGGAAATCTTAAAAGGGTAGCAGCACGTGAAACTTTATAACCAAAACATTTCATGACACCCCGCTATTGCGGACCCTCGCTATCACGGACACGGAATGAAGGTCCCGAGGGTTTTCGCTGAAACGAGAGTTGACTGTAAAGCGATGCAACGACTTAATCAGGACGTACGACGTAGTGGAGTAATTCGAGTGAGAATCAAATACAGCAAAGGCTACAATAATGTTGACTTGAATCGAAAGTTTATGAGATGTTCAGCACCTGTAGTGGTGTGCAGCGAGCAGCCAGGGAAGTGAAGCCCACGATATCACTGAAGTAAATTGTCACGCAAGAGAAGCTTTCAGCCGTCACAGATCTTCCCAGCTTAAGATCCTCTGCGATTGGTCTTAAAGGAGATAATACGCTACGTTTAGTTTGCTTGAAATAAGCTGAAATAACTGGACAGTTAATTTAAAGAGATTGATTTAAAGTCATTTTTTCAAACAAACTGTTATTTGCCTACTGTTGGCTTTTTATATATCTTTCATTCCTTTTAATTACTGACAACTAAAGCGTGTTACCCTGTCTAAACATTTGCCACTGTTATAAACCACAGAATTATCCATTTTGTGCATGCCTACGTGCTCATGCTTGTGCTGTGGGCGTTCTCACTACTGGTGCTGGTTTTCTTAAAACTGGGCCTAACTAAACAAAACTAAACAAATCGATATTAAAGAAGTATTGTTAGTACCTCTAGCAGTTATATTAGAAAGAACTTCTTTTCCTTTTTGACACAGTTGTGATTAGACCTTGGTCAGTCCTTCGGCTATATCTTTGTTATATGAGTTAGAAAATTACTTCATTGTGATTGGCTTAGAGGAGGCCATATAATAAATGAGTAATCGTATGAAAGCTCGAGCAGTTAAGTATTTACACTACTTGTGATATTTTGAAATTCTTTCAAATTGCACTCGCAAAGACTCTTGCAATTTTGAGAGAATTTCCAAATGTCACTCGTGTTGTAAATCCATAATTGCACTCGCATTCATACGATTACCTATACAAATCGGTTATATCAAACTGTATCTGAAGTAGTTATTGCTTAGCATAATGGCGCTTACTTTGGAAGCATTTTGTAAAGTAGTTCATCTGTTTTAGCCTTCTCCTCAGCTAGTTGCATCGTTCTCTCATCTACAAGATGTTCCAGCTGGTCTGTGTAACTTTCCATCATCCGTATCATGTTATCCACAATGTTGGCATTTCTAAAAAAAGTCGCTCATTGGAAACACTTTATTACTGTCATTGTTGTATTACCACGATTTGCGTTTTTTGTAGTAAATTTTCAATTATTGGCCAATCCTCGTAAAATTAGTTTCGATTCGTATGTTTTCAACTTAAAACTGGAACTTCGCTTGTCCTAGACGAGACTTGGACCTCGATTTTTCATTAATGTGTTACTTTCGACAATCCAATTTGGCGAGACACTGCACTATAGACCCTATTCATAAATGGCTGGCAATTATACATTCTTTTGTAAGTATCAAAAGTAGCCTAACCAACCTGGTTTTTGAGTTGATAATTCAAAACATTTTTCACTTCTAAACGAGTTTACTGAGGCTAATTTAAATGTATACAAGATAATTTTTAATGGGCAGCCATTTATGGATGGGGTCTAGAAAGTTATCATAAACATGACACAAGTACAGACTCACTTTCCGCGACTTAGAGACTTTAACTTTGACTTTATTTCCGAAAATGTTGGTCTTATCGATGGTTCATCGTCCCAACACATTTGCATCAACTGAATAATGCCTTTGTTGTCACCAATCTCACTCGGTAGGTCAGGCCTGAATACTGGAATAAGCCGTTTTGTTACTTGGTAGATGATATCTGGGTGGACGAAAATAGTGACAGTTTCTGTTAATCTTTGACGACTGTCTAAGAGAAGCATGAATAGGTCATATACGTATTCCCGCTATTGGACTACTGCTTAAAATGAAGGCTTGTGGGGGGGAATATCACTAAAAAGAGATTTGATGTCATTTACATTTGAAAAGACTCCTCACAATAGCCTCAGTTGCAAGCTAGTTCCAGTCCAATGCCGAGAATACGACATATTCTAACATGGCTCCGAGGCTTTCAGGACAAAATTGCAATTTTTTCCCTAAATTCCCAAAAGAGACTTAGATGCAAAGGAGACACCACCAAATATAGAGGTTTGTCCTGAAAGTGTCGGAGTCATGCATGTTAGAATGTTGATATATCGAAAGTGGTCTATTAGCTTCTGTTCAATGGGTGTTCTGGACGGGTGATAAGTCTAATTCACACGTGTATTTGTATAGTTGAACACATGCTCTTGATTATGTGAAGTAAACCTAAATCCTGATCATTACTTCTCCCTACCAAGTCTCACAACACTCACATCCAGAATATCATTGTAACTTAGCATGATATCTCATTTAGTATGGTTTGCGGGTATTAATGCACTTGCATTAATAATTAGAATAAATTTCATAATGGTGAAGAACTCACCCCTGGGTTCCATACAGAGTGAAGAATATGGCTCCTCTCTGTTAAGCAGCTCACTAAGAATGATCCCATAGCTGTAAACGTCACCCGGCTGAGAACAACGCACAGTAGCATCCTCCCCAAGGAATTCTGGTGCTGTCCAGAATAGTTCTGATAGAAAATTAAATAGCGTGGGGCAAACAGTACATAAAACAATATACCATCTTGTGTAACTTTTAGACTAGGATATTTAGAAACTAAACAAAACTTACTCTTGTATCTAGCATGTTCACCAGCATCTTGTGAGCTCTGGCCGGACTTCAAAACATGCAGCCCATAGTCAGCTACTTTGCACACCCACCGACTGTCAATCAAACATTTGGATGACGTAAGATGGCCGTGCAGTTGGACAGGAGACGCGTGCAGTGCAGACAATCCCTACAGAGGTATTTGAAAGTCATAGCAGTGTAAGATTGTACACTTAATAGACCTAGGAACTAGCAAATGTTATGTTTGGTCAGAATCATAGCGAGGTATTTGGCCACAGGTTGGCAAACGGAGATGATGACGAGATGAGCTCGATTATTTGTGGTATTTCTGATCACATTTGATGTTAAAAAGGAAATAACATTTATTTTTTCTCAAACCTTACCACGAAAAGTGCGTAAATCGAATTTTTTTCACAAAAGCTTTAAGGGTATGATGAATGCCAAGGATATATCTGTCAATCAGACATAAAGTAAAGTGTTCTGTTACCATGGCGATATCTTGGGCAAACGATGTCCGGAAGAACCAGTCAAGTTTTATGCTGTCATTGGCTAAAATTTCCTGAAAAAAAAAAAGAAAAATTCAAAAAGTTTCGATTACAAACCTCACTAGGTATCGGAATTGAGCAGATGGAAATGTTCACGTAAATTTCACGTGATGTAGATATTTCACTGAAGTCTTAAAACCTGGTCAGTTGTTGATGTTTACTTAACGATGGCCTTACCTCTATGCTGCCCCGGTAACAGTAGTGTGAAATGATACAGACATTTGGAGATGTGACACATACTCCGATATAAGGATTGAGGTTTGTGTGACCAATGTCGCGCACCTGGCAGTGACAAACAAAAATGTAGAAGTGAAGTGAGCAACAGATTCCTTTAGTCTGGGCATATTCATTTTTGCATAAACGCGAAAAATAAACGACAATTAGAAAATTGATCAATACTACTAAAAAATTAAAGTCGTTTGTTTTTGATTGCCTCTTTTGAAATACATATATTAACAGATTTGCCAACATCGTTTTTAAGATTTTCACGGTATTATGGGTCATTCTCGCAGCTACGTAATGCAAATAGACAATTAAGGACACTTATGATTTTATAAAATTTATTTCGAATGATAGACGGTGATTATTAGTTATTATTTTTTTCCAAGAGGGCACGGTAACGAATCCTGCAATCTGATTGGTTCTTAGCGCGGTCCGGATTTTCCTATCTCTGACCACGGTCACGGTAACGGCGGGAAACAGCGCGGGTGAAATTGTCATGTTCAGCTAGGTTTCGTGAATGAACTAGCGGTAATCGTCGATCTTTTCCCTTTTTACACTTCCATGGACGATTAATCAACGGAAGTTTACCTCTGGGCACTTTTAAATAGCAAGGAAGGTCACTGTAAGTAGATTTAATTGAGTATTTTGTAGCTCTGAGAGTTTGTGTGCTTGGTTGTAGCTCGGCGTTGTAATGGCGCGTAATTCTGTGTTTTTCACCGCACAATTTTAAGCTAACAGAAGTCAAATGCAGTCGAGTTTAGCCTCTCTGATAGTTGCTGTATTTAAGAGAAATTCTGTAGAATATACTTTCCTTGCGTAGAATTTCCTCGCTTTCTGCTACTCAATTTACGGTAAAAAGGTCTGATTTCGGGTGATTCGCAACGACTGATAGAGATTGTGCTTGTAGTGCAACTTCAGTCAAACTGCGCGAAATTTCACCATCGGAAAAACACTTAACTGGTGAATTAGATGCAACTAACATAAAAGCAATTCAAAATAAATCTGTTAATACATCTTTCTTTGGGTAGTGTCTGAGTTTACTCGCTCGTTCGTTCGTTAGATTTTTTACGATGGTTTGTAGACCAATTCAATAACAAAGTTGTGTAAACCCAATTGTAAGCCAAATTAGCGCAGGAAAAAAATAAATAAGTTATTTGCCGGCTTAGGGTCGGTCCGTATAGTGAAAAACTGTGACCTCGGGCTTGAAAATGCTGCCCGAGGCCGCAGGCCGAGGGCAGCATTTTCAAGACCTCGGTCACAGTTTTTCACTATACGGACCGACCCTAAGCCGGCAAATAACATATATGTACGTAAACTTGATGACATTTTCTGAGATTGCCAGTCCACTTGCATTTAATTAGATCTATAAAGTTTATTTGCCTGCCTACCTGTTTCATCTCTATTAAGATGTCACGTGTTAGGTTGATGGAATCCTTTCGTAATCGTTTTATAGCCACTAGTTCTCCCTGAAGTGAGGAAAATAACAAGGATATTATTAGTGAGATCAGTAACACGACGATGCTGTTGTAAAATTTCTAATCTGTACCCTTACCTTGTATCGACCAACGTTCGAAGATAACGGTTTTCCTGCATCTACCCATTCGGATTGCAAGGAATGCTGCGAAACACGACCAAGGCTTTTAATGACCTGTGGTAAAACAGCACTTCAAGGTCATACATGAGCACGACTGTAGGTCACAAATTACTGTTTCAAAAGGTTGACGGTTAGTTGACAGGTCAAAGTAAAAACAATTGTAAGGTCAAAATTTATACCAAAATTCAAACAAATGTACAAGCCGCCGTAATGTGGTGGCAGCTAAAATAACTGTCTCAAATAACCAGTAACCAATGCAACAACAATTTTTCGGTTCAGAACTGGAAAGGGTGAACAGAAAAGTATTTCAAAGCTGACGAGTAGATAGCGTGATAGTTTTGTTCAGCCGTGATCAGCATCACTGAATATTCTCCGTAACGCTGGTTACGCAGTCGCATGATTTTTTAATAACTGTTTTGTAACACATTTTCATTAGGAAGATTAGATACCTTACTCTTGTCAAGTGCGTTTTTGAATCGTAGAAAGAAACTAGAATTCAGTATTGCTGGAGCATGAAAGGGTGAAACTCTGAGCTGTTTTAACGTTAACGCAACGTTAACGCAATAGTGCGGCATAAAAAAAGCGAGCAAGTGCCGGTATTGACCCCTTTAATACGATATATATATACCCCAGTTATATTTGATATATGGTTAACCGTAATAAAAAGGTTTAGCCAAGCCTAACAGCGGAGCTCCTGGGCTAGGATG
The DNA here is from genome assembly GCA_964020085.1 of Micromussa lordhowensis. NCBI lineage: Eukaryota > Metazoa > Cnidaria > Anthozoa > Scleractinia > Lobophylliidae > Micromussa > Micromussa lordhowensis. The sequence continues at coordinate 16,154,830 of OZ026597.1, read as the reverse complement.
TTCAAAGCCCGATTAACCCAATATCAAAGAAGGAAGCTATAAACCAAGGTTCAACCTGTTAGCTGGAGATTGGCCGCCATCTTGCGCGACTCCTTCGTCGCCGTCGTCGTCGTGCGTACGCGCCCACGAGAAATACCGCTAGCCATGATAATCATGGGAAAATAAAGTAATGGGTTTCCTTTTCTTTCCTATATGTGTATGGTGCGCCGCTTGCGGGAGCTCCGCTCTTATGGTGCAGTGACGAAGTCGTACATGTACATGTATTAGTGCATTTTAAAGAAAGTGCCGTTTATGCGGTTATCATCTCATCCGATAGAGGTTAGTGAGTGAGATTTCTGTCAAATTTCAAAAGCAAACGTTTTTACTTCGTGCTGTTTTTACTCACAGTAAACTGAGAACCAATGCTATTTCGAGTCCTTGCCTTTCTCGGATTTTTCTCTTGTACGCTGCCTTCATTGAAGCTCCACTGTGAATGTGTTGAAACGAGATACTCATGCATTTCTGAACGGCAAATTTATTTCAGACGTTTGACTACGAAAAACTAGTAACAACATTAGTCTGGTGAAAACGGAAGTTTGTTTTACGAAATCTGCTTTCACAAATTTACATCAGTTCTGTGCCATTCGTCATTTTAAAGCCACGGCCTAGTAAGTTAGAAAGTAAATAAACAATGAACTCTCACTTGCGAGTTGGAGGGTGATTTAAAAAGTCAAACACGATAGACTGTGTTTGACCACATTTCCAAACACCAAGAAGAGTGTTGAAAATACGACGCGTAGCGGGGTATTTTTTGACGAACTTCGAGGTGTTTAGAAATTTGGTCAAACACGGTCTTGAGGGTTTGATGTATCAAAATTAAAACTAAGAGACAATGGAGAAAATAAAGCGTAGTAATCTATGCTAATTAACCAATCCAAGCACCATAACAGTCATGATTTTTTTGTTTAAGCTTGATGAATTATTGACTTTGAGAAACTAGGGCCCCGTTCACACGGGTCCGGGCAAATGTTTGCACGGTGAAAAACTTGCACGGTTGCACCTGAAAAAAGCAGGCCCAAAACCTGCACACTTAGCCGTTCAAAAATTCGTCCAGTTCTACCGGTCCCATGTTAACGCAAGGTGCAACCGTGCAAAAATTTTGTCCCGACCCGTGTAAACGGGGCCTCGAGTGGCAAGGTTTCAGCTTGTCTCATACTTCTGTTTGGCAGTTTATTCGTTGGACTTCGGTGTAGCACTGAAATCAAACAGCACTCTGCCTCTACATCTAAAATTAGGATCGTGCCCCAACTCGCGGTCACCACTGGTAGCTAGACTAACCATGCCAGCGTATACATAGAGCATCAAACTCAGTTCCTTTGATAATTAGCTTTATTATGCAACTCAAGAGTTTTCACTGGCTTAGCCAGTACATGAGCAAGTATACGTCACCTTATATTCTTACCTTACTAGCAAACCTGTTATCCACTGCGCCGAATATGATTTGATTGAAGTCTATGATCCACGCATCGTTCAGAAGATCTTTCTCGTACATTTTGCGCCTGAAATTGTCGGAATTGTAAGAAGAGACGATAAATGAATGACTAAAACAGGACATTAGCAAGGGTTAGAAAAGGATTTCTAAAAATGATACCTGTACAAACAGAGTGCCACGAGAAGTAAAATGACAATAAGAGGAGCAAGGACAATAACTGCAATCAGCCAACCTTCCATCGCGTTAACACTCACTGCAAAACATAATCGAACAAGTTTATTGAGGTAAGAAAATGTATTTATATGGCTAGTGGGCACACGATGAACTAAATCCTGCGCTGTGATTGGCTACCCGAGCGGGCGAATTTTAAGGTAGCTCTGAACCCCTTTCGCAGAATTTGTTTTAAACTTTGCAAACATTTGTATCTTATCATCCTGATTACAATTCGATATTAAGAATGGGGGTCAACGAGCTCGTGTTTGGGTTATAAGCGCTTAAAGCTAAAATTAAGGGTGTTTTAGCAGGTCATATTGTTGCTATGGTAACCTATTGTGCCACAGACTTGACAGCAACTTGTTCACCAATGATTGGGCAGTTTTTTGATACCATGATTTAGGCATCAAGCGATTTAGAGTGATCCTATAATGACCCATCAAACTCTAAGTCTTCGAAAGTACTGGAAACTGTTTCGAGCCACCAAATTCGATTCACTTCAGTCTTCACAATGGATATTTTCGGCAATACGGCGGCCAGTTTGAATTCTATTGTTTCAAAGAGCTATTATGGGATGCTTAGGGGGCAAATACATACTAATTTGCCCCCTGAGCATCCCATAATAGCTATTTGAAATAATAGAATTCAAACTGGCCGCTAAAAGGTCCACTGACAGCCTCATCAAATAACTTGTTTTACCTCCTCCTACCTTTACAAGTGTCAGCATTAAAAACACACTCGGGCTCATCATCAGGGACCTTAGTTCGCCCACCTGGCCACACCGCCTTCACTTGGGATTGTCTGACGACATTTCCGCTAGAATTTAGCTCCAGCAGCACTCTTGCGGTGCTGTTTTGAATATTCTCGAATACAAAAAACGGTACGCGGTTTCCTTTGTTGTCAATCATCACTGGTCCGGACATCCCTGTGAATTCAAAAACAACACACGGCTATTTTCATGTCACCGGCGGCTTAAGCTTAGATACATCTGCACTACGTCAAACATGTTACACCTACCTCAATTTAATAATAACATCAAAGCTATATATTTTTTTCAGAAAACCCCTTGCTTTTCGTCATTCTAAGAGCATGCGCAGATTACTTACCGTTCGTGTGTTGACTATACATTAGGTGGAAGATACATTTCATACGGTATCACACATCAACATCATCATTTTTCAATATTGTTGTTTGTATTCCGTGTCAATCTTCTCCATCCTTAACCATCCCTGTTCCTTTATGGCTTAATATTATCTCTTTAGTGTTTTCCTATCTTTCTAAAGCATTATTTTCAGGTTTCCTTCAATTTAAAGGTAATTTTGTCGATGGTAGAAATAACTCAAAATACCGTGACGTAGCCCCTTTAAATGTTGATATACGCCATAATTAGTGCGTACTGGTGGCTTGAAGAAGTATCGATTTGCAGCATACCTGGTATACTTCCCACTGAATCACCTCTCAGTTGTAACAATCAATACCATGGTGTATTTTCACTGGTTTTATTGTCAACCATGAAGGTGACAACAGAATAGGAAAGTGGTATTCCGTGACTATTTAGTAATTAAATTATTAAGTTCTCGTTTTTCGGCGTTAAGAAAACGTGCGTTTTCAGTAACAAAATCGTTTCTTCTCCACTTCTTCATCAGATATTTAACTTCCTTCCATTAATCTCAAAAACGAAAACAAGCACATCTTGTGTGTGTTTTAGAGAAAACGAGGGATTCATTTTAAAACAAAAAGAAAAGAAAAGAAAAGTATCAAGTTACAAAGGTGGGATGGAAAGTGAAATTGTCACGTTTCCTGCTTCAATGTATTATTAAATTCAAAAATTATGAACGGAAACAACGTAAAACACCAGAGTAAACAGTAATTGTAAACTCTTTTCAGTGGACCTTGAATTAAAATACTGTACACACATGAAACAAGCACACTGCTAAGATGATGTCTTAACAAGGTTTCTGTCCGTTCATATTCTGCAAGGGGAATATACAAGCCGGGAGTGAACCGGGCAGGGGTTCTGGGAACTACCGTTCCACAGCAATCAATTGCATTCTACACTATCTGAGATTGTCTCACTAGGTTATTTCTACTGCACCCAGCACCTAATAGGGGCTACAACCGTGGACAAATTGTGTTGGAAAATGCGCAAAAACACGAAATCATATCCGTTATACGTACAGAATAAATGTAGCACCCCATTCCCCCTTTTCAATGTTGGAAAATGAAAAAATGCAAACTTGTGCATTTGTATAGGGTTGGGGAGGGGCAAAACGCGTATAGAATATTGTTTTCCAACCCTTGTGACCAAGGTTGTAGGTATAGTAGAAATTAGAAACGAGGAAAACTATCTCTTCAAACTTTTAGTGGCGCTAATTTGGCTGAAAAAAAAAATCCAAACAGATGTATATTTGATAGTGTAGGAGCACTCTACTATTTGACTTGGTCATTGTTTGGTAGGATGGAGACCAAACAAGGACCATACTTGGCGCAGGAAATGATGAGAAAATAAATAACAATTATTCCATGAGCCCGAGTTGGATATGAAGTGATAAAATAACCAACGAGCGCGTAGCGCGAGTTGGTTATAATCACTTCATATCCAACAAGGGCGAATGGAATAATTGTTTTAGTAAATTCTCAAACCGGGTTTTGCCGCCGATTTTTATTTCGGAAAACTTCGTGCGGAAAATTTTTAAACTTTGCGCACTATTTTCCATATGACGTAAAACTCCGACTATTGGCTCATAGTCGGAGTTTTTTAGCCAATTAAAAAGCTAGAAATGCAATAGTCGGAGCTGAGAATTTACTTATGTGTTTTAGTAAGCCATCTTTAAATCAATGGCATTATTTACCTTTAAACAGCGGTGTTGTGGTGACAATGTTTCTAAAGACTGCTGTTCCATTGGAGATGTTCCCTCCTTCATTGAGAGTGCGGTTTAAAGCATGCGCATACAGCCATACAGCGTCATAAAGATATGGTGCAGTCTTGGCTGCCTACATAGAAATTGTGTTTGAGTTAATTGACAATACTTGGACTTAAAAGTAAAACACTACTTCACATTTTTTCTTTACAATTGTCATTATATTTAATAATTAAGGCTACCCTCGTTTGAGATATGGCCACAATGTACGCGGTATTATAACATAGTCTTCATAAGAGCTGTGTTGATGTTTCTTGACTAAATATTTGGTTCAGCTCATGATGTCTTGATATAAATATTTAAGGGACGTGACACTTTTGAACAAAATTCTTTAGTCACAGTAACTGCTGTCTAATCGAAAGTCATATAATCACTGCAATGTAATAAGAGCGACACAACCACTTTATTGATAGCTATTTCTCAAACTCATTGTTAGTTCATTAAATTTGAAATCATGACCGTGACGGTGTTTGGATTCTCATTTTAATTTGCATAGATTTTTACGATTTCTTTTCTCCGTTTTCTCCTCGCTTTAGTTTTGATTGAGAAAATATATCAAACACTCAAGACAGTGTTTGACGACATATCCAAACACCTCGTAGTTTGTCAAAAATACTCCGCTACAAGTGGTATTTTCAACTCCTCTTCTCCGTGTTTGGAAATGAATGTGGTCAAACGCAGTTTTTTCGTGATATATTACTTACTGAAGGGTTCGCAGAGTGGTTTTGAAACTCTGGCATGTCCCGAAGTCCATCATTTAACCATTTTGTAATATTCTGTAGCTCTTCATTTCCGGGTTTTTTCACAGACAATGTTATGAGACCATCAAATACGTCCAGCATCTTGTCCCAGCTCTGTGCCCACGTGAACCTTTCCAGAGATATTTTCAGAGATTCCGAGATATAGAAATCCAAGGTGACGAAGGCGAAATCGCCTTCAAGCATCCCTAACTTCTTAGCAACCAACAACAGGCGCGCGACTTCAGTTCTTACGGCTAAAATGAATATAACTGAAGTGACATGTGAAAGAAAAAAAAAACGAATATAAAAATTACTAAATATGCTACTCTACTATATAGCCCGCGAAGAAAGAACTCGGCCAATATTTCTTCAATACGGACCTCACGCTAGTTCAGTAACGTTTATGTAGCAATTATTCCACGAGCGTGTGTTGGGCATGAGTTGGCTATAATCATCTCATATCCAAATAGCGCTGATTGTTTAACTTAAGATGCCACCAAAATACCGAAAACTAAAATTAAATGAAAATAAAAACACCACCAAAAATTACGTGTACGCTTACCATATTTGTAGAGCATAGTATAATGGCTCATGATGGCTAAGCTAATGAAAACTCTTGAATTGCATTATCCAATGATCCAGTTTTTAATACGTTTCAATTTAAATAGAGGCTCTGTACGTTTGTATGCAATAGGCCTGATAAGATGGCGTTATTAAAACTGATTTAAATCTTGCATAATAATTGTTTGTTTATGAAAATTACAGAAAAAATACTGAAGGTTGAGATTTAAATTTGTTTTATTTAACCGTTTGACTTACGATAGGCTGACACTCAGCTACTCGAAACGTTTTATTCTGTTTATATTTAAGCATCAGTATTGGTGGATTAGCTTACCACGAGCGTTATTTTTTGTTTCTCCGAGGAGCCTCTCAGTGTCTGTCTGTTGTGTTTCTGTATCGTCGGCCACCTTATATACATTATAGTAGGAGACAGTCATGTTGTTCTCTTTAAAATATTCCATTACATTGTTTGCCATTGGTACCCAGATGCTGGTAGAACCGTCGTCTTTTGCTAGAATGGCCGCCCTTTGCCATTTGTATCTTCGCATGATTTGCAGCAGGATTGACGGTGTGCTTTGTGAATACGTGCGGCTAAACGGTTGCGTTCTTGCAAACGTTGAGTACTTGGTCTTATCTTCAAGATCCGACGACGAACAAGAGTATGATATGATAGGCTTATTCCAATACTGTGCGAGAAGCCCTGCGGCAAGACACGCTATTGAGCAGCCAGGACCTATATACCCATCCACAGATGCTGACGATTGCTTAAGGTCAGCGGCTATCCCTACCGCGCTTACCGAGTCGCATGCGCTGTCGTGGATTGTGTAAGTCAAATTTAAAGCAGGAAGTAAGTTCTTATCTCTGTTAATGTCATCGAAGGCGGCTTTTATAGCTGGTCTGATGCCATTTCCCACTTGAAATCCTCCTGTGATGGGCACTAGAACACCCACTCGAACTTCTTCGTGCGCGGCATCTGATAACCAAAACACTAAACAAGTCACAAACGACCTGATCATGGTGCGAAGCAACCTGCTGTTGAAAACAAATCACCATTAGAAGACTGACATAGTTAAGATCTCGTGTAAACTAGCTAATGGCACCTTAAGTTCTCGCCTGGCTCTTTCGCATTTCCTGCATTTCAGCGACATCATCAAATACTGAAAACTCTGAAATATTTTAAATTTATGGTAGCAAAGGAAACTTATTTATTTAACTCAAAGATTGCTGTTTTAAGAGCTTTTTATGAACTTGAATTGTTTTGAAAATCTTTGGAATAGGTTGAATATTGTGGTGTCAAAACTACGCCAAATAATATAGTAATATCCGGCTTCCGTTTTTAAGGTTTTGAAATAAGTGCATAGATTTAGTATCCGTGATAAGGTTTATCAGACCTTATAATAGAGTGTTCTTGACAAGTGAGCGACTATAATAAAGTAGAATAAAATAAAGTAGTTTTACTCAGGGCCATTTGTTGGGGTAAGGGGTAAGAACAAATTCCCCTGGAATGGCTGTAAGGAGGACAAACTTTCAAGCAGCTGCAATCTAAAATCATGTAACCACACATCACTCCAACAATGATCATTCACCGTGCCAACCCACGAAACAAACGGTCCTCGCCAATTTCGTGAGAATTAACCATATGTTATCGACATGTCCGACCTGAAAAGTGTCGTAGCAGGCAAATGTTCTGGTTGTAAATGTCGTGCGAAGTCATGTGTGGAAAAACCATTGAAAGACACTCTTGTATTTTCATCATGTTCAATTACTACCTACTGCTGTATTTTGTTCAGATTGTGATTAAATTAACATCACATCAGGAAAGCAACACGTTATTTTACGCCGATATTCATATCGATTATTGACGAGTTTAAATAAGCCCGTTCGAACTTTCTACTGAGTTCCTTGTTGTACAGTTAGAGCAGCCTATCACTCAGTTTCAATATACTTTTACGGAGAATTTTTCCCAGGCTGTTCAGACCAGTTCCAAACTTCAAAATTTATAAGCTGAAAATGTCAAAATATACTCGAGTGGTGTTTATCTTATTGTCATATTTTTTTCATATCACGTCTGCAGGGTTGTCTTTCGTTTACTGTTGTAAGATATTGTCCACACCATTCACGTTTTTTTCTTTCGTTTTGACTACACGGAAACTTGTCCGAAACATCGATCTATTCGGCGCGTTTGCATTGTCGATGAACGGCTGGATAATAGACGCTTTTTTGTTATTCATCGCCGGTGTTTTGTATGAATAACAATCTATGGTTGAACGAGGGTAACTTACCGTAACTGAAGGTGATAGCCTTTTTGATGTCCAACACTTTGATCAGTTGAAATCCTGATGGCTTGATTTACACAGGAGAAACATGACACACAACTCTCCGTAAAATATCGAACGATTTTGCAAATAAACAGTTGGGTGCAAAAGAAATTATTTTTTTGGTAGGCGGAGCTTGTAACTGTTTGCAAAAGCTAAAACGTTTTACCGTGTTCCATTATTGGCTTTATCAAATAAATAGATTTGCATCGTGACGTAAGATCGCAGAGGAAGCTTCAGGCACGATTTTGTGTTTGGTTTGCAGGCTTTCAGCTATAAGTGCTGGAGGTTTATACACGTTTTTAAATAGGTAACTTTCGCTAATGTATTTTTACAAGTGGTTTAATTGAGTTGTCTCCCTCAATTGACAGGCATACGATGGTGTTCAATAAGCCTATTATAAGTCTCACTAGGCGAATAATTCTTTTCTGAGAATCTTAATCATTTTTTTGGAACTAATTTATTTCCATCGAGGAGAGTGTAAAATTTGGGTAGTTCTAAGGACATATTTTCTTTCTTTGTAAAGGGAGCTTTCTCATTGGAATTAATCAAAGGAGCTTAGTATGGGATAATTTTGCTTCTGTTTGATTTTAGCCTTTTGTCAAAGGTTGCTCATTTGACTATGAATAGGTTTTGAAAAGCTAAATCGCATTTTATTTGAATTGTGATATCGTTTCAGAATTGGAAAATAATTTGTATCCTAGTTTTGAAAATGACGAATCTCGCCTTATTGTTCGGTTATCACTGACCGTGAAAATAACTAGATCACTCGCCTGTGGCTTTTTCACTTGTTATCTTAATGAATATGTTAAGAAACATTCATTTAAGTTAGGCCACTAGCAGCTAGCGTAAACTGAAAAAGGGAATTGCAAATTAAGAACAATTGTAGGATCGGAGGTTTGTAGGAGGTGATTGTAAAGAGAATAGGCAGGAAGCAAATTTGTAGATAATAAGCGGACCTGTTGTTGATCGGTTTGATTGTTATATGATCTAGATAGTTCTTGTCCTTATGTAATTAACAATCTGACTGACTACAAGTATAAAAGGGACGTGAACGAAATTTTATTTTGAAAAGTAAATTTGTCTTTGGTGACCGGGTGTGCTTTAGATCACGAGAGCTAGAGTTAGACGGCAGCCGAAATTCAATATGATGGGCACAAAATGCACATGTATTGAAAAATGACAAATTGTTGGAGTGACCTATTGATTTACAACTCGAAAACGAGCTGCTAAGCCTATCAAGTCCTGTAAATAAGAAAAAATTGCTAAATTTACAGAAAATAATCTGTGTTTTCTATAGCTGAAATTAAAGCTTGTCATTTTAATTTAAATTTTACATTCTGCGGTTCCTTTGCAGGAGGTTATGTATAGTTTTGGAAAATTAAGATGTTATATAACAATAAAAGTAAAGGACATTTATGATAGGTCTAAATAACAAAATAAATTAACATATTTTACATAGACTGCACTCGTAATTCACACCATAAATAAGCTCGGATATAAAACCGAGTAAAATCCTTCGCTTCAAAGGAAACCGATCATAAGATAATTTACCAGTGTTAAAACACTGGTCTGGAGAAAACAGAAATTATGAATGTAGCAACATTAAACGATTTCGCAAGAAAAAATAAAACGGAGTAACATTACATGTTCGTTCCGTTCATATAAGACAAAGTGAAAGTTACTTAAGAAAAACGACAACAACAACAAAAACTATCATTTTATCGCAATTGGCTGCTGCCTGTCATGTGTTCATCCGGAGATCACCCAAGTGGACAGATATTCCAAAGTTCTCAGGTGTGATAACAGCTGGATTTATTCAACAGTCAGGCAAATATGTCCATGCTGACTGCTCCCGATGAGCTTCTCTGAGTGCCTTTTAATATGACGGCCAGTCAAGCGGGCTGGCTCGGTTTAAAAAATCGTGAAAAATCTCAATGTGTTCATAATGAGAAAGAGGGCTAGCCTGGATACCGAGACCTCTGGTTCTTTCGACCAAGATCGCGATAACTGGGGGATTTCTGATATGAACACGCCAGTCCGGTTACAGGCGTCGCTTCCGTAGGAAGGCAGCCCTTGTCTGCTATATTTTCGACATCAGAAATATACTGCTTAGGTACAGCTGTTATACGACGATTTCAAAAAATGCTACGATAGGCGCGTACGAGAAAACTTCACTTGGGTTGATTTTTGTTTTCGTTTTCTCAATTCTTGAATTCGCGCACAAATCCCACTCGCGTAACTGTTTTTCATCTCGGTTTCCTCATATGAACAGAAAGCAAAATTCGTGCTGTTAACTGTGCCAGCCTAGTTAACAGATTCAAATGAAAATGCCCTGACACACTAGTTTATCCAGTATTGGTCAAATTCTACATTCTTCAGTACAAAGAAAACCACAATCAAACTTCTGGAGAAAATGAACACTAAATTGAACAAAGCTGTATCGTAACCTAGGCCTAAAAGTTTGCACGCTTTACAACATTAATTTTTGATATTACTGGCAAAAAGGTTGTCGTCATTTCCAGTTTTACGTTACATGCAGTCACTACATTTTCTGTATTAAAGATCATTTAGTACTTATGATCTAAATCATAAAAACATGGACAAAGATAAATAAAGAAGTATGAAGAGTAAGTAAGCTATAACTAAACAAATAAAGAACGACACATAATAACGGTTTCGCCTCTCAAATAAGTAATTACTTTACTGCATCTAAGTAAACCAAACCCGCACATGTATTTCTGAATAAGAAGAAGTAGCAATAGTCTATCCTAAGATATTTATGAGGCCGGATATGAGGCCGGATTAAATATCAAGAGAAGAAAAAAGTGAAACTCACGTTCAGCGTCAGTCGCCCTCAATGTTAAGTCCTTTCTTAAAACTAGCATGGCGATTGCTTTCTTGTGGGCACCACCTGTCAAAAGTATCAGCTCATGTCAAAAATTTCACCAGTGCAAACACAAATTATTGAAAATGAAAATGTTCAAAGGTGCATTATTATGTAAGCTTATTACAAATCTTTACATTTGTGGCGTATGTCCTTCCTCAGAAATACGTAAATGTATTCAGTTGATTTATGTTTTTGAGATGAGTGACATGTTGTTTCAACGATGCAAAATGTTATGTAAAATTTACATACCGTCAACTTAAATTCCGTTTAGAATATTCCATACGACGTCATATTCCATATGAACAGACGACTCGAGATTTTTATCTGAGAATTTTTCTGTACGCTTTAACTTGAGTTTGGTTTGAATAACTGTTTTGAAAGCAAACGTTTTAATTCCATGCCTGGTAGTAAAACTTGAGCCTTTAAAAAGCCGGTGTAATCTAATTAGAGGAACACCGCGTCGCGTGTTGAAAACAGGGCTATTTCGCATATGAATAGGAACCAATTGTTTCTAAAAATTAGAAAGTTCTTAAAATTTCTAAGTTTCTAAATTCTAAAATTAGAAAGGAAGCCTTAAATTGAAACAGCACTCTCTGAGAGTTATGTTCTTGCAAAAATCTTCTTTACCACTGACTAGAGGCTTTAAGTCCAGTCACTTTGTAACTGAATAAGTCGGCTTTTACTTCTGAATGAGTAACTACAATAGACATCAGTATGCCGAATAATAGTGAGACAAACCCTGGCCTTGAGGAATCACCAAGAGCTGAAAAAGCAAAGGTTCTGCAAATGTTCGCGAAAAAGCTTGTTTATGTTGAAGGTTTCCATAAAAAAGACAGAGTAGTAACTACATGAAAGGTTTCGGTGTGGAAATAATACTGGTGAATCACCTGTAAATACAAGAATCAATTATCCTCCAAGCTGGTTTCTTTTCATCTGTGTTATGCAGTAATTAAGAAATGTCATGCCTATCAGGATTAAAACTGGTTGTTTGAACATAACAGGTTAGGTATCATAAACAAATACCGAGGACTGAAAAAAAAGGCCATTGAATAGTTTTTTTTTTAGAAAAAAATGAAGTGAAAAGAGGTGTAGCAATTAGTATTGCAGACGTTTATTTTCATTTTAAATATTTTATTTTTCGGTGATGTTTAGAGTCCAATATTTTCTTGTGGTAGCAAATTAGGCGACCGACATGCCTAAAAACCAGAACCTTCCTTGAAAAAGGCAATTTCACCCGGGAATCCTTTTAAGTTGTAATTGTGTAAAAGCCACAAAAACGTAAATTTATCACGCCATAAGAACTAACAATAGTTTATCGGAATAATGAGCCCTTTAATGCTTGTTTGGCTTAAGGTTTTCGTTGTTAACTCCATACACAATGGCTCGCGCGTTTTGATGTGTGACCGTTTATATTTTAGGGAAAAATGCCAACAAATTTATCATTTTTAGCTGCCATAGATGTTATGTGATTAGATGCGCCTACCTAGCCTAGGTTGTTCTGGAGACGTCTATTGATGTAATATTTATTGCATGGCTGTTTTTGCATGCTTTGCCGTAGTATTAGAATATAATTCTTAATTTGTACCGAAGCCACCTTGAGGAATTAACAAACGAAATTGCTAATTCAGCCCCTGAGGCTAGATATGATTGCTTCTGCTCAGTTTTCCTGAGGCAAGAAACCAACAAAACATTTTAAAGGCCAACTCGGTCACGGTATTTTTAGTTATTTTAGTACAAAACTGCCTTTATATTGGAGAAAACCTGAAAATATTAGTTTAATAAGATAGAAAAACATCAAAGAGATAATACTAAACCTTAAAGAAACAAGGGTGGTCAAGGATGGAAAAGATTAACAGGGATTATAGACTGTTCACAGTCCCCTATTTTTCCATGAAATCGTAGATGGCCATCGCTGAGTTCGACGGGCCGCAATTGTGGTCTCTTCATGCGAGCGGAACTGGGGAGAGTACAAAATGCCCCTCCAGCTCGACGCTATTAACCCCACCACCTCTACTCACGGGCATTTTGTACTCTCCACAGTTTCGCTCGCATTAAGAGACCAAAATGGGGGCTCGTCAAACTCAACGATCGACATATACGATCTTCCGGAAAAATAGCGGACTGTGAACAGTCTACAGGGATTACAAACGACGAACTTGAAAAATTTAGACTTTTCATGACGCGCAAACCGCGAAGTAGCTCCATTCAGTGTGTTTATGGTAAAGATCGAGCAAACGACGGCGCAAGTTGAAACTTATATTTCTGTTCAGCCATAAGATTGACCACTGACCCTTACGTAATTTGCTAAATTGAGTGCTTATAAACTCTCCCCGTGTTGTCCGCAAAGAAGGAGACATTTTCCATTTTAAATTATACATATGAGAGTTTCGTTCTGTTAATGACTGGTGTTCGTGTGCAAAGGATGGTATGGAAGAAGTTGTATACATAATTAAAGGCTATTCGGAAATATCACCCACCTATTGTTGATTCAAACCCACATTTTCTCATTTCTCGTTTATGAGATGATTCACGACGACCATTTGCTTGTTTGCAAACGAGGAAATTTGCAAAAATTACTTTTTGTCATTATGCCAAAGTTTCCTGCTGTGACTTATTCATTATTACAACCGTGTTTATTTGTTTTCATTGCAATGCAAACTTGGCACAAGATTTCCGAGGAGGGCATCAGTAATACGCCATTTCCGAGTCGCATTTTGTCTCTGTCTCAAAACAAGTCTAAGTGCGAAACCATTCATATGAAAACGAGTTCCGCCTGAAGGTTCATTTTCATGCAAATCAAACTCATTTTCACAGGAAAGATTTTACTTGAAGACTGGTTTTGAAGCAGAGGGAGAAGGAAACTGGGAAATGGCCTATATACGGTATTGGTAAATGTTGCCTAGCCAAGCCATGCTTGAAGTATTGTGGAAAGTATTATTGATTGTATGCAATGCCCCTCCAGTTCTAAAAACCAAACGCCTTGCGTAGTTAACCAGTCTATTCAAACTAACTGTTAATTCAAGATTCCATTATTTGGCTCTCAAAAATGATTATGGCACAATTGTGTTACTATCGGGGCGTGCCGATTTCTCGAATATTGTCTTCTTTTTAATGTTTGTACACTGGCACACCACATGACCAATTCGCATTATAACATGAAAGCCATCATGGCTGCTGTTGTGAATTTAAGCAATAGAGCACTTTTTCCGTGTTTATATAGCCTCATCTAAACACGAGGAGGGCTGGGAGAATTCGAGACAGATATGCAAACTCGAGACATAGTCGAGGGTTTGTATAACTTTCGAGAATTCTCCCAACCCTCCGAGTGTTTAGATGAGGCTATATAAACACGGAAAAAGTGCTCTATTGCTTTTACAAAAGAATTCTCAAAAATACGCGCGCATCTAAAACGTCACAACCGTGTTTACATACTCTCTCTAAACACACCTATCGACCAATGAGAGCGCGCGTAGTGGCTCAGTTATTTTATAAAAGGTCTTATAAATTGAAGGAAACCAGAAATTAGTCGTTTACTATGAAAGCAAAACACTAAAGAGATAATAATAAACCATAAAGAAACAAGGATTGTTGAGTATGGACAAGATTATCGCTGATTACAAACGACAAACTTGAAAAATTTTGGCTAAACTTTTCAACGGATGCGCCAATCGTTGCCGCGAATTGGTGGTTAACATTAATGTAGATATCGTTCTTGTTACACTCGGACATATGGATAAGCTAGTCTCGGTAGACGGTCCCGGTATTTTTGGGTTTTAAAAAACTGTTAAATATTATGAGCCAGCACGTGGCTGTGTAGCCGCGCGATGCGGTTCCAGTCAATACCCACAATTTGACCCTTGCTCACCACAGAGTCTCCAGTAGCTCAGTGGTAGAGCATCCGACTAGATCACGGAGGGTCGTGGGTTCAAATCCCATCTGGGGCTCGGATTTTTTCCGAGTCTACGTGTCTCCTAGAATTTACGTAATTTTAAATATTATGTTGTGCATATAATGGAGAGGGAACTGGATTCTATTTTAAGTTACACAGCACAATTTGACACTACTTTGAGAAAGAAAGGTAGCTGTAAGTCTTGGAACGCGCAGATAGATAAATCACTGCGTAAAATATGTCACTATCAACAGAATGTGCCGCAGCATTACCATCTTTTAGATACTCTGATATCTGCGCATGTAATGGTGTGGACCTGGATTCTATATTCCACCTTGCAAGACCGTCCCAGACTGGACCCCACTTGGTAAAATTGGAAAATTTTTGAGCGCGAAAGGACGAGATCTGGGAAGTAGTAGGGTGTTCAATTTTTCTTTTCGTCAGGCAACATCACCATGTAACATCAATTGTATGATTTCACTCACCCGATCGCTAGAGTAAAAATTCTAAATATGGTAAACACACGTGCCAAACAACGACGAAGAAAATGAATATATACAAACCTTTCGCTTGCCCGTATGTTGTGGTTTCCACTATGTGCAAATATTTTTCTTTGGGTTCTTGCCTGCTACATCTGTGTGATCTGTCTGAGATCTTTCATGCGTCTTGTCGAATGATAGAACGCGCCGAGACTGCTATCCAATTTTGAAAGCACAAAACGCCGTGCTTCATTTTCAAACTTGTGTAGACAATCGTTTTTGTTAGGGATGATAACATCCGTGTCATTTCCAAGAATAAATATAGACCAATATACTTCACAGGAAAATAGATTGCCAGTTTTTTTGTTTATTATTGCTAGCTGCATTTAACACTGTCACAGGTTTTGACAATCGGTTACCTATTCTTTTTGTTTGCTGTCACAGTTTGACACTCTGATCCATTAGTTTCGCTTCAAAAGGCCACATTTATGAGACATTTGTTATCAAGTTATTTTACTACAAAGACGAATAGGAAACATTCGAAAACTTATTAGAGGGAACACAATATTCCTACTGGAACACAAACACAATAAAGTTGATAAACACAGCGAGACGACTAGCTCAAAATTAAATTGTGTTTGGCGTTCAAATCCCGAATGGCTCATATGGCTTTTCACCCTGACGCCAAAACAATGCTCCCCACAAAAAGCTCGTTGTAAAGCTTGAAATGGCGGCAATTTGTTGTTTGGGTCTATTAAAAAACACAATAAGGAAATAATTTTGGCAATACGGTAACTTGGATGCAAATGTTGTACAAACAGCGTCGTTTTTTTCGAAACAATACTACAGGAGCAGTTGCAATTTACATTTGGGCGGCATATCTCCAACTCGAGAAGTATGTTTTTACGATTTTCGTGTTTTACCTTTTTCGACACCTGGTGCATGACCGTCTACCAAACTACGATAATACGTTTTAATTTTTTGGCTCATTGCAAGGCCTAGCTTCTACTGCGCTGCTACTATTGCATAGCCTGTCAAGAGTAATCGTTAATTTGTTTTCGACTTCGTAAATCAGTTGTGTGCAGCGATATTAAGCTACTCCTTCCTCGGAAAAAGTTTGGAAATATACAAATCAATGTGGCTCAAGTTAAAACGTGTGACCCTTATGGGTAGTGCTGGAGAGTTTTTTTCCTTTACGCAGCAATGCATTAACGCAGTGAACGATAAGAATACAACCTCAAATGTTTAAAATCAATTTTAGGCAAGAACAACTGGTAGACTATGTTTTGGAAATCTGAACCGGCTTGGCTTTTTTCTTTACTTAACAGTACTTCTGCTTCACTAATACGTGAAAAAGGAGAAAGCATGTTTTTAACTGTTAAATACTAGCTATAAGATGGCAATGTTCGTTTCTGCGCTGTGCTAACTTGTATTATTTTTCTTCAAAAACAACCTCGCGGCGCCCATCAAGTAAATGGAATTTAAGCGTGATCAATCGACGCTTTTTGTTGTCCTCAATTACGTAAGAGAAATTGAATAAAGGCGATGCAGGTGACTTCTTTTACGGTTTCAAGGCGTTAATTTGGTTGCTCCATTTTTTCACTGTCTTACACATGGTTTTTCTTGATGTTATTAATAAATTTGTTTTTCTTCCTCTCATCATGTCCTCGGAAGATTTAAATTTGGTTTGTGTCAATCTTAACGAGGTGGCGGTCGACGGTTTTCGACCAGCACTGAGCAATCGCCTATACTCGGGGGTCTCTGAGAAGGTCAAGAAAAACGTAATTTAACTATGAATGTTTAATAATAATCTAAGACGTATTTCCTCCAAGTCTAAAGTTACCCGCAGTTATACAGTCTTACCTGCCAATGCCTATGAAGTCAGTTTTCTTTGGAAGCATCAACCCTCCATCTGTCACTCATGAGCTAAGTTGTGGGCTCTGATTTGTAAAAAGAATCAACTTTTACTCAACCTTGTTCACCGCCAAGGAGCAGAGCAACGTATTTGCATCCGTTTAATTTAAGGGTTGAATTGGAAGGCCTGGTTTTGCATACCTGCTGGTAATGTTTGTATTGAACGTTTAATTATATCTGGCTGTCAATCACGTCCAAGCACAAACGATCCCTTAAATGTCACTTATGAAAATTGCTATTGTTTCTTTTACTAGAGAAGAAAGAGAACACTACAACATTCAAGTGCCGTTAATTCTTCGAGTTGATCTAGTTGTCCTCTATTTATTTACGTGAAAGACAAACCTGTTCGACATCATTGATTATAAAGTGTCATGTATCGCCGTTGTCTTAGCAATATCCAGTAGTATCCAAAGAATTATCGGGTCATCAGTTCAGTGTTTTTCGTTGTTGGTGCATTCGCTTTGTGTATGCAAATTTTGATTTTTTTTTATCCCCCCCCCCCCCCCCGCCTCAATCCTTGTCAAGATAATGATATCTGTATTTTGTTTTACGAATGCTGTTGTTCGTGTTGCCATCGTTGGCTCTACACCGAATAGAAAGAAGAGAAGCTCAAAATCTTGTTATGCCATTCTGAATTTAGAGTTAACTTCTGCCAATCTCGACTATAATAGTCTTCGTAAACATAAGCCTTAGCCTTTCGAGAAACACATCAAAACCAATTTCATTTGGAAGACAACAAATCCACAAGTAAACGACTTAAACGACCAATGTAAACGTGTATTTTCGTATACGCTGTCCAGAGTGGATAATAGATAACATGTAGCTCCGTTTATGCAGCCTGGCCTGGTGTGTACCCAGACGTTCTCGTCTGATGGACTTTTGAGCGTTAAGTAAATAACTATTCCTTTCATCGTTCTCGTCTGGAATGAGTTCAATGACAGGCTTAAACTATCCAAAAACAATCTCGACATTTGTGTTGACAAAAGTACATTGCGTTTACATATATAAACATCTGTATCTGTCGTTATTCGTGGTTATTCTTGAACTTCAGAACTGTTAGATGCTTTGTCTCAACTGAAACTAAACTAGCCGGACTTCTCGCAGTGACGAGTGACTGATGATGCTTTCGAGAGCAGAAAACTTAATAAAAAAAACTCCGAGCAAATATGCAGTTGGACCCACTACAACTTTGCCATACACTTGTGAACTGAAAGCGAAAACGAAAGGGTGACGAAGCGTTTCGAAAATAGGTACCTTTAACACAACGGTGTTTAGTTAAACAAACGGAGATATACATATTCAAGCTAAACCCGTTGATATGGCACAGCTACAAATATGTCTACAGCCTGTTTTGCTTACGCAGGAATAAATTGTTACGTGTTGTTAAAATATACCCTAAAATGTCATCAACGCCGCGACATAATTTACGTGGTGTTCAGCATTTTTTTGGCGGGTTTTCATTGTTAGAGCGTGTCCGATTGTGTGTTAGGACTTACTGAAAAGCACAACACTAGAAATTTTGTTGGAGATCGCTAGGAATTTATAGTTCAAATGGCTTGCAAGAGAAATCAACTGAAAAAAAAAACATACTACCAGAACACATGGCAAATTAGAGAGGTGTGAATTTTAAAAGTGGAAACCTATGCACACTTATGACTCCCGGAGAATTACTCTCTCATTTGGCCTATACCGAGATGTGCCGTTGGACAGCCGGGTACAGACTTTTGGTCTCGCCGTGAACAGGTTGTACAGTTTTATTTTCCTCTGTCCTAGACAGGGTCGGAACCTGCCCTAAACAGGGTAGGTTACACAATTAGTCCAAGATATTTGAAGCCCCCGATAAACATTGCTATCACCATATTCCAAGGACTCTACTGTACTCAATTTAACTCTCCCTAATAACGCAGCAGACTGTGCCCTTCAGAAACAAGAGTGGTGCTAAATAGTTCTTGAGGCCGAAATTAAAACAGGACGGCCAGTGCTAGGAACCTGCCCGTCACTGCAATGCACCTTACTATGGCTTACTTTCCCTTTCAATAATATGCGGACTCTAAAATCCAAAGCTCAACCGACAAATGCGTTTTTCGCTACCGTCAATCAAATTTCCGGCGGCTCCTCCCAACTTCTGACTATGT
This sequence comes from Micromussa lordhowensis, assembly GCA_964020085.1. Classification (NCBI taxonomy): domain Eukaryota; kingdom Metazoa; phylum Cnidaria; class Anthozoa; order Scleractinia; family Lobophylliidae; genus Micromussa; species Micromussa lordhowensis. The sequence goes on along the minus strand of OZ026597.1, from coordinate 16,135,302 downwards.
TGTCTGAACTGTGTTCAACGATTTGATTTGATTACCGCGCGCTCGGCCGTAGTCGGAAGCTGGTAGGGGCCGCCGACCATTTGATTGACGGCAGCGAAAAACGCATTTGTCGGTTGGGCTTTGAATTGTAGAGTCGGCATGTTATTGAAAAGCGCAGTAAGCGAAAATTAAAATGAGGACAACAGGTTACTGGAACACGATTGACAACGGCTATTCGCAGACGTCATTTTCCACGTGAAGCGCAGGCAATCGAAGACGTCTGCGTGCTGCAAATTCAAATCAGACCTGTCTTCTCTGATCTTCTCTTAGGCGGAAGAAATAGTAGAACCGCCCTCTACTGTCCCTACTTAAAAAAAATCATAAATGATAATTTGCTCAGGCAATTTAATTTTCAGCAGTTAAGGCCGTCGAAGAAAAACGTAATGGGCAAAGACATTAACTAATGCCACCAAACAACGTGTATCGCCAGATTATCACGATGAAATAAATAAGTTATTACAATAAATACGTTAAATAAATAACTTGTTATGAATGCGAATTTTTTGAACCAATGAATAACGCAAACCGATGCAACTCCATCAAAATTCCAAATGTCGTGTTAATTATAAGCTGCATTGAAGTAAACGTGTAAAGCCATAGTGAATGCAACATTTCCGCAGAGGAAAAGGCTCACTCCAAAATAACGCTCAGATAAATAGTAGCGGAGCTCCGGCGGCCGAAGGCCGCCAAGCGGAGCCCCATACCCATATTAGCGGAGCTCCGGCGGCCGAAGGCCGCCAAGCGGAGCCCCATACCCATATTAGCGGAGCTCCGGCGGCCGAAGGCCGCCAAGCGGAGCCCCATACCCATATTAGGAAACTGAAGGGAACCCATGAACTGATTTTCTCATGTGTATCATGGCTAGCGGTATTGCTCGTGGGCGCGTACGCACGACGACGACGACGACGGTGGTGGAGTCGCGCAACATGGCGGCCACAATTGACACGTAAACCAAAACGAGGCTTCAGTTTTCGCGGGCTTTCCTTGTAGGTTGACAGAGCACATGTACCCTTGGTTTAAAGCGTCCTTTGGACATCCATGTTGCAGTCAATTGACACCTGTCAAAACAAGGAATCCGCTGACCAGTATCACGTGACCATATCGCGGGCTCAAGTTCAGGGCTCATCGAGGTCACGTGTTTTTTTAAAGTTGACCGCTGCCCAAGTGCTGCTTTTTTCGATCAGATCGCGGGCTCATGTCAGGATTAACTTGCTGTAAACAGCGTAGGGTTGGTAGGAAGCCGGTTAACGCTAACCCAGGATTAAAATTTAACCGAATTATAACCTTTTCTTTTGTACAAAGTTTTTTCACTGCTTTTGTTTTGCGTATTTTGCTTTCATTAAAATTCAAAACACAAAAACAATATACAGAAAATCTCACCGCAAAGTTACAAAACTCAAATCAAAATTCTACTTTATCCTCGGCTAGTTTGATCGGGCTCTGAACAACCCGGCCCAGGAGCTACGCTTTTAGGCTGGCCTAAATCTATATATTAGGTTACTCAAAGGACCCTAGTCAGCCTCCGCCATTTTCGATGCTATCGAAATTATAGCGGAGCTCCGGCGGCCGAAGGCCGCCAAGCGGAGCCCCATACCCATATTAGGAAACTGAAGGGAACCCATGAACTGATTTTCTCATGTGTATCATGGCTAGCGGTATTGCTCGTGGGCGCGTACGCACGACGACGACGGCGACGGTGGTGGAGTCGCGCAACATGGCGGCCACAATTGACACGTAAACCAAAACGAGGCTTCAGTTTTCGCGGGCTTTCCTTGTAGGTTGACAGAGCACATGCACCCTTGGTTTAAAGCGTCCTTTGGACATCCATGTTGCAGTCAATTGACACCTGTCAAAACAAGGAATCCGCTGACCAGTATCACGTGACCATATCGCGGGCTCAAGTTCAGGGCTCATCGAGGTCACGTGTTTTTTTAAAGTTGACCGCTGCCCAAATGCTGCTTTTTTCGATCAGATCGCGGGCTCATGTCAGGATTAACTTGCTGTAAACAGCGTAGGGTTGGTAGGAAGCCGGTTAACGCTAACCCAGGATTAAAATTTAACCGAATTATAACCTTTTCTTTTGTACAAAGTTTTTTCACTGCTTTTGTTTTGCGTATTTTGCTTTCATTAAAATTCAAAACACAAAAACAATATACAGAAAATCTCACCGCAAAGTTACAAAACTCAAATCAAAATTCTACTTTATCCTCGGCTAGTTTGATCGGGCTCTGAACAACCCGGCCCAGGAGCTACGCTTTTAGGCTGGCCTAAATCTATATATTTGATATTGCATGGTGAAGCGAAAACTTATTGCTTTACCGTAAGTTGTGTTCCTGAAAGTATGTTTAATGATTATCTTAAGTAGTTTCACAATGATTTTCTTCGTTTCGACAGTCTTGGAATAAGAAATAATAGCCACACTCTTGCATGTGAACAAAAACAAAGGTGTGGCTGACTAGGGCCCTGTAAGTTCTTAAAATGCGATTACAGTTCAAAAACATAACGCAGAGTAAGTGTAGATCCTCTTCTGTAGACCCCAAGGCAGGTATTCAGAAATATTACTGAAAACTGTCCTTGGCATTAATTACGGGAAATTATTCCAAGACTGTCCGAAAATTCAAGCTTCTGAATAATTTGTTAGTCTTGATATAGCTTTTCATCTTCAACCATTCTGTCACATGTGCTGAAGAGGTAGCCAAGGGCATTTATTGCCTACTGTTGCTTTATCTATTTCTCTTCACTTGGTTTCTTTAACTGTAGCTTCATTTTCAGTCAGTTCTTCCCACTCTTTTTTCTCTCTTGGATTCAAAGCTTTAGCAACGGTAATTCTCTTACTCGCAGTCAGTCGCTTTTTGAACTCCCGAAAGGACTCAAAGAGTCTAGTTTGGTGAGATCTATCCTCCATCAGAGAAGTGAAGGAAAACAAAAGAGTTGATGTCACGGCAAAACCCAGGACAACGCCTAGAAAAACGATGAAGTAATCTGCGAACGTGTTTGCCTCGTTCTCGTCGAATGCCACGTAATCTCCAAAACCAATAGTACTGAAAGTTATGAAACAAAAGTAAAATGCCTCAAGCATTGTCCAACCACGTCTCCAACGTGCTAAGACAGAAAGCAAAAGGAGTGTTACGAACCAGAGGAAAACGTTGATACCAAGAACGATTCCCTTTCGGACACTCTCCTCATTTGATCTGTCAATTTTTTTCTTAATATTTTGAATTAAAGAAGTGATGACGTCACGAAGCTTTTCTCCGATAGTTTTTAAAGTCAGGCAGGTCAGCGGTATACCAACCAATGCATAGAATATGCAGAAGAGGCGACCGTTTGCCGTCCGAGGAACAATGTTGCCGTACCCTGTGAAACAGTAATGAAACTTTCAAAAGTTGTTGAATTTTCTCATTATAACTCATGAATAATTATTTCTTTATGGCAACTGAAACATCAAATTTGACAGGCAGACAAACAATGGGATAGCCATCTTATATTTTTCATCTAGTGAAACAATATGATGTATTTTACAAAACGTTTTCTCACTATCAAAATTATGATTATATCCAAGTTCTACTTTTTACTATCTCAAAAAGTGGGTGAGAATATACCATTAAAATCAATTACAGTAAAGTTTTTTTTTGAAAGGAGGCTCTAAAGAGGCATTTTAATTAGTGATGATGATTAATGTAAGGGGCGACAGAGATATCCATCAAATAAAAGGAAGAAATTTATCGTGAAAAAAGTAAATTTTTCGACTTTAAGTGCTTCTCGTATCGCACTGAGAAACGTAATATGAGTAGCATAAGAATATTTTGCATTTAATCTATCAAAATTTTCAGTTGCGTTGCCTGGTAAGCAAGAATTGCACAAGCAGCCACAATTTCAAAATAACAATTTGAAGAACAGTATTCAGTGACGAAAATGTCAGTTTCCTTGGTGTGTTTTGGAACAGCTATAAGATACTAATAAGCGTGTATAGAAAAGTCGTTAGAATTACTTACCCACCGTTGTGACGACACTTCCCGCAAAAATGAACGCGTTGCCAAAACTCCATATGGTGGTGTTCGAATCCAAACTGTTCATATGTCTCAAAATGATTTCAAGTTTGTACCAGTCTTCTTCGCTGATGTTGTACTTCTCGTTAAGCATTTCTCGCGTTGCGCTTAAGAAAGATCTTTCCTTGATCTCGTTGCCTATTTCGAGTGCTTGGAAGACGAGCGCCCCGATTACAATGTAAGTTGTAAATAAGCAAGAAAACATGAGTAATTTCCTCATGTCCTTTCCCAAGATCATGTCGATGTCTTTTCGCACGATAACTTATTAGCTATCGATAAAACAGAGATTCACTCGAAACTAGAGAAAAAAAGGAACCAACACTTTCGATTTTTCAGTCCTCAGTCATTGGTACACAAATAAACCTAAAAGCTGTCACTACCAACAAGGACATTGTCTTTGAACAGGTGGTCATTGAGGTGTTGATAACATGCAGATATTCGAGTTCAATTCACTTTACTGTGGGATATCAGAAAGAATGGGGAAAATATTATTTAAACGCTCAGTCATGTAATCCAACGTTATTCTAAGCATAGTTACCTGTGCTCTTGGTTGTTAACTGTTGTTGAGGTTAGCTCGGTGTACCGTTTTCATAAAACGTCTAAGAAAAGTAAACGATACCTAGAGTGATGTTTTCTCCAAATAAGAAAGAAATGCAAATGAGCCAGTAAATTTAGAGTTTCCTTTCTTCGTAATTGGACTGAGCTTGCATGGAGCCAAATCTTTAATATAACTGAAGCAGGAGATGACAGCTTCCTGACACTAGAGTCAAACTTATGAGCTAAAAATGGATGAATTATTTGCTGTTTTGTGGCTATATGAATTAAGTAATTGAAGTTGTTTTGACACATAATTTGGTTCTGTCTAGTTCTGAATTTTCCGCTTTTGAGTACGGTCACCCAGCGAGTGTAGATAGATCCGTCATAAGAAACGAAAAGAATCTTCAGAAAACGTTCTGATGATCGCAACGAACTACTTGTATGATTCCCTGAGTTAGTTCACAGCAACCGTAAAGGCGCATTCATAGCCAAAGTAAATTTAATTCAGCTCTTCCAGGCTATTTTAGTAACAAAGCATTTTGTTTTATGATATCTTTTTTCCTGGATAGTAACTAGTTTATTATTACAATTTATTGATCACAAGAAATAAATTTTAGTTAATCAACAACTCTTGTTTGAGCTTTGTACTATGTCCACTGATTTCCACGTGCAACCTCACGTGAGCTGAACCCTAGGAACTCCTCATTGTTTTTTGTATATAAAGGCGAGGAGGGAGATGTATTATTCATTTGCGAGGTTGACATTGTGTTTTTAATGAAGATCGATATTTGAATTTTGGTCAAGATTTTGATTTGCAGTATAAAAGAAGGTGGATAAAAATCACTTATACTGGTACGAAATAAAAATGTCGCAGACCCAAGATCGTTTAAAATTATTCGATAAAATTTGATAACGTAGGTAGCTGAGGTTGTTAACGAAGTATTTATCTGAAACAATTAGTTTCTGTAATTAAAATGAACAAAGTGTCTATTTTTTTCAAGTTATGTGACCAAGTTATCGAAATTATAATAAATGTTCGTTCCTTTGTGAATCAGAGTACCAAGAAACCCTCCAAAACGCCTCTCACATTAGAATTTCAGAAACTTCCAGACTTGAACAACTTTAATTTTCAATGATCATAAATCTTCGCCAAATTTTTATTATTATATGATTTCGTAATACGTACGCAAGACACTCACGACATTACAAGACACCCATCGAAATGAGGTAGTTTCCTTTCTCGTCGAACTTCCCTCGGAACTTTACTTTCGTGCATATATGTTACATTTAAACTGTTTAATAACTATCATGTATTAGTATCACCCAACTAGTGGACTAATGCAAATCCTGCATTTTAATTGGCTATGCTACTCGATGACTATTAGCAATACTCCTCGAGCGCCATCGAGCGTGACGCTTTCTTTCGTTTTAGTCCCAGATAAATATTTCTTCAACTTACATTTGCTAACTTTCTTATTGCCATTTCTGTCCGACTAGTTGGGTGATACTAAAACGGCTATTGACCCGTAGCCCTTGAGGGCGAAGGGTCTAATTGTTAATTAATGGTCAGCTCCTTGGTCGCGCTTTGTAATTAGCGAGTTAGTTTTCCTCCCGATAGTTGAGATTTTCATCATGTTGTAATATATGTTTTGGCCAGTTGGAGTGAGTACATAATACTATCATTGTCAATTTACATTTCGACATTAATTATTTTTAAATTGGTACATAGCTTACATTGAAACCAAACCTACTGATACTTTCCTTGCACGCGCTTGGTAGGTTTGTGTGTCGTTTACTTTTTCAATATCGAGTAGTTCTACGCTGTTGCTGTTTTGCAAGTCTGTTTCACCGTGTGTGTCAGTTGTAGTTACTGAGGGTCTAACTTTTGGCAGAGGAGTGGCCTCCTCTAGCGCCTGGCTAAGAGCGCAAAGCATCGTGGACATCATTGAAAATCCGAGAATGATTCCCACTGCCATGAGTAGGTATTCAGTGGCTCCAACGTTTGTGTCCTCGAATGGCAAAAAATCCCCCAGTCCTATGGTGCTAAATGTTATAAAGCAGAAGTAAAAGCTCTCTAGGTATGTCCATTCTTTTCGTCTAAAGAAGGCCACCAAGGAAATAAGTAGAAGAGCAAAGATATCGAGAAATATGGCAACTAACGCGCTCTCGGCAGCTTTCAAATGTTGCGATTTACTTCTTAGTAATTTCTTTTTCACTTTGCTGATAATCTTCGTGATGATGTCGTTGATATTCGTGCCAACTAATTTGAAAACCACACCGGTCAGCGGTATCCCAAATAGCGCATACACAATGCAGAAAATCCTTCCCCAGGGTGTCACGGGAACTATGTGTCCGTAACCTGTAGAAAGCGAGACACAGTTTAAACTTCCTGGCACCGTCTAAATTAGCAGAGGGTTTATACCGTTATATATTCACATTATAATTAGTACGACAGTAACTGAAATTGATTTTGTTATAAAAATTAACGCTACAAGCGAACGACGTTTCAACCGAGTTCGGTAGAAGAATAAAATTACATGCATAAATATATGGTTAAAATATGTATGTGGAACATGAGGAGATAAAAAGTGAAAAAAGCTTAATGCGAATGGTATGCATAATTCAAGAGAATTTAAAAGCGTTCAAACCAAAAACCTAAACAAATACTTTCGCGTTGAGCGAGTCACATTATTGTTTGTTGAATTTCGGCTTTAAACTTCTAATAAAAAGCATAAAACCGAAATCTATATGTAATATGCTTAAGAAAGCAGGTCATTGCCATTTTATCGCGGTTATATGTATACACTTCCAAATATGCCAAATATAGCTGACGGTATCCCTTTTTTGGAGCTGTCAATTGTGTCATCCAATATAGTTGCTACTACAGAGAGATAAGAAGAAAAATCAATAGGATGGACAGCTTTATATCTTGGAGCCCATATAACAAGCACAAAATAGTTGAATAATTGAATAGATTGATAAAATTAATATCAATTATGTTCCCAGGCGCACGGTGGCGGTGTGAATTGCGAATTCCCCCAGACTGGGAATCTCGGACTGCAAAGCAATCATTTACAGTGAACAAGCAATGACCAGGCTGATGTAAATATAAGCCGACAGAAACTTTATAACACATGCTGAAGCGCAAACCGGGCCGTAGGCTCCGGCTCAAATAATTGAAGTGTTTTAAATGCTTCCACTCAACTAAAATCCTTCCCATTCAGGAAAAAATCCGCTTTGAATTTCCGGAAGTTTTCCTTGGCTAATGGAGGAGCATTTTCCCTGTTTCGAAAAAATATCCTGAATTTTAGAATGGATGTAGAGAGTGCGAATTTACTCGAACTAAATGTTGTGTCTTCTTTCAGTTTAATCTTTCGCTAATAAACTGCCCAGCAAGGTGCTTTTGAAAATGAATTATTCAGTTTAAGAACAACACTCAAAAATGCCTTTTATTTTTCTTAAGTGCGCTGAAAGTTGAATCTACAATGTATTCCTGTAATGATTTGAATGAAATGTCCTACAGAAAGATACTCATATCTCCTGGAATTCGACAACATAATGCAACCGGGAAACGTCTGCATGATACTAACCAATAACTAGGTGGTAAGCTTCTGCTTGATCGTGAATAGCATAGTATAAAATATCTATTTATTTCTTTATTTTCAGTTATACTCACCAACAGTGGTTACAACTGTCCCAGCAAACACGAACGCATTTCCAAAGCTCCATGTTTCAATCTCTTTCGAAGCATAGGGGCGTTCGAGTATCTCCTTTAAAGCTATTATACCCTCATTTGATATATTGAATTTCCTCTGCAGCGAGGCAATCTCGTATTTTAAAAGAGTCTTTTCTGTTTGTTCGTTTTTCTTCTCAAGAGCTTGGAAAATTAATGCCCCCATTAATAGGTAGAAGACTAAAAGTAAACTTTCCAGCACGAGTTTAGCGTTATTACTAAAATTCATTTTGTAACTTTGGAAAAAGTTAAAATCCTTGTTGAAATGACGAAGTCATTAATTAGACTCGAGTTCATTGTTATCTTCATTGCCTTAATTATTCACGAAATGCAAACGCTGAATGAAACACCAGCTACCTTAAACAATATAGTCATCAGTCATGTCCAGTGGAATTACGTTCTTCAGATTTTTCGGGTAAACGAGTTAAAAATTTGCTCGAACACCGTAGTTCATGGTTAGCATATAAACATATTTTTATTTTAATGACTGGAACCTACAATTAGAGGTTCTCTCTTATTACTTTGAAAATCTTGAAGCTCTAGTTTGATGTGACTTTCAAACAGTGTTCGCGAGGATAGATGAGCGAAACACCTGCTGGTTATTCACCTAACCTAGTTGGTATAACACGATCAATCTAATTCTTAGAAAGAGCTACTTCCAGCGGCATTTACCAGCCTGAACCACTGATGCAGTTGTGGCACGCAAAAATTCTCTAACTGACTAAAATTTAAACTTTGAAATTAAATTAAACTTTATAATATGGCATGTAACAAGCCCTTACGTTTATAATTCCAGATTGTAACGTTATGACTTAAGATATTCGTCCGTTCGCCTCGGCCATCTCGCCCCAGTCCTCAAGATTCCTACTGATTTTATTTCATTCAAAGTAAATGCTTTGAACAGGCTTGATACGCCTCTCTTTTGAAAATGTCCTCATGTTTATAGCCCTTTTCACGGTGAACTTTTCTCATTTGCATCACAATATGATCTAGCATGTATGTGAGGCAAATTCGGGCTATTTTGCAGTTTCAGCCCGAAATTGGGATCTTTCTGCAGGTACCGGAAAGCTTTGTATTTTGGGTCACTTGGGATTAGTCTTTATTTGGAGTTGTTTTGTTTCCTGTCTTTTATTTCTTTTGTTTTACGTAAGCTTACGTAATCTGTGCTCCGGTACCTGCAGAAAGATCCCGAAATTGCCTCGCACATACTTTGGATTACATTGTAATGCAAATGAGAAAAACTAACCGTGAAAAGGGCTATTGTCCTGTCGTATCTCCATCATTAGAAGTGGTTCAATTTTGAAGTAATATATCAAACACGAAAGACCGTGTTTGACCATATTTCCAAACACCGAGAAGAGAGTTGAAAATACGACGCACAGCGGAGTATTTTTCACGAACTTCGAGGTGTTTGGAAATGTGGTCAAACACGGACTTGAGTGTTATATATATCTTCTCAATCGAGATTAAAACTAAGGAGAAAAAGAAGAAATAAAATCGTAAAAAGCTATGCTAATAAAAATCAGATATCCGAACACCCTGGCGAAATCAGATATAGAGGTTTGACTGGAAATGACTCCCGCTATTACGGAATTACGGACACTTTCGTGGTACCAAAATGGCAATTTTATTGTTTTGCATCTCGAGGTACTTCTCAGGTGCTTCTCATATAACATAATTATGCTGTTTATTTTTTTTGTCAAAATACACTTCAAAAGACTTCTGGAATGTTTATTTTCACATCAATTCTTGTTTTTTTTTATCTGCACAATAGTCCTTGCTTCACAGACATTGTCTTTGTTATTTATTGCATGTTAAGGGAACTTTTTGTCTTACACCCCGCTATACGGACTCTCGCCATTACGGACACTAAACGACGTCCACGAGCGTGTCCGCTATAACGAGAGTTGACTGTATATTGAGGCTTCCCTGAGCTTTATTCCCAACTTCAACTCGTAACAATGTTGTAACTGTCGTAATAACTGTCGTAATATAGTTCCTCTTCTTGTTGTTATGACCGCGGTCATTCACTTTCAGATCCATCAAGACTCGGACTGACTCCCATGTAGGAAATTATTTTCGCAAGTTGCAACAGAAAACTGTATGCAAGAACACTTGCTATAAGCTAAACCAAATTTCTCCAAGTCATAGTTTTACGGATTCATATTGTATATCTACTCTTGGTCAAACTTCTAAAATAGTCAACGTTCCTTAACCCTTAACGTCCTAACCACGCATATATGCGTCTATAATTGGTCATGCTCTTTGTACCACTTGTGACGTCATCAATTTAACGCCACCAGATATTCTTGATAAGCAGATTATAGAGCTAGGATAGGTCTATCCGCACAACTGTCCGTTTTGGATATCGACCGCTTTCCGACGGAGCAATTGGAAGAAAACGTGATGAGTTTTTGGGGCAAAAATGGTGACAAAAAGGTCCATTATACCTACAATGGATCAAGAACCCATTTCCAAGGTTTACCCATTATAAATACCCAACTTTTTACGGGCGACAGAAAGGATATGAGTAGTAGAAGATAACGAGAATAAAAGGGCAAAAGAGAAAGGAAAGGAGAAGGGCAAGAGGAACAAATCGGAAAGGGCCAGCAAAAAAAAAAAAAGTCCAAATTTTGGCTTATGCGCATGCGCCCAATTAAAATATTGTACATTTATGTGCCTCATCTTCAAAGAAAACTTCCTTTTTAGTAGAAAATCGCTTTTTCAGTAAATGTGAGGTCCATTTAGCGTTATGGCAGCAAAAAATCGGATTTTACGGCAAAAAACGGCATTTTTTAGTGTCCAGTTAGGCTGTTAAGGGTTAAAGAATTGAATCGAATTGGACTAATAGTTCTCTGGTTGGTACACTTTAAAATAATAGTAGCTGACGTCACTGATATCTTCCCTCTAATCTTAGCCAAATTAACGTTGGGATTCACAGGCAATCTAGCTGATTTAGGCTATTTTTGCTAGAAATCTTGAAATTACACTCTATCAATTAGTTATTTCTTCACTGATCAGCAAAGTGTTATCATTAAACCGAAACTCATGGCCGTTACCATTTCATGTTATGTTCTGTGGACGTTTTGTTGTTTACTCTGAAAATGACGTAAAAAAGAGTAGGAATACGGTTGATTAACAACAAACCGTGTAGTAGTTATAAATTGTAGAGCGAAAATTACTCATCTCTATACTGCCTTCGCTAGAGTGCTCCGCAGTAAGACAACCTGTTCCTTTTGTAGTTTCGAAAACTATCAATTAAAGCTCAAACTCATTTGGGTTAGCAAGCCTCTGTCGCATAATCTTCCCTTTTAAAATGGTTCGAAAGGAATGCTTAATCTAACTTTGCATACGAACAAAGAAATCTTGAGATCATGACTGCGGAAGAAAATCTTAAATCAAACTCTAAAGGACTGACAGCTTGATGGGTCTGCCTACATAGTTCAGTGGCAATACGTGCTAAAACGTCTTCAGTGTTTAATGTTTTCTTCTAACTCTCTTTGTTGCACAATTCTCTCATTTTTAATTTTTCCAGTGCTCCCAGCATCTATATCAAGTTCTTTGTCTGGCCCTGTTCTACACTTACCAAAGTCAGAATGCCAAACTTCAATTAAACGAAAAAAAAGAAGATTGTACAAAAGATATATCTACATGTATTCAGGTTGACACTAGACAGATAAAAATAAAAGCGGAGTCCGTCGAGCGTATATATGCCCTACCGACCGCACAGCAGGTCAGATGCGTAACCGATTCGGCTACCGGAGGACTCCTGGACGATGTAAGAAAATAATAGCTAAATACTGTACGTGAAACAACAATAAAGGTAACAGACCAACTAATTTTTCTTTTACAAATCTGCATGTAAGAAACATTTTCAGACATGAAAGAGACTGGCGTCTTAATAACTTTGAGAATCTTTAAGTTTTTCCGTTCTTCTAACAATTGTAACTCGGAGTCCTAGAAAACCTTTTGTAGCTGCCAAAGCTAAGGCTAAAATTGAGTACTGTGCGAAACTCATATAAAATTTCAACAAAACCATTACGAAGAATTTTGAATAATTTTGCACCTTTTGGAAAAGCTTTTTTCAAGTCGGTTTTGTAAATCATTTGTTTGCTCTGGTATCTGCATCCTTCCTTAGGTCTTTGTATACTGATTTCGTGGTAATAGAGAGGGTTTAAAAAGAATCAGGGCACGGTGGGTAGATTAGCATTTTACGGTAACGTAGGGTTGATGCCCTTTGTTAGAAGCATTTTCACCTCAAAATTACTGCAAACGGAAGGAAGAAGATTGTACAAAAAATATATCTGTTCAGGTTGACACCAGATCTAGAAAGCAAAAACATGATAGAGGCGGAGTCCCCCGACTGGCGTTGAGCGTATATATGCCCTTCCGACCGCACAGCAGGTCAGATGCGTAACCGATTAGGCTACCAGGGGGCTCCTGGATGATTTAAGAAAATTTAATAGCTAAATACGCGAAACAATAATATAGGTGTTAAGACCAACTAATTTTGCTTTTACAAATGTGCTATTATCAAAAATTCAGACCTGAAAGAGATTCGCCTCTCAATAACTTATAGCCACCATAAGGGCTTTCATTCCTGTAAAAAAAGTAACTCACAGCCCTAGGAAACTTTTTATAGCTGCGAAAACTAGGGCCAAAGTTTATTTCTGTGCCAAACTCCCATAAAATTCAAACAAAACCATTAGGTAGAATTTTAAATAGTTTTGTAATCGTAAGAAAGCATTTTTTAAGTCGGTCGCTAAATCATATGTTTACAACTCTTGTTGTTTCATTTGCTCTGGTATCTCCATCCTTCGTAAAGACTCTGCATACTGGTTTCGTGCTAATAAAGAGGGCTTAAAAACAATCAAGGCATGGGTAGATTGAAAGTTTACCGTAACGTAGGCAGGTTTGATGCCCTTTATTAAAAAGCATTTTTTCACATCAAACTTCCCGAGTAAACGGAAAAAAAGAAGATTGCACAAAACATATATCTATTCAAGTTGATACCAGATCTAGAAAGAAAAAAGGAAAAGCGGAGTCCCCCGACGATAGGTGTTTCTGACAAACTAATTTTGCTTTTGCAAATGTGCCATTAACAAAAATGTTTAGACCTGAAAAGGATTGGCGTCTCGATAACTTATATATAGCCACTCTAAGGATGTTCGCTCTTTTAACAATAGTAACTTGTATAGTAACCTTTTATAGCTGCCAAAGGGCTCAGAGCCACATTAAAGTTCTGCAAATGCAAGGAGGCTCTGAACCCTATGTACAAATATATTTCAAACTTTACCAAAAGTTGCGTCTTAGTCATGCTTAAAAAATATTACCGTTCCGTTTTTGAATTTTAAGCCCCTAAAGCTGTTAATAAGGGTGTTTTAGCAGATCACACTGTTGCTATGATAACCTATTTTGTCACGAAAATGATAGCAATGTGTTCACCAATGATTGGGCAGTTTTGTGATACGATGATTTTAGCATCAAATGATAAAGTGTGGTGATAACGACCCATCAAAATCTAAATGTTGGAAACTGTTTTGGACCACCTTAAATCATATGTTTACAACGCTTGGTGTTCCATTTGCTCTGGTATCTTCATCCTTTTGAGGTATTCGCATATTGGTTACGTTCTAATAAAGAGGACTTAGAAATACATCTTTTCGAGCAAACATCAACGAATTTGTATTTGATCATTTTTCAGATAGTTTCTATTTAATGCTCAAGAAATTCCTTGCGATACTATAATCAGTTCGAGTTCATTATAATGTCATATAGCAATGCATGTAGTCCACTTTCTCCTCGAGCAATATCGAATTACGTAGGTAGATAGGTACTTAAGCACTTGTGAGTGCCAGAGCTTCTATCTGGCATTCAGTTGTTGATGCTTTCATGGAACGTCTTCTCGATTCACTGACAATTATAAACAATGCCGTACAAACAAGTGAGTGTCCAGTGCTGATAACCTAATGTATGCTACTCAATGGACACCATGTCTTGGTCAGGTCACGAGGGTGTGATGCTGCTTTTGCTGCTTGTTACCTTGGTTATGTGTTTTACAGCTTCTTTTATTGTTCTCGTGTTAAATGAAAACTATTTGTTTCTTGTTTTCTTTTAGTTCAGTACGCAGTGTTTGTTTATGGCTGCTTCAAGGAATGGCGCAAAAACCCACTTTGGTCATGTTCTTACTGCTTGGCTTTTCTTCTTCCTCTCAACGATTTGCGGGGAGAAATTGATGGTCTAGTTAAAACCAACGTCCTTAAAAACCTCTCAAACACTGGGAACGTGGAAATACCCACCTTGTTCGCGACAGTGAAAGACACTGGGGCTATTGATGTCTGTTTTGATGAAGATGAACAATATGATGTTAATGTGAAGGACTTGCGGGCAGACAGTTGGTGTAATCGACGTACACAGACAGAGTTAAAGTCGCGCTTCTCCATCTTTAAAGCTGTGGAGCACGATGCAATGGAAGAGAGACATTTCTGAATCCCTGTGAGTACAACTTATGTATTTTTTAAACATGACAAGTAGCTTAATGTCACCCTTGTATCTTTGGCATTTGAGATTTACAGATATAACGCTACATTTTTTACTAAGGCAATATTATGGTCGGTCAACAGTTTACATCACATTGTAAAATTGCTTTGAAAATCTCTGGAAACGTGTCAGGTGCAAACAAAGGTGACTTCTTAAAAATGAAATAATGACAAGATCAAAATAATACTTAAAATAATAAAGTCACGGATTACATTCCAATCCAATCCAAATTTATTATGAAAAAGAAACCATAGAAGGGAAGGTAAAAGTAAAGCCTGTATACGATCCAAGTGGCCCATCAGGCCGGACCTTATCCCCGTTTCTGTAGCATAACGCGACCAGGAGTATTTCTACCCCCTGCCCCCCACCTGGATGGGATGTAGTCCATTGCAGGGTAGCCCCAGCATCAAATGCGCCGGTACCCATTTATACACCTGGGTGAAGAGAGGCACTATGAGAGTAACGTTTCTTGCCCAAGAACACAACAAGATGTCCCCAGCCTGGTCTCGAACCCGGACTCCAACCCGGACTCCTCAATCCATGAGGTCATCGAGGAAAAGTCAGAAGTTATCCTTATCGAGGACGTTGCCAACTTAACATATACAATTTAACTATAATGAAAATGTGATAAAATGCAATTAAAAATACAATTCAAAGCTGAAGGCTTCAACTTATGTTAAAAAGGGTTTAACTCTTATAAACTTCGGAAACATCAAATCACAAAGGCATTAACATTACCGTAATTCAGCGATTCGGTATAAACCCTACAAAGCTGCTAGTCTAGCCTTATCGTCTGTTACTGTAACAACAAAAAAAATAAGAGCCTAGAATAATAAGGGTTAGGAAATTTTGCTATTCAAGGCGACTGAAGATGATATTGAAATTTCTATTGACATGAAAATGAAATGTTTGAAATGTGGCATACAACTGCACCGCGCCATGCAATCAACCGCTAAAGGGCTTGTTTATATGACGAAAAGTACATAGTGGGTGGAAGTGAGAGTATCTTTGCCGAGAGGGTGTTTTGAAAAAAGTTGTTCCTGCTAACACGCCCAAAAATTGTTCCTATTGATTTCATGCATGCTCCATAAGTCACGACTTGGGTCTTGAAGGCGAGTCATAGCCAAAGGGCTTACATGGGAAAAGGTTAGCTCAGTCTTCCCCTCCCCCCCCCCCTAGGGCCACCCTTCACCTTGCCCCTCCTCCCCAACTTTGAGATTCATCTTGTAAAAGCATCGGCGCTATAAAGATATGTATTAAAAGTTATCCTACCCAGGGTGGCTCAGTACGGAGTGTAATACAGTACTACCAGGAGAGCGTTTCCTTCCTCTAAACAGCCCTACAATGTAATATAGCAATGGCTGTATCATGGACAATTCCCTAACTCACATAATTGTGCCTTTAAATTGACGAGTTCAATGCCAGAGCAGCTTCCTGTGTATTTTTCTCAATATGGACTTTTTATAGTAAAGATTTTCTTCATTTCTGTACCAGTTTCCAGTTGGCGACTTCCGACGACATTGGCTTCAACCGGAAGTGTTGTATCAGAAAAGGAGAAAGTAGTAACACAGAAAATTTACTCACACATATTACTTCCAAGACATACATTATCTGTAGTGCTTGCTGTAAGTTATTTAGCTTTTTGAAAACGTTTTGGTTTACCAAAAAGAACGCAGAAAAAACAACCAACAAAATTATGTAGGCAATGAGTATTTATCATTTGTGCCTGCTGTTAATGAAATATACAGACTGTTTAATCTTTTAATAACATGGTAACGTTCGCCCCGTTTTGTCATTACACTAATCATGCTACGCAATTTTGAAGATATAAATTTTATTAAGTGGATAAATGTATAAAGGTGTAAAGTAAAGCCCAGTTTAGAAAAACTAAAAGGAACGCCGGACTAACTATCATGATCTTAAACAACACTTTGGCAAGTTTAATCTGTGGGCTTAAATGGTGGCTTAGCTGCAATTATTTCTAGATCATCTTGAACAGTCTCATCCCACGGGACAACGCCCGGCCGATAGGAAAAATAGATTTTACCTAGGCATCTCGAGATCTGTTCAGAGGGGACAGTGTAATTCTCACACCTCCATTTGGAATTCAACGCTTCCCTTATATACTCAGCTGCAGCTAGCCTTTAAACCAATAGAGCTATTGAACAGCCATATATAATTTGGGATTCTTTGGTAAATGTAATTCATTTTTTACCAGGTGCTGCGCATGACATCGCCGCTGACATAGCTGAATATAAATTCCCTAATATTAGGCCTCTATCATCGAATGAAGGATTTTTTTAGCTCTGTCTAAGTTTAAAACGAACAAAAATTGTCCTGTTGTTCATCAGCCAGCCACGCTTGTTTTATATTGCTAAACCATGCCGGTCTCTCTGTATTCTGCTGCGATGTTTTCGTTTCGCTTGGGCCTCTTCCTTTCAGGTTTTTCTGTGCAGATCTTCTACGTTTCGAGAGTCTGTAAGTTTTAACGCGATTTGCAAGCGTGGAGAACGATGTTATCTTAAAGTCCATTCCGATTATTGATGAGAAAATCGGAAGCGTCACGAGGTAGCTACGAATGATTCTCGCCCACACTCGGCTCTTCGCCGCGTATATGATTGGCTTGACCACGCAGTGACACCACATGATCCATTTGAGGGCTGTTTCGAAATCGTGTGGAAAGGAGCCGACGCCCAGTCCATCTAAAAGTAGAATGAAACACGCGGGAAACACTTGAAGTAAACTTGTCCCTATCACTACTTTGGACGTTGAGGCAGATTTCGCGTAAACGTTGATCGCCAGCTTCTGAGCGTTCGACAGGGACACAGGGGACACTCTGTGCCTGTTTAGATGAATGACCTTGTTAATTTGGTAGTAGCTGTAAAATATCAAAAGTAATGGTAACACTGCAAAGATACCTATAGTGACAGTAACAGAAAATACTTCCAAACCGTTCAAAGGTTTTTGTAGATATCTTTGTGCACACACGTAAAATCCTTGGAAGAACACGACTTCCACTCGATAGGTGAACAACGGTAGCCACGGAAATGATCCGACGAAACTCACACACCAAGCTACTCCAGCTAATTTCATGGCATCTTTAATATCGATAGCACGTCTTGACGGTCTCACGATCACTAAATATCTATCAAATGCGATTATTACCAGCTGCAGGATGGTAATCTGCGTGAAGAACAGGTTAAAGAATCCGTTCGCAGCACAGAATTTGTCTCCAAAAATCCAGCCGTCACAACCGACGGAAATCAGTGCGAATGGAATCACAAGAACACTTGTCCCAAGATCGATAATGCTTTGACTCACAATGAGAATGTTAGTTGCTGTTTGCATGCGTATGTCCGCGTAGACCGCATGGATGACAATGGAATTGCCGGCTATTGACGCGAGCATCGCCAAGGCTAGTGGAATTATTTTAAAGACTTTGGAAGCTGTCGGCGAAGTCATCGCAACATCAGTCGCCAAGAAAAGCATTTCTCCATTGGAATAATTGACTGCCGTGTTGTTTGAGGAGGTCATTTTCCCAGAAAAATTAATCACGTCTTTGCAGTTGTGTTTTCGCGGTTGTTTGGAAGCTCACAATGTGTGTTCAGTTCTTCAATTCTGCCACCTAAAAAGGAAAACAAATTCATTCATTTCACAGCCTTTTTTTTAATTTAAGCGGCTTTCCGGAATAATAGCCAAAGTTCTTTTGGCGACTAATCCGTCTTAAATTAATATTCGCCTGAAAGGAATTATTCACCAGGAAGAATTTATTCTGTAAGATAATAAATACCGAACACGATTTAGGCACAAAAGTCCTTAATATGCCATTTCCTTTTTTCATTGTTGTTTTGTGAAGATGGCAATGAAATCTCATGGAAAAACAACCAAAGAAAACAGAACAAAGCAAAATGCAAAGGATGCAGTTTGAAAAATAACAATTAAATCGGCAGTGTTTTGGTAATTTTAAAATGAATGTAGTAGAAATTTTAATAATTTTAGCGATTTCAAATCTTTTGATTTCTTTTGTATGGCACGAACTCGTCAGCTATCGGCTTACTAACCTATCGTTCTTAAAAAAACTGCTTTTATTATATCTCTGCGGTATTCTTCTGAACAGTCCCCTATAAATGTCTCGTGATTTGCACCGAGTTTCTTAACGTTTGTGGCAAACATAAGCCTCAAAACGTCCTGTTTTCCTAAAATTTTCGAACTGACTCGATTTGCTTTTCTCGTATGTCAGTCATTTGAACCTTGACTAATAAGAGATATTTATTATTTATTTATTTATTTAATTGATTGATTTAGAGTGATTTTCGATTGAGTGTCGTAAAACCAAACCAGTTACTTACCAATTCGCCTATTCAGCCAATCTCAAACCGTAACCGTCTCAAAACCAAAGTAATTACCTGATTACTTTCGACACTCAACTAAAAACTGCTCCATTTATTAATTTATGTATTTGATTAAGGAAACAAACCAAATTAAACAAAGAAAGAAGTCGAGTCCATACAAGATCAAATCTGAAGGTTATTCTCATCAATATAGAACTGAAGCTCCGGAATTACAAAATACTTTTTCAAGTTCTTCTGACTCGGTTATAGCTTTTCTTGTTAGAGATATCTTACAGATTTGAGGCCAAAACCTCTAGATTATGGTTAAAAAGGCCTAATTTGAGTAATGCATTAATTGGTTACCAACTTGACTTAAGAGCTGTAGAACGTTTGCTTGCTTGTTTTATTATTCGCTAATAGCAACCATCCCACGCTTTAATTGTCGTTTACAGTTGTTACATTTTTGGCCCAAACATGAGTAGTTTTGCGTTTGCTTATCAAGAGGAGTAAGGCACTGTCTTTTGCCCCAGAAGGTGTGTTCAAAGACTAGACGTATGTTTGTTTTTATACAAGCAGCAAAAACCCTTACCATTTGCGTTCTGTATTCGCTTTTTTCTTCGTGAAAAGTGAATCATTTACTGAGTGTGTGATCAGAACATGAAATTTTATTTTGGTACACAGTCGTGACGCTTGCCATTCGGGTTGAATGTGTTGCCTAATTCTTTTTAATCTCTTTACACTGGACTCCAGGCGAGCTGCACACTCACAAAGATGACATTGGAATTAATCAATTATTTACAGCCGGCATTTGTTTTCTAACATAATAGACTCTTTAATCCTGGGTCAGTTTTAATGGAAGCAGTGTTCGTTTTTCGTGACCGAACCCTGGAAAACAAAACCCGAATACATGCCAAACATTTGTTACACTCAAAGCACTACTGTGGCGTTGTTTCTTTTATTTGTAGGGTAGCCGCCAATAAATTGGACGACTTGCTATTTATATTATTCATGGTGGAATTATGAAAGTTAACGGTTAGCAATAGTTTTTAGTTTTATATCTGAGCTGAAACTTCCAAGCGATTTTTTGGATTAAAATTTCAACGAGTACATGGAAACCTCTTAATAACAATAGTCTGTGGAAAAAAAACCGACCAGACACGAAACCATGAAGGTCCGATATAATAAATTTCTTGCTATGTATAAGGGTGCTCCTGAAACTAAATGGTCTTGTGATTTGTCTTATTTCGGTCAACCCAGGCCCTTGTTATCCCATTGTGGTTGCTTAGCTTTCGTTCGAATTTAAACACGCGCGGTTTTGATGGGTAAATACACGTCGTTTGTGTTGTCTGAAGTTGAAAGCTGGTCTTTTGAACTGAAAAAGTGACCGTCACTCTTAACTTGTGCAAGAGAGATCAACCGTACCGTTCTGACAAGTGTCAAGAAGAACGGGGCTGTTTACCATCTAGGATGGGTCAGGAGATCGACTTATAGCATTCCGATTCAATTTTTTTATATATTTAGCTAAGGATTGTAAGCTAACTAGAGTGCGCTTTTTTACAAATGCATGGAAAACTGAAAACAAACCTCAAACTGAAGAGCTATCTCTGGTTTAGAATTCACCAGACAGGACGATCATCGTGTCTTTCACTTGACCCAAACTTCGCAGACAAGCATGTAAATCTAGATTGCGTGGAGTGCACCTACGCTAATGAGACTATCCACAGTGATAAACGTTTAAGTTTATTTCATTAATTTACCTGTATTGAAATTTAAATTTTTGTGCATTGTACCGCTTTTTGCCGGAACTTTTCTCTGCGTCATCAAATATTTGTACGCTATTAACGCAAAAAGCAAAATAGAAGAAAAAAAGGACTGTTGATAATAGCACATCCTCGTTCGTAACGTGTAAAGCGAAAAATACATTGCTGACATTTGCTCTGAAAGAGGATTTCATCTTAGTCGAAACATTACCGCCTTTTTATCGGTTTTTGGATGTTTTGAAGGTTCAACTGTATATAAACGTCTGGTCACTTTAAAAGCATTGAAGATCTATAGAAAAATTTTTAAACGTTGTTTTAACCATGATTATAATCGCGATAAATTTGGTTCTTTGTTTTATTTTTGAAAGATATTTTCATTTGGTAGCTATTCCAGACGACTTAAAAAACATCACATTAAAACTTCTCAATATACACAAATAACTTAATTTACGACAGAGAATAAATAGCTTGCATATGAGTAAGCTTGGGTGCAACTGTATAATGGTCTTCTTCCCTTAATCTACAGACTGAGCTGTTAAAATGTCCTAGTAATATATTCCTTTTAAGTCATTTTGTTTTTTCTAAAACAGATAGAATTTAAATGAAAATATTGAGGTTATATAATAGTCAGTTTGTCTAGTTCTGAGGCTCAAAGGCAGATATGTCACTAAACAACCACTCGAGAAACTTCTTTTCACTCCTTGACAATATTGCAGGTTTTTCCCAATAATATATTCCTTTTAAGTTATTCTGCTTTTTACGGAAACAGAGAGAATTTGAATGAAAATATCGAGGCTACCTTATAGTCAGTTTGTTAAAGTTTTAAGGGTCAAAAGTAGAGATGTTACCAAACAAACACTCGTGAAACTTTTTAACAACATTGCAGGGTTTTTTCAAATGATTTAAAACACTTATATCGGCACAGCGTGTCCCGGCAACAAAAATGTTGCGACAAAATTTGCTGCAAAATTTCGCGACCTCACGCCATGTTAAACGATGGATTTGAATTACCGTTCAACGCAAGAATGCCACGTTCATAGTCTCCTCCTTAAAGAATCGTCAATTGTTCCACTAAAAAATCAAGAAGCTTGGCATTTTACCTCGAAGACGTTCTCAATCTCGTCTGACTGCTGACAGCTTAACTCTGACGGGAAAATGTCCTATTTAATTATTTATTCTGTTTTCTTTTTCTTCTCGTTCTTATTTTTGAGTTGACGTCAAAAGGAAATTGCATGGAAGAAGAACAAAAGCAAATCAGCATCGAAGAAGCTGCGATCACCTTAACTATGTATAAGCAAAATTACCCAAAGAAAAAAAACCGTGATCTGATGTCGTTCTGATGTATGAATGTAAGCTTTCGTTTAATACTTTTCTCTTGGTCCTCAGGACATGAAATCCGTTTGAAAACTATATATAGTAGGTAAATTAGCTTTGCAGTGTCGAGTTCTCACTATAAAATCCCTAAATGGCAGTTTTTTTTCATTAAGCAATTTTAAAGTATACGTTATTTCCGGCCACCGCTTGTATTGCTTTTCGTTTTCGTAAACACAAGAAAGATTTCACGAACTTTTGACGTTCTTCGGAAAATATTTCAATTGCCTTCGCAGACAAGAGATTTTTTCCATTAGCTAGAAATGTATTTTGCTAGATCGAATTTAAACGCGTAAAAAATGGTAAAATAACAGTTTTCATCTTCCTTCCTATCGTGCAATTATGATTTGACAAAAAAAACATTGCTACTTGATGTGCACCTGGTTTGCAAACTTGTTCGAGGTATTCTGCCTCAAAGATAAACAAACGTGAGGTTTACTCCTATTTTAAAATTGAACAACATTTTGAGTCATTTTCGATGATGAGTTAAGGTTCACTATAAATAATACACCCTCAAAAGTATTGTCTTCCTTCTTTGGAATCATGAGTAAAATATAAAATAATTTTCTGTTCTCGGAGCGCAATATAAATAATACAGTTACCAGAGTGCCAGCCAAAATAGGAATATTTGGGGAACAGGGCGAAGGGAAGACCTAGAAAGAAGGTATATATAGTTTATTTAGAACCGATTGAAAGTTGCCAGTTCTAGTTCTGGCTTTAACTAATGGTGACAACATAGGTTTTACTGTATTTTCTAACTGCCTCTGCGTCAGATATGACTTATAACTCAGTTGATAACCATAGTGAAAGGCTGTTAATACACACAATCTGACCCAAGGCGATAAGTGAACATTAATAGGAGAGCCATTACTGAAAGGACAAAGTTCTGATAAATTTAGCACTCAATGAAGAGCTCGCTTGCTTATATTTTCTTCTTTGTCTTAAGGAAAGCCAGTTTCTTTTTCAACTACATCAGTCTCGCTGAAAGACCTGTCTGATAATCTGAGATGTTTGCCTTGCGAAAACAGAATCCTGACTTCCTTAGTTTATGCATAGACTTGGAAATTGAAGTAAAATTTTGTCCAGACTGACAATTTTGATGATAGGCTCAAATTCGCTATAATGTTTGGAACAGGCTATCTTCACGTTCTCTCGAAGGGACATGTAAACCTCTTATGAGGTTTAACCAAGCGTTTTAGATCAAGGTGCGCCATCGTCGCCATTATTTGGCCATGACCTCCCACCGTTTCTTGTCGTTACTTGGCCTTATTTTTATATGGTTTGTCGTCATCCCGGCTTTGGCTAAGGTGAGATGAGAGGCAAAACAGACGACCACAAAACGTTTAAACACACTTAGGTTACCTTACAGTCCTTATTGAATTCCGTAGCTTGTAAGTTGACGAAAAATATAACTCATCGGAGATTCCGCCCGAAAAATTATGCACCGGTGACGTAGAATGTACTGAGAGATTCGTGCAATGCCTCTTATTGGTTGATTGGAAGATAAAGGCGAGAAGCGACCAATCAAAGAACGTGGTTTTGGTTGTAGATATCCGCATGGAAATTGGGAATCGAATTCACTGATATCATGTGTCTCTCTATCGCGAAGGATTTGATGAGCGCGCGATGGGAAATGTCTGTTATAATTTATTAAACTGCGATCTGGTGAATTTCTTCAAGCTTCTAACTATATTTGGTATTGTCACTCGTGATCGCGCGATTCTCAGTGTTAGGAGAATGTTAATTAGGATGCAGAAAAGTAGCCCTGATCGCAATTTATCAGACAATGCTGTGGCTTCCCACGGACTCGTTTTGTTTGTTGTCTTCTTGAGCGCCAATTAGCAACCATTGCCAACAAGTTTATCATCTTTTCTACAATATTTTAGCTTGACAATTAAGAAGTGCAGCGCTTTTCTAGTCATGACAAGGACGACAATTTATATAATTTTAATGTATGTTTTCAAAACACCCAAACATAATAACGTGTTTTTCATTACAGCCATTACAGCCAGCCATAGCCAAAAATTATGATAAAATGTGACGGAGGCATTTTAATGAAATAAGTCCAGTTACTTAATTGATTTATTGCATTGAGTCAGTTGGCTTCTAAAGCCTTTTGTTAAAAGAAGCGTCGTAATTTCTTGAAGAAGTAAGAAGAAAGACGAAATAAGAAAACGTATTTCCGTCAGCTGTGCTTGTTATTGTAAAATTCACATCAAACAAGAAATCCAACGATCTGCATAAATACAACTTCAATTCAGCATATGCTTAAAAACTTGAGAAGTGGGCACTTGAGAAATATTGATTATGAATGACGCGTGAGGTAAAAAAGAAGGAAAAGTGTATAGATCTCGCGGGCGGTGACGGAATAGAAATATGCCTAATTCTACTGTATTATCATTTTCATATATGACTCCAGTGAAACTGTCCATATGTATAGCAGCTATAAACTTTTATTTGCTTCAGTGTTAATTCTGGCTTTTATTACTAATCACACCCATTTAATTCTTCGAGTCCTTTTGAATTAGAAGCGAACAAAGCGAGAATAAGTAAATAAAGATATAGAAAAACAAATAAATTATGCTAGAGAGCGTGCGACGGTTACACCGCTCCCTTGTGCTCATATGGTTACATGTATATAATATAACTAGATAAACAGTACATTTAGCATAGGTTCAAACAAATTTAATTGTAAAGTTATTTAAACCGGCATAAATACAAGCGCACGCCAAACAGCACCGCGTACAACATAACTTTAGTGGGCGTATCCCCGATATCAGTTGGTAACCTTGAAGCTTTGAAACAAAAAGTATTCTTCTTGTTAAATTTAAATATACCCGGGTACAAATACTATATGTCTTATTTAACAAATGAAGAAGCCTAAGCCGTGTATTACACTGTGATAAAACACGACGGGCATTTGAGAACTCGAGGGAAAGGTAGAAAACACTCGCCTGCGGCTCGTGCTTTCTACATTTCTCGAGTGTTTTCAAATGCCCGGAGTGTTTTATCACAGTGTAATACACGGATTAGGCTTCTTCAATAAAACACGCTTTTTCTATGTTTTATACTCTGATAAAACATGGGTTTTTGACCAATCAGAGCGCGCGCAGGGTCCTATCTATGTTATAAAATAATATGGCTGACGGAAGTTATCGATTATCGATTAAGGGAATATTCTTCTTTTTCAGTGTTTTTTTTTTAATCGATATCGCGATGAGAAGTAACCATAATTATACTGTACATGTCAGAGTCTGTTAAAGCAAACAGAAGCTATGTTCCGATATAACCGCACATTAATAGCGTTATCCAAGGAAACCTTGAAATATTTAATTTACATGGCTTTGGGTCATGTACATGAAGCAGCTCTCGTAAGGTGTCACATGAATGGCTCGACAATTAAAGATGATTTCCAGTCCGCACTGCGAACTCTCGAGAGTTTGTCTACGTTTTTTGTTTTGAGTCATGTAAGACGTCACAAAATCTAACATTTCGCAGTTACATACATGAAGCAAGTCAACCGCCATTATGGATGCAAAGCTTGAAGAGACAACGTCGTAGCTGTAAGAATTGTTAAAAAAAGGATTTTAAATGCCTCAAAGATAAGGTAAGCGGTTTCTAACGACTAACAACGGCTGCAATAGTAAAACAATAGTAGCTTAAGAGAGCTGCTACACTTTGGACCGTCAACCATAAGGGAATAAATAATACGGTGATGGCACATACATGTCATGATCAATCTGAAAATGACGCAGTGTTACGTGCAATCGTTAAACAGTAAAAAAGAGTGTATATGAGACGTGGTAACGCAACGGTATAATACAAAAAATTATATCGTAGAATATTTTAAAATTGTATTCTCAGTTGGTTTACAAGTGGAAATCCTCAGTTGGCTTAGAAGCTAGTGGAGTATAACCAGGAACTCTAGAACTTCGTTTCTGCGCTGCTGGGCTGTCAAAGTTTAAGAAACAAATGTTGGATTAGAGTTATGAAACAAAGTCCAAAGACACGGATTACCCACCGAAACAGTAGAATACTCTCTCCCGTTCACGACACAGAACCGTAGCCAGTATTAGCAAACAGAGGCACGTTCCTCAGTCGTTTATTTTTTTTGTGTGTGATTCTAGGGTTGTTTAAATGTAGTCATCATAAACACACTAAGAAGAGAATTTAACCACAGACCCTGCCTCAGTCATATTTTTTTGTCTGGCTACGGCCCTGCGAAATCTTTCTTTTACAGCTTTTACATAAAAAGCGCTTTAAAATAACCTATGCTGTTGGAGTGGGACAATGCAATTTATTTATAATTTTGTTGCTTACACGTTCGTATTTGATCGAGCTTACTAAGTTCTTAGGTGCAAGATTGATTGATTGAGAACGAACTTCACATGTAAAACTGTTTTCAAAACTGGCACTGAAGATTAGAACGGTTTTTGATTTTTCCTATCAGGTGTACTGTATGTTGCTATTCACAGTTCTCTTAATGGAGAGCTAGTTGGAAAATATAGTAAATCCTCAGCTATTGACGCCAACCAACTTGTCTTGCAACGGCGTAGTATATGATTTACCAGTCAGGCGATCACGATAGGTTGATCTGTACTGAAAGCTTTTTCGGTAAATCAAGCGGTCCTTTTTGCGACAGCCCTGAATAGGTGCTGCGCTTGTACTCTAAAAACTGCCGGCAGCTGTATATTAATGCAGAAAATCAGCTTACCTCCTCGAGGTGAACAGAAGGAGCTACGTTGGCGTTTGAAGGCTCTGGTTCAGTTGTTTGTAGTTTGTTCTCTTCTCCAATGTACTCCGTTGTTTGGTTAGCTTCGCCGTCACGCTTTCGTCTCATTCGACTCTTGACAAGGTACTAGTGGATGAACAAATCAGCAAATAAATGAATAAGCAAAGAAAGATAGAAAGGAGGGAGGAAGGAAGGAAGGAAGGAAGGAAGGAAGGAAGGAAGGAAGAAAGTAAATTGTTTTTTTCAGAGGAAGGAATTGATCAGTCATATATACCAAGAAAACGTTACGGGTTAGCACAAAAATAGTGAAAATGATCAAGTTTATTCTCATCCAGTCAAGTTAATTTGTCGCATGGTGGGAGCTAAGAAGTAGAAAGAGGAGTAAGATCTAGAAGGAGTAGCAGTAGCAGCAGCATTAATAGGGAGTTTAAGAAGCTACTACGGCAACGTCGAGGACAACGTCGATTAAAAAATGAATTTATATTTTACCTACGAATCTCGCGATACTCTTGAGTCATTTACTTTGTTTATCACTGTCAAAACTATGACGAAACTGAATCTGGGACATGGCGATAAATTTGATATAGAAATTTAAAAAATTAGCCGTCGTGGTTCACGTTCTCCAGACAACGCAGAATTTGGTCATTTCACGTTGTTGTTTTGCAGAGGACGGCTAAGAAATGTACCAAGAATTATAACGCACGTGCACAGCCATTGTTCCGCTCATTAAATCTTTTGTTTAGCGACGTTCCCGTTGCCGTTGCCGTCGTGGTTTTCTTAAACTCCCTATTAGCTACCGCTGCGGTAGCAGTAGAAGGAAGAGGAGGAGGAGGAGGAGGAGGAGAAAGAGAAAGAGAAAGAGGAGTCAGAAAATAGAAAAGGAGAAAAAGGGGTAGCAGAAGGAGGCGCTAATCGCACACAGTTTCACTTACCACCACAACCAAAATGCTGACAATGATGATCAAGACACCAACTGCTATTCCGATAGCGATGTAGGTTCTTTCCATTTCTGTGAAGCCGGTAGGCTTAGATGGAGCGTCCTCGCCTTTCGCCGAAACTTTTTCGATCTATAAATACATAATGCATCTTACGCAATGACAAATACGTAAACAATAAAAAACATTACCTCAACGATATGTATTAAGTTCCTTTTTAACGAAATGTCCAACGAAACTCCCGGGGGGTGTTCTGTAAATTTTTGGGAGTAGGGGTGTGCCGCTGGAATACTGAAATCCTCACCCTATACTAGACCATGATCAGCTTGATTTTGCAATCCTATTCAAGGCAACAAAAACCCCTCACCCTATCCCAGACTAGCCATTTACATGCAGAACCTTTATCACTATCGTAGTCTAACGAACGCTAACCAGTACAAACTCACATCTGTTATGTGAAGTTCTCACTTCCGAGCTTCAATGTCAGTTATACAACCTTGGGTTAAGAACCCTATTCTAGTCTTTATTTATACATTATTTATACACTGGCCACTTTTCTGGTACATTATACGCTATTCTAGACCAAAACTGTCTGATTTCTATGCCCTATCTGAAACTGTCTGAAAACCATACCCTTCACAGCGGCACGTATCCATATAGCTTATATATGGGCGTACTTTCCCCGCTACGAAACTCCACTTGTCTTTAGAAAGAACATGATCTGTGTGTACTTTGATGTTGTGTCTCTAATTGGTTAGAAACGATTCCAGCATTCCAGAGACTAAAAGATTAATTTTTTTTATTATGTTGTCGAAAACATCAGCTCTTTGCATGTCTACCTTGATGACAGCTTCTGCGTCCGTAATAATGTTTTTCACACTGGCCCACAGATAGAAATAGCAAATGCACAGTGATAGTTAGGAAATTTAACCACGTTACCTTCAATTCAAATACTGGTCCAAACAGTTGCCCGAGATTATTTTCAGCCAAATAATAAAGGACATTGAACGCTTGTTTAGTCATGTCTTTGTCAACATTGCCGTCAGCTTTAGTCACGTAAAACAACAGTGATGCCTTATCAACGTTGTTTTTTGCAGGGCAGTTATCGTCAAAATTAATGAGGTATATCTGCGTTGCATTAATAGGTTCGCCGTCCTGAAGGAGTAATTCGGCAAGTTTTGTCTTGAAATATGTTTCCATAAGACAAAATTCTGTCCAGGTAAATTTGAAGTCCATTTGGATGTACACTGAAGGTAAAGGTTTAGTAGCTCCTGCGGTGGAGAAAAAGGAAATTGAGCCTGTAAGCATATCTGAGATATATAATGGAAATAGGAGTCCGTAATCATACGGGTGATTAACAAAATAGAATGACTGTTAAGTTTCTTTGAAAAGGTTCACCGAAGATAAACCTCCACAATTTTACAGAGTCACTCATTTGAATTGGTTACTCAAAAAGTGGTTGCAATCAATGTTGTGATTGGTGGATTTAGTTGAGAAGATTAAATTGAGAGGACTTAAAATGATTGGCTCATGTAACTGTCTGATTACAGGTGTCCGATTACAGCCAACTGTCCGATTACACAGCCCGATTACAACTTTGCAGATTAATTAGCGCAAAATACAGCAGTTTATGCGCCAATCACATTTGAAGAAATTGTAATTGTTATGATTAAGCCAGTAATATGACTTAGTCACTCAAGAAATGACTGGTTTGTTTTTGTTGTGTTTTTTTTGCGTTCTATTGCGAGAAAATTATTGATTTTAAGTATTTCCTTACCTGTCACTAGATATGGAGTGCAAATCAAAACTACGAAGCCTAATGATAAAAAGGTCATCTTTTCAAAGCTGAAAAAAAAAACGTTTATGAGTTGACTGAAGGCTAGGAAGGCAAGTTCCCATAACCCGACTTACATGTTACGTAAACTTCAACTTCAGCCTTCGTTTCCCTTCAAGATTAATAGACCCTTTAGACCCTTTCAATAGATCAATAGACCCTATTAGCTTGGGAGGTTTATTCCCTGTTACAGACCACGTGATATTCTCTAGAGAATTGTTTTTTATCCATTTAAAAACTATTCATTCATATACACACAAGTATTTCCAAAGAATTTTCCAGAGTATCATCACATGGTCTGAAATAAGGCAACAAACCGCTCGAGCTAAAAAGGTCTATTTATATATCACCAGATGGAAATAATTATTACGCGGCTTTCAAATAGAGTTTGGGCAACTATTCACTAAAGAGGATCGAATCGGAAGTCACCTATTGACAAAGACCCTGCAGCAACTACGTACTAAATTGGCCAGAGCAACAAATAATCAAAAACTGAAATTAGCGTCGTTGTTAGTGAAAAAAGAGAAACGCTTTCATTGTAATGGCGTCGAATGTATGGAGAAAACAAATAGGGAAATGTCTACACCGATTTGAGAAGACGGGCGAAATATCCAGATAGAATGTATAGCAGGCAGAATTCGCCCAATTACGTGCACTGCAGCTTGACGCCAACTTATTACGCTATTACGAAATCGAACCAAAGTACGCAGAGGAGAACTTATATGCAGATCTTTCTGGACGCTGCGAGTATCAAAGTCAGCATTCATCTATACAATGCAATTGTCATTACTGATTTGCATTGACAATGTCGGCTTGCCATTTTCAATTAATGAACTTGTAAATAGTAGAAGAGTTAATTCTCCTGATCAGTTCAATGTTACATTTCAAAGTCGTGTGCATTAACCTCTCGTTGGAAGTTATACTCGCTGTCGAAAAAAAACATATTTTACAAAGACCTCATCAGTAAATGACGCAGAATCATCTGGTTAAGCGTGAGCCTTGACTAACATTATAATACAATCTCTTTCGAGGGTGTCTTTACAAGCTTAACAAGATAAATAGAAAATCTGAATAATATTCAAGGATTGTCGCAAACTTTCCATATTCCCTAATCGTAAGTAAATCATCGTTTTGTTGGGAGAATATTAACGCAAACTTTTACAATAACAATTGAACTCAGAATTCCACTTTGAATTTTTTTTTTGATTTAACCCGCTAAACACGTGCCGTTTTCAAAAGTTCATAACTTCTCGAAACTCCTGAACTTCACATTCGCAGCTAACATTTATTATCTCAATAAATAACCAGATAAGCTAATTAGATATAAAAGCAGTCGCGGATTTACTATTTAGCTCATTTCATGTGGAAACTTAAAGCAATCGATTTTATTAAATCCCATCAATTTTACCTCCACAGTGTGAAAATGCTAAGTCATTTCCCTTTCCTTTTCGTCAATGACTCACGTACGTTGTTTAGTGCGTTTGACGTGATTGTGAAATCGAACAACTGAAGCACGCTTTCTGGAACAAAGCTTTACGTTTCTTTCTTTCTGACCCGCTGTTTCGTCAACACTGTTTTGAAATACAGGTACGCAGTAAAAAAAAAGAACTATAAATCCGAATTACGAAAAGTGCATACGAGTTTTGGTGGTTTATGCACTGGCCACCGTGACGGGATAACTTAAACCGTGGTAAATACAACCGTTTTACCGCCTTCGAATAACTTTTAGCTTACAGCATCGTGCTCTTATTAATAATCTAGTCTCTAGCAATGATATCTAAAGATAATCGCATATTAAAACGCGAGATGAAACTTGACAACGAAGCCGACATTAGTTATCTCTTTAAACTTCTATATTTGAACTTAATGAATCACCTGGAACCCTCATAAATACGATTTATAGGTCTAACTGCTTCTAATGAACCAAAATATTTGGCAAACCTTTTCCACTGGGCAATCAAAACTCCGGTATCTGATGCGCCTGAAGCGTTGCTAGCTTGTCCCAAAGTTTAACTTAGACAGTCGATGGGCAGTCTTGTTGTGAAGGAATTTTTAACCGTGGGAAGTTTTCGTAATGTGATCAAATATAATTATTCATATTCCGTTGTTCACAATGACAGCGTCAACTTAGTTGTTATGCAAAAGTGGTTTCGAGGGAGATAATTACTTGAAAACAAAGAGACATGATACGTGAAAAAGATCTAATAACTATCGGAGTGCAACTATTTGAAGCATTTACGCAAGATGCAAGATCCCATAAAGACTTAATGACAATAAGTCGTGGTTTATCAACAACTTCGACAAAACATGAATGAAAGTTCGAGATGTTTGATTATCATAACAAAGCAATTAAGTTGCTTTTTCAGTTACGCCTGTGAAACACCTACACAAAATTTAAGTGACTCAGTACGTGGTAATGTCAACGTCAAACGCGTCCTTTGCGTGTTTCTGTCACGCTCCATACATTCGTATTAGCCTGTTCAGGCTCTTGGTAAGTGGGGACGTCGGATCGAAAAAGCGGGCGCGCGACGAACGGCGAGCGGGGTCGAACTTAGCCTCAACACCTGACTCAAACTCAGTCTTCATATGCGCTGCAACTTCTCCCCAGGGAGCCGTACGACACTTTTCCGTGCATGATTAATTTTATTATTCTTATTCCTTACTTGCTGTAACGCGTCCTTTAAGGTAAGTTGTTCGACATGACTGAGTTAATTGCGAAATCTTCGAACCTCTGTCGAGATGTGTTCCTTTTGTGAGCTGGTCTATTTATAAGAGAATTTTAGGTTTTTGGCTTTCAACAAGACAGCCAACTATTGCATACTGTCAAGTCCACGTGTTCGATCATTTGTCAATTTGTCCGAGCCTGGGACAAGCTCAAACAAGTCTTCGAAAATCCTAAAATAATGCATCTAAGGTCAAGTCAAGTGATGTAAGTAAACATGTACCCAACAAAATCGTGTACTTTTCTTTAGTGAACGTCAAAAAAAGTGTTTTATACATCTGTGAGCCTTAACTAAACTGGTTCTTTAGACAAATTCGTCAAAATCGGTCGAGTGTAGAGTGGATGACAAAGACTGAAGATTCGGGTGTCGATTAAAAACGCTTCGTTAATTATCCACTTGGCCATAGCGACCAATAGTTCTACGAAAGCCGCCCTGCCTTCTCTTCCAGTTTTCATGAGTTCTATATTGATTAGTTTGATTTGTACAAGAGCGAATCGAGTTAAGGGAGTTTTTATTGTAAAAGATAAATTGCAAAATGAAAGTTGTAGACAGACGTATTAAAGTGATAATTACTTAGAAAATGGTTCCTATTGATAATGAAATAAAACGAAGCGAAAGTTAAAGAATCTTTTGTGAAGACGCTGGGATGATTGCAAATAAACAGGGCCGTAATTTGGAGTGGAGTGGAGCTGGCCAATTTGTAACTCACTACCAGGCATCATCAAACATGACTTCTTAGGAAACAAATTTGCATGCTTGCAACCTATAAGCAACGTCCCGGATGGGTCAGACTGGATCCAAACTCCCACCTCAGCGTTAAAAAAATTAATTGTCTTTGTTTGGAGCAGTAACTGGTGGTCGTGAAACGTCTTTTACAAAAGTTCCTTCTATGCTGAACTGGCTTTACTAGCTTTTACTGTTATCGTTTTGTTTCGCGTAACAAAATCGCAGGTAGTTAACCTTTTTCATTTCATATATGGAGTTCCGGCTAGTATTATATTGGGCACCAAGATAATTCATTTTTCATCTGATGGTCCTTGGAAAAGTCTCTCCACAACTTACTTGCACAAGTACACCTATCTTGGATCGCGAGAAACATTTCTTGATCACCAAGAACTGTAAATATTTTATCCAAAATCTCACTGTCATTCAGACATGTCTCGATCACTTTCTTTACCAAAAACCAACGCGTTTTCATAAAATTATCTCGCGGCATAACTTTGTTTTCCAACCACATGTCAAAAATCGACTCTTTACAAGCCGACGAGACTAAAATATCTTGCGAAAACTGGAATGTTTCAAATACCCGTTGCAAGGTCTACTCTTGATCTGAAAATTACCATATATAATTCATCTGCGTGATACAAAACATTTTATTAATAGGTCAGCAACACTTTACCTCAGGGAAACTTGGAAGAAGGGATCTTGTGGTTGCAGTCCTTTTTCTTGTACATGAAGTTCCACTGAGATATTAGTCTAATAACGTCTTGCACCTGCGAAATCCATTTGCTAGAAGTTTCACATTTATAAATAAAGGACAAAAGTAGCGTATCCCGAATCAACAAAGGAAAGAAGGTCTTTGTTAAATGACTACGTCATTAAAAATTAAACACAGTGAGTAAATATAATGGCAGTTCGAGCTAAAACGATAAAATGAAAAACTAACCAACTTTTGTACCTAGATCTGCTAGCTTTATCGCAATGGTTTAGCAAAAGAAAAAAATATTATTGTTCATTTACAAAGGGGAACGTTGCAAATTTTTCAAGCAATGTTCGGGTGAGTGTTTAATTTCAGTTAGCAATTGAAGAAAAGTTAGTTACTGAAAAAATATCCTAGCTGTCCATAATTTCAACCTGCTTGAATAACAATAGTGTTCATCTTTACCTGCTCGTTTCGGGCGAATTAAAACGGCGCGAATGGTGCAATCGGTAAAAGCACATGTAAATCACGCAGGCATGCTATCGAACTGTTGGCTCTCATCATGGTCAAAAAGTCAAGAATTTCTCTTTGAATGATGCCAGATGTGAATTTTCAAAGGAATATAGCTGAGGCGTACTTGTATAACGCGGTCCTCTTTGTGTAGTCCAAGGGAATAAACAACCAATAAAAAATGATGTAGACAAGTAATAGCGCTTGTGACAAAAGTTGGCTTTATCATACCTGACAGTTTCCTTGTAATCTTTAAAGATCGATGTCACCTTCAGGGTCTCAATCACGCAATCTTCGTCTTGTCAATGCTAAAAGCGAAAAGGCTGGGGCGAGTACAGAATACTTACCTTCGCATGTTCCCTGGAATTCGTTGCCAGGGTTTTTCGGCGATCTTCATCAGGCCCCATGGTCTTTTTAGCCCATCAAAGCTACTTATTCAATAACGACAGTTGTCATATAGCTGGTTCAGTTGGACATAACATGCGCTATGATTGGTTGTTTCACCACCACGATTTAATTTCCCGCGAGTATACGATGTTACTATTCAACAAATTGTAGCACTATCCAAATATGGTCATGATGCTCTCGATATCTGTCATCCGTAGGTAACAGATATCCGGCGGTATACGTAGCTTCGTACGTGGGAAGAAAAAGTGAAGTGAGAAAATGTCGACAGAGAGATTTACAAGGATTTAGGCTGTTTTGTTATCAATTTGTTGAATAATAAAACAATTATCCTGCTCAATCTCGCGGAATATCGTCTGATTTTAGCCGACTCGGCCTAAGGCCTCGTCGGCTAAGTATCAGACGATATTCCGCGCGATTTCGCAGGATAATTGTTAAATACAATTTTATTCTGAGCCCCTTCTCAGCCGCACTTGTTAGCGCGAAATCACTTACAAGTTTATTTCCAGGCCCTCACGTGTACTTCGAAGCAGAAAACGCCTAGGGACTAGGCTGTTTCAGTCTTCGGTAACAAGGAAACTGTATGTTTATTTGTCGAGATCAGTTATTGTAACGGACGAAATGATCGTAACTAGAAAACGGAGACCAAAATTAAAAAGCTGCATGAACAGTTTATTTAAAAATTTTGAAAGATAATTGCACACAGACACTTATCTACATTTTACCGCTGCGTGCGAGTATATCTTCCCCACCTTTGATACATATTTATTAATTTCGTTACAGAAAAAAATATATCGTGCAAAAATATAACACTGCAGAGAATATATCCTGGCAATCGAGAAGGAACACATGCAAAAACAAATAGCATTTAAATTGTATTTAAGTATTTGTTTAGTTTAATGCAGTACCCACTACATTTCTTTTATTACTTCTACGGTTATCGGCCTTGGTTGCAAGTGCTACATCATATATGTTCCAATATTCACTATAATATGTGTATATAAAATATTTATGATATTACAGCTTCAAGGCTGTTCGGCTAGGTCACTTTGTTCAAAAGGTAGAAGACGTTGGAGATCGGATAAATAACTATCTAGGGAAGAAGCCAGGTTTAGCTCCGTTACATATTATAGTTTTATCCTGTGATCAATAGTAGAACTCGTTTCAAAAGGTATCAGAGAACTATGGCTCATTCGGCTTATACCGGTTCTGTGGCTTAAGTGATAAGGAGTGTTTCTACTCCAGAAGTACAACACTCCTTATCACTTAACCCTTTAAGCCCTGAAGGGAATGGCAAGTTTTTCTAAATCGGTAACCATGAACCAGCAGGCCACATGTGATATACCATCTGAAAGGTATTTTCTGAAGTATGCTATGAATCATACCAAAAGAAATAGAGAAGGCCACAGATTGGATTGACAAGTGCCTGAAATGAAAAAATAAAAATTTTTCTGTTCCTTGTACACACTGGGCATCCCCCTTAACTATAGCTTAATTTGCAGCTCTCAGTGCATAGCTTATTGTCAGATATTAACTTGGTCTAAAAAGTACAAAGACCAAAAGTTCCATAAGTTGCAGGGGTGGTAAATCAAGTCTTGTATAGGAGGGGGGCCTAATATTATGCCTTCAAAGTGCAGATCTTTCCAAGATCTTTTAGTTGTGCAAATTTCATGCAAATTGACTGAATATTGAGCATGTAATTGCATCTTGTGCCATATGGCACTCTCAGGGCTAAAAGGGTTAAGCCACAGAACCGGTATAAGCTGAAGGGAGGAGTCCTCCCTCCCTCCCACCCAAGGGATGCATGTCCATCGAAGCGTTACCCCCCAGTACTATATTCAAGCGGCACTGCAGTCATGAATGCCTGTCGCGCTGTTCAAGAGCCCTGGAATTCAGCTGTGTTTATTTGTCCAAAATGAACGAAAAAGCATTTCAATAATTACTAGTTTATTGAGCGCATGCGCCCAACGGGCGTATGTACACGCAGAATATTTTTTTTGAAGTGCTCGCGCATATATGTCTGAAGAAAACAGATGGGTTTTGCGAGAAATGTTTCTGTCTCTAAAAGTAGTAATTTCATGAGTACAAAAAGAACACTCGAGGAGCTTGGATGCAAAGTGAGTTAGTTATAAGTGAATTGAAATGAAGAACTAGCAGAAAAATCGATCCCCTACTGAAATTGAAAACATACTTGTAGTGTGGTGGCAGTGCAGTTTTGTTCATTTGCAGTTTTAGGGGATTCTCCCAATTCGCGTCAATACAAAGCCATCCATTTATTACTTCAACATATTTGTAAAAGTCAGCTCCAGTTTCTTCTGCTTTGTACGTTCGAAAGGTGACTAAGAAAAAGCATTGGCGTAAAAAATACATTTTAGAAAGTTTTCAGCCTATTGGATACTGGCTCAAGGCCTCCTAGTATTTCCAGCATGAGCATCTATTATAATAGCTAAAACTTCGTCTCCTGCAACAGAAAGCAAAAAAAAATGATTTAAGCACAATAGAATACTGCTGGATTTGGGTACACTATTCACGCTAACCGCAGGCCTTACATTTTCCAAGGCTGGGAGAACTCATTATACGTTGAGGATCCGCTAGAAAGCAGAACCTATTCGGGCTGAAGGGGTATAAAAGAGTGAAAATTTCACAGAGTGAAGTTTGGAGCCCTTCAACCAACAAACAAACATATTCTAGGGATTACTCAGTCCAAAGGGAAAAAAGATATCGAAGGTATATGGAAGGGTTATATTTACTCTTTAAGTGTATACAAAAGGGAAAGGGTTTGGACCTCACACTGCTCGTATTATGCATTGATGAGTGCCCCCCCCCCCCCCCCCCCCGCCACGCTCCGGTTACATACCGGGTTTTGTCTTTGGAAATCAGTAAAAGTGACTTGATGAATAACGTGATAGTTGATACCAAATAGAATAAGGGAGTTTGCAAACGGCAAAAATGAAACTGTTGCCTTCTGCCTTCAGCTGTATGTTAGGTATAGTGAAAATATTTTTATTTGTGGTGAATAGTAGGAGACATTTGTCTATTTTTGTATGATTTATTTAAGGATTTCAAGAAGAGAATAAAAAATCAGAGGTAATCTTTGCCGTCTGCCGTAAACGTCATGCTTAAACACCCTAGTATCTTCCATCTCACATCTGCTGCTATCATCCGTTGTCAGCAAAGCCAATAAACGTTACGGGCGTGAGGTTGACTGATCAGTAATGTACGTACTAGCAGTTTTGCACAACGCTTGCCCCAATACTGAACGATCTTTGCCGCCACGTCGACGGTCAAAAAAATATTTCTCCATCCACGCGACGCCAGCAAAATAAAGTTAAATAAATCAGTTTCACTGGCATTGTAAAGATAATTTTAACTAACCTCGTCCTCTTCTTCGTCTGCTTCACCTGTTGCCTCATCCTTGTCATCAAAAGCCATGTTAATGGCCCCCTGGTTGGGATCTACGTCAATGTTGTCTGATTGGCCGAAGTCAGGCTTGACGTCGTCATCTTCTCTCGCTGGCTTGGGTTCTGGCACAGGGAATTCAGTTGTCGCTGGACTTGAGTCTGGGGTGATCTAATAATTAAATGAAAACGTAAAGGACGTGCAAATTCCTGGCACTTTAATGAAGCTTGTAAGTGCTTTAAAGCCGATAAAAAAACCCTTTCCTTCGGGAGAGGCAATCTTCACTTACAAACTTTAGTGTTCGTATTATGAATGTGTCAGTCAATGCGTTGTTTTAGAATTGGTCCCTTTAAGGAGCGAAAAGAACGCCCACAAAACAGGATCTTGGTACTTCTTAGGGGTTATCTTAAAAATTTCCCACCAGCATCCCGGTCCTTTTTAAATGGGAGTCCCCCACGGGAGTTCCCTCTGAATTTTTGAAAACCCGCCGGCATTCAATGCGTGAATACAGTAGACACTAAACGTTGACGCACGTTCCTGAATTCACTGTGTATGTTCCAGCAATTTGAGACATGACATAGCAAACGTAAAATCACTAAACCCCAATTCTGGTTCTCTTGGAATTGCTGGAGTTAGCTTGGCTCGATTCTTTGAGCAGACAGTTGATACTGGGCCCGATTCATCGTGTCTATCTACGAGGCAACTGTCATTAGTTTCTCGTTTTCCAGTTAGCTGTCAAACAAAGCGTGATTTGCACCAGTTGGAGTGAAGAATTCCTCAGGGATTCATGTATCACGAAAAGGAAGGAAAAACGGAAAAACAGCGAAGGACGCAACTCACGACTATAGTCACAGAAGAAGTGACGGTTTCTTTCCCTGTCTTGGGAGGCTTCTCTGTAACTGGCGGTTCACCGATTGGCGGAGCATCCTCTGAGCCAGCCTGGACAATAAAAATATCAAATCAGTTCCTTTCACTACTATATATATCAATGAACAGTACCAGAATATGTGCATTTTGGAAAGGAAGTTGTCAAAGATTACCTGAAGACCTATCGATCGAAATCTCTATCGACGATCCGTAGATCCAGCCGTGGATTGGCCGTACAGTTTACTATTGATTGGCAATTCACTTCAAACGAATACTTCAGACGAATTTCTTGTCCGTAATTTGGACTCAAATTTTAGTCAAAATAGTCTTTTGCGTGAAACCAAAGCGTTTCCTCGGATCAAGCTAGTTTCAATGTTGCGTTATTCAGTTGGGAAAAGAAAATTACTTACAACAACCTCGTAACCATTTGCTGGCTCTCCTTCAGGTTCATCCGGTGATTTGATCGGCGTCCCTTCAGGTTTATCTGGTGCTTTGATTGGCTCTGCTTCGGGCTCATCTATTGATTCGGAAACGTTGTCGGGCTCAGGTTTGGCCAGCGGCGCTTTATCAGAATCGGCTGCAAAACAATTCGTTTAACTACTTAAGGAATGAAAACGGCCTTAATTATTTTCCCTAGTTATTCATAACCTTAGTTAGGCCTTTATGACTAGGGTGGCGCTTTAACTTCACTTCCCGTGGCACAAAGCACCACTCCACCCTGGATGAGATATCGATATTACTCCATGATGTGTTTGGCTCCTAGGTATGGTAAAGTAAAGTGGCTTGCCGGAATGCACAGTACTAGAAGCACAAAGTAGTCCGTGGTCTCAGTGCATGTCTAGTTAGATATCTGCAGCAAAATGCGAGAGTAATCGTGTCTGAAGTGAATTTGAATTGTAGTTGCATGCACGGCGTGAATTAACATCAGATGTTAGGACTAGGAAAAGCATTCTTTACAAACGAGTTCATTTCACTCGTAAAAACATCTGGCCACCTTCTTTAGAAATGATAAGTATTAAAAGATTAGGTCAGTTCTCTGTATCCTATACCTCGTTAACCCAGGGTCACACAGCCGCAGCGTGGAGCGATCAGTTACAACAAAAAACTATCAGCGAGAGACTATCTTGTCGAGGTTTTGGATCTGTAAGATCAACTACACTTACTTTGATCAACTTTTTGACCGTCTTCAAAATCCTTGATTGCAGAGAGAAGTGGCATTTCATCCTGAGTTTTGGCTAGAGGTTGGGTATGTATGACCACTTCCTCTGGTTCGTCCGTCTCCTTAAGGTCCGACCGAGGTGTATCTCCGCTGCCAGTATTCTCAGAGCCCTCAGCGTCTCTTGTGGCTTCTTCGTTTATTGCGACTGTATTGGTAAAAATCATCCGCTTTTCCTCTGTAGAATGGCCACCGACTTTCTTGACTTCTCTGCATCGTCTCTATCGAACAACAGTACAAGTCAGTCAGTCGTTGAGGTAAAACCTACTCAAAGTTCAATCATCTTGGACAGTCTCTGGCTTAGTAAATCTGCGATACAATCATTGCTTAGATTCACCTTCATGTTTAAAGCACTTACTTTTCGTCAGTGCTTAGAGAATGAGCTAAATGTCGTCGAAAACATCCTCGCACATTTGACCTATGTATTTCGTTTGAGACTGTTTCCAAGGCCATTTCGCTCCATGTTATGTCGACCTTGCTTGCACTAGCTGTACTCTTGTTACATATTCCTTACCTCTCATCCATACCTCTCATCCCTAAACCCAAAAACTAAAATATCTAGAGGGTAGTAACACATGCACAGCAGAAACTAAAGCACAGCACAGCATCATGACTTAGACCTTCAATTTTCATGTTTTTATATATATATATTTTCATATAATGCTTCGGAAGTGCAGGTAACAAGAAGAAAAATGCTGCCTAAAAATAGGTATCTAAATAAATGCATGGCGAGTCGACGTCGGTCGGTTTGTGTCAAAAACACATTACCATGTCACAGGACTCTTAACTTACCACACAGCAGCATACAAGTAAAATGAGAACTACCACAGCCAGACCAACTCCGATAGCAATACCGATGCGTTGAGCTTCTGTGTACTTTTCAATGTAATCATCTTCATCAGCTCCTATTAGTTCTACTTTTTCAACCTAGAGATAGAGTAGAAAAGAAAAAAAAAATAGATGATTTTATAACAAAAAAGGTAAGTTACACGACACCGTATACTGCCACAGGTTGACTGCTGGCGACCACGTGGCATGTGAGGACTACGCGAGCAAAGCAAAAGTTGGTAATGACGTTATTTTTTTTAAGCTACTGGGGCCCCGGATGTAGTTTTGTATGAATGTTATTTTACGCTCGTGTCTATATAATGATGCGTACGTATTGACGGAGTGGGAGGGCCGAATGGGAAATTATTTGGCTGGAATATATGGCATAAACATATTTGGCGCTCGGTCCGTACGTTCTGACTTCGAGCCAAATATTTTACTGTCCAGCCCCCCCCCCCCCCCCCCCACTCAATCAATAAGTACATACGGTTCTCGCGTAACTCATCAAAACATTTATTATATCGGATATGCCCAACTGCTGCTAAGCTTACAACTGCATGTCACATTAGGGTGACTTGTAAAATGTACTCAGTTCACAAACTTGAACCCCTTGCTTCAGGGAAGTTGGAAGCCTCAAGCAAAAGATAAGAGAACTTCAGATAAGATTAAATTTCGAATTTTTATTTTGGTATACTTAAGTCCTTATTATAGCTGTTTTGTAGGTGCAAAATTTCAGGACAACAAGTTAAATTCTGCTCATTATAAGGTTTGTTTTTTTCGGCGGCTACTTACTTTTCTCTCAAACACTTCATCGAGAAGAATCATTTTTTGGTTCACCCAGTAATCGTACAGAAGTTTGAAAGCCTTGATAGTCATCTCTTTATCCACTGTGTCGTTTAATCCGAGATCCTTCGTACTGTTTGAAATAAAGAACTTCAAAACGGCTTTGTCGTTATATAACGTCTTGATCTCGCACTTTACACTGTTCATAACCTTGATTCTTGCTGGGTTGACAACTTCAATCTCCAAGCCTTTCATTTCAATCAAGTCATCTGACAGCGCGTCTTTAAACAGAGTAAGCAAGAAACACAATCTTCCCCACGGCATGTCGAAGGTCATCTTGATGTAGAGCTCTTCCTTAGGAGCTGATGTGGCATTTATTGAGACAGAGGAGGTAAACAAAGTTGTGCTTGACTTCTGAGGAGTGGGAACCACGAATACAGTTGTTTTATGGTATTGAGTAGTAGGTGTGTCTGCTACTGAGACAGAGGAGGTGAACAAAGTTGTGCTTGATTTCTGACGAGTGGGAACCACGACTACAGTTGTTTTATGGTATTGAGTTGTAGGTGTGTCTGCTACTGAGACAGGGGAGGTGAGCAAAGTTGTGATTGACGAAGACGAAGTCGTGACTACAGTTGTAACAGAAGAAGTTTGCATTGCAGATGTTTCAGTAGATGTTGTTATTGCTGCTGAACTCTGGGTTGGAAAAGGTGTGGTTAGCACAGAGGCTTCCACTGATGGAACAAAGCTACTCGATGGAGATAAGCTGTTCTTGACTGTTTGCGTCGTTTCTCCAGCTAAAACGAAACGGACCATTAAAGATTAAAAAGAGGAGCAAAAGAGCAAATCCAGTCCTCTAAGCCAAAGCCAAAATCGGGTCAATTTACATAACGAGATATCTGTATTGTAGATGGTCCTATTTAAACCTGAAGTGACTTCCCGAGCGCGTTGTAACATTATTATTAAAATTGAAATCCTAAATAAAGTTCAAGCCGATAAAGTTACTTTGAAGTCGGGGACAGTGGATGTTCGAGGTAAATTACTTTGCACTGGATTCACAACCCGGAAGGCTGCATAGTTCTAAAATCACATTTAATTCAATCATACGTTATTCGCAATGTTGCAATCCCTTCGTGTGTTCTCTACTGATCTAAATTTCTCCCAGTAATTCTTTCTAGACACTAGGAGAATCGGACAGTGGAGGGGGAAGGGGATATCGGGAATTCCAAACTGAGACCCTGGTCTTAGATTTTATGATTTGTCCCCAGGAGTGCCTCTCGCCCCGAAAGATTAGTCTACTTGTTTGTTTTAGTCTCATACCTCCATTGACAATGAAGAGTGTCTGTACCACGAAAGTTATCAAGATAACCACACATGGTCCTTGGTATTTCCACGTACTCATCATTAAAATCCTTGTCAAAAATAACGAATCAAACCCTATAACACAAGGAAAAAAATCACAAAACTTCAAAAAGCTTTTAACTTGTATTAACTACATATAAGAGACCCTAAGAGATTTGCCTAGACATGACTAGAGACTTAGGGACGGACCATTAGAAAAGTGATGGGGGGGAGAGGGGAATTTTCAGCTTGCACGAATATTTTTTTTCGCTCATTGCTTGTGTAGGAATTTTTTTTCGGGTGAAACCCTCTGCACGAATTTTTTTTTCAGACAAATATTTGAAAAGGTCATAGAAAGGCCAACACAGACCCTCCAGAAATTCTCGAGAATTATGGCAATGTTTTTTCAAAATCCTCTCAAGAGGTTACGCTCACGATTACTATGCGCGATAGAAATCACGCGCTCACAATCTAATTGTTTACACGTAATGCAAAGCTGGAAACTATACACGACGGAAAAATCACTCACGATTTTGTTACAAATCCAAATCCAAACGTATAGGCAGGGGAAGCTTCTTTGTTGTCCTTCCCGCCAAAAGAAAACCAGCGCGCCCACTTTAAGGTGGGGGTTTACCTGAATTAAAGTGAAATTTGAGGAAGTTTAAAGAGAGATTGAAAGGGGGAGAAAAGGTTATGGAACACCACCAGACAGTTGCCCGACCCCACAATGGCACTCGGGTTGTTAGGCAACTGTTTGGTGTGTATCTATCAATTTTTAACTTCAAACTCTAATTTTAAAACAACACCAAATCTTCAAAATTTCCTATTTCCATAAATTTTACTAATCCTTTGAGAAAAACTATCTGTCTCCAAATAAACCTAAAAATCACCAAAAAAAATTTACAAAACGGCGCAAAACATAGATGTGTGTAATGAGTGAACAGATTCTTGATTGCTTGAAACGTAAACGAGATATTTGCATTAAGAACATAATACCAAGCCAAAATACGGCTTTCAGGTGGACCCCCGCCTTAACTCCGCGAGGAAAATTCGACTGGAAACTGGCTCAATTTCGCTGAAATTCGTCAGCAGAAACACCATATCTTCTAATCTGGGAGGCAAATCTCGTTTTGTGCCCGTTTTCAATGACCAATGACGGGTTCATTCGAAGTCGAAGTTTCTATTTTATGCGAACGAGCAATATTCCTGCGTTGTGAAAATTTATTATAAAAAAATCAATTATGCGGCAAGATCATATTGAAAATATCCAGGATAATACTTCTGAACACAGTTCTCTTGAAAGCAATTATCGCAAACCACAATAGAACCGCAAAATTCTTGTGATGACAGTAACATAACAGATTAATGACGTCACGCCATAGCAACCGCACCTGGCAAATTTTATATAAATAAAAGTCACAATTGGATTATCCTTC
Source organism: Micromussa lordhowensis (assembly GCA_964020085.1). Lineage (NCBI taxonomy): Eukaryota > Metazoa > Cnidaria > Anthozoa > Scleractinia > Lobophylliidae > Micromussa > Micromussa lordhowensis. Next base: position 16,090,519 of record OZ026597.1, on the reverse strand, counting down.
TGCATGAATTTTTCTTTACCTTCTTCTTTGCACGAATTTTTTTTCTTGGCATTATCCCTTGCATGAATTTTTTTTTGTTTTTTTTTCCCCACCCCCCCCCCCCTCCCCATCACTTTTCTAATGGTCCATCCCTTATGATCATGATATGCTCTACCAACCGAGTAGAAGACTCCTGATTTCACTCTGTAATTCTAACCACTTCTGTTCTTTCTGGGAGACTTACGGCTTTATCTCGCGACTACTCTTTTTTTGGGGGGGGGAGGGGGAGGGGATGGGGGGTTGGTGGGGAAGAGTGTAATTACGTCTAGAATACGTCGCAAAATGAATTGACCTAGATGGCCTGGGAGAAAGCTGTAGTGGTGCTAGGCAAGGTTAGCAGATCGACAAAGAGTTAGGCAAGAACGAGTTTTGGTTCTGCGTCGCAGTGTGCCTACTTGGAGAAAACAAAACAACGGATAATGGGCTAGGTGCCAGAAACGTAATTGAAGGGTTGGTGGAGATTGGGAAATTCTCCCCCCTGAAATTGAAATTTGCTATATTTATATTTTATTTTACTCATTTATATTAATGTTATATTCCTTCATTAGAGCCGAGGAGCACTGGGACTAGACACTTTACTTTGTCATCCGCCATCTTGGGAAAGTCGCTTACTGTGACAGCTCCTGAAGGCAACCAATAGCAGTTTGTGGAAAATATTGAAGAGGTGAGTTATCTGCATGTTCTGTTTTGCCTGAACGATGAAAGCTTTGAGTTTTGTTTAATCTTATCAAGAGATTATGATCTCTTGATCTTATACACAAGGTTTTTCGATTCGACTGCCAATATAAAGGTTGAAATGAATTAACTAGGCTGGTATATGACAAACGTCATGGAATAATCAGTCCCTCTGCCATTGCCACTAATAAGATATCCATGGAAATGTTATATAATAATCGAGTAGTAACATATTTAACAAAATGTGGTTATTTTTCCTAGTTATGTCTATTCATGAAATTGTACCCTGTTTGATTCTATTTGTAAAACACCGGCTAAAATGGTGACAATTTATTGGCCACGCATGCTTGTGTTGCGTGCTGTTTATTGTATCTCTTGCCCGGCTCCCATCCGGTGCGGGTTTAATTGACCTTGTTGAAGAGTTTTTGACCCAGACAGTAGGCTACGGGCCAACCGCTATCTCTACTGCTACGACAAGCTACGACAGGACTGAGAAAAACAACCTTTCTCTTCAACTAACCGGAAATAATGCAATGACAACGTGATCTAGAGTATTAACTGAAGAAACTGAATCCGACCGGAAATTGGGAAATTGAAAGTTTAGTACCGGATATTAAACGCATGAATATTCCATAAATTTAATCGCTGCTTGGGTGATTGCTTGGTGAAACCTTGAAGCCCCGGGGACTTCTCAGCAAAAACGGTCACATATGAGGGGGTACCCCGGGAACGAGAAGATTACCGTCACAATACTGTTGGTCTGTTTGCATGCCGCGATTGCTCTTTTGCGACTGCAGATCATTTCCCATAGTTTTGCAATGTTTGGCTTTTGGAAACAAGGAGGGTTTTTAAAAATTGGGAGAGCGTCTTGGTAGAAGAGTTTCAAGGATCTCAATGTTCGTAGTATCTCGGTACAAAATGAAGGTCACCGATATCGTAACATGTGGTGCCAGAGATTGACTTACCGCTGAAAAAACTGTTCATAGAGACAGTGATTGAAAAACTGGTCGGAAACTCGCGGGAACGTCTCGCGCACGAAAATAACTCTGACGTGTAAATCACTGTGTTATCTAGAAACAATTCTTTACCACTGATTTGTTTCCTACTTATTTAACTGATCCTAGGCGGCGCGAAGACGGTACGAAGATATCTCATCGACCGATGAAATATGATAAATATTTTTGTTCCAGTCAAAGGTCATGTCATTTCATACCGAAGATGGGAAGGCAACAAAACTGACTCAAAGCTAACGCCTGCCTTGCTTTGGTTTTTCTTGTGCTAAGTTATCAACAATGAAATCGTAAAGCTCAGTACGGAAATTGAGTTACGCATACATCAAAGAGTTTGAACTCCGTAAATAGGAACGCAATTAAGTTTGCGTGCAGAACGCCTCGTTTATACGGCCTTTACTTTGCCATCTTAGCATAAATCAAGGTAAACAGAGGAAAGTAGTTGAGCAAACCACACGTAGAACAAAATTCTAAAATTCTAAGCCAGGTTTCTACTACACTAAATAAGATCTAATAACTGCAAGCTGGAGAATGGTCTTTCCGCAAGGAAACGCTGTTACGTTCGACTAAACGCGTTGTTAGGGAACTTGAAACGTTAAGTGCGAGTATTTGAGTATTTAGATGGAGCGTTGCCCATAGAAAAACCTTCGTAAACAACAATATCAAGCTACTGCCTGCATGAACTGTTTTGCCCTTACCTTCTCTATTACGAGTAGATTTCGCGGAACTTTCACCTCATGCAATCACAGCAACCCACCGTGCGAAACTCGATGTTTATCACGCGAACAAATTCTTCGGTCCCAGACCTCGTTGTTGAGACAGAAACTTGACACTAAAATAAGGAAACCAGCTATTAGCTACAGAAACCGAAGGTCAGCATTGACGTTGATAAAGAGACACGATCTTGTAAAAAGGAAACTGTGATGGAATAACTGCCTTAGAGGAAGTTTGAAAAAGTATGTATTTTTCAATTAAGTAGAGAACTAGTGCTTTTGTTATGCATAGCTCGTTTAAATCTTTTTGACAAGCTGGAATGATTAGCTTGGTAACGCAATAATGTCTCCATCTGGGAGGAGGGGTGAAGTGAACGGAGGAGGGGGGAGGTGAGGGTTGACTGATCTCCATTGCGCATGCAAACTTAGGGTAACCTCACTGAAATCTCCCCGGTTCGATTTACACTAAACAGTCTCTAAGGTTAGATAAGAACATTTTCCAAGTTTAGCCATTTTGCAATGTCTCAATCCTGCCATATACAGCTATCATTCTTTATTACCGTCTCCCCAGAAACGTCCACAGGCGGTGTAGATGTGTTTAGGCTCTTACAGTTGAGAGGCACTTGTACTTTGCACAACTACGAATGGTCACGCAGCTCTGTCAAGTAGTGGTGCTTAAAATGTAAAGGTTCTTGCACGAAACGACAAGACGTACTTTAAATAGAGATAGGTCTCTATTGCACTCCCTTATGTAGTGGGACTGGTGAGCTTCTGTTCAAATAGAAAAATCCGGCATTTTTAAGCTCATTAGGAAATAGTCCACCACCTGGGTTATCTTTTCAGTCTGCCCTGTTGCCACGATATGATCATTCCTCGGTCACTCAATATTACATTGCCGTAAAACTTCAAAATTTGAGACAGCAAGGTCTGTCAATCACCCTATCCATTGCACTACTCGATCCAAATTAAAATTTGTTGCAATCAAACCGTTATTTACAACTTCCCCCGACTTTTTCTGTGTACTGTTGTGGCTCCCATGAAAGTTCAAATTCTAGCAAACGAAAGTTGGCATTTTTCAAATTCCTCGTGCAAAAGAGACACGAATCATATTATTAGCAAAATAGATTACAACCCGGGAAAGGTATTCCATAAATGCTCGCAACGCGAA
>OZ026597.1:16074414-16079414 GCA_964020085.1 Micromussa lordhowensis | reverse complement strand
TTAGAAAATGCCAATTATTACGTACTTAGAACTCTCTTCAATCTACCCAAGTCTATTAGTTACGAGCAGATCTTGTTGCAGTATAATTTAGATTCCATTAAGCATAGGCGCATGGTCCAAGCTCTGACACTTGTGTACAAAAGCTATCCCAATTATATAAGTAATATGTTTAGAATCAAAAACTGTGTTTACAATCTTCGCGGCAATGGTAGCAGACTCGATCAGCCGGCCCCTAATACTGGTTTTAAACACAGATCTTTTTCGTATATTGCATGCCGCCTCTGGAACAAGATACCTTTGCATGTTAGGGAGGCCCCAAATCTTAAGAATTTTATGGCCAAACTAAAGAAACTTAAGTTGAGCCAGGACGAGTGTCGTTGTAATTTCTGCTCTAATTAGATGCTATTATAAATTTATAGTATGGATAGGTAATTTTATTATGGATTCTTATTCTAGTATTTTCTTAATCTATATACTAATGTAGATACACGTACATTTTTGTAACGAGTCTTTTTTTTAGGCTCATCAATGTCACGTGTTGAAATAAAGTTTTTTCAGTTTTTCAGATTAAGAGAGAGAGACGCAATTGATTGGAATTTTATTTTGGCCCGAGGCTGAGGGCGAGATAGGACATCGGATTGGGAACAGCTGGGAAGGAAATCACTTGATAAGAAAGGTATTGGATATCTTTTTAATTAATAAAACTGTTTTCTCTATTCATCTGGATACAATTCCTCCCCACTGGCTGGGAGTCGGGCTGCGAGCCCCATCACACCAGTCCCTCCCCCCCCCCCTCCAGCCTGGCTACACGTCAACCATCTATAACGATCCCCTATTTAATATAACTTCAATCCTGCACGGAGTTTCTTCAGATATCAGTTGCCCTTTACTTCTAAGGCATCCCAACACAGCCACAATATCTCTTTGAAGAGTCCTTAGTGTATTCGCATCTGTCAAGAGTTATGCTGTGCAGAATTGACCGCTAATCTTGACGCAGTCATGCTGTAGAGTATAGTGTTGTTTGTCATAATAGGCTTGGCGGCGATTCAACTGATGTACAATTTTGAAAACAAAATGTTAACCACCACATCTTCAGGATTAAGGAAAATGTGAAAGATTTAGATTTCATTTTCACAGAGATCAAGCTAAAAGTATAGACGTCGCGCGCGCGTGTTGTTTCAGCCAGTTCAAGACACTCGGTTCGATTGAGCAAGACATACCACAATTCAGATAACCGCTACCTCTACAACGCGTACACTCGTTCGATCGCAACGGCCGAAGGTTTTTTTTTTCGATGTTGGTATTGACTATGTATAAGAGAAACATCTACGCAAAAACACACAGTTTTAAGATGTCTGTAAAGCAAGAAATTCCGTTTCACTAACCTGGTGATGTGCTGATATACAAGTTGCGCACTTCGCTGGAAAACGCAGAAGAGTAAACAACTGAAAAAAAAACAGTTGAACTCTCGACCTGACGCGCAACGCAAAACGTGTTAGGAATGAAATAAAATGACAGGAATGTCAGAAAAGTAAACAGGGATATTGACTGTTTTTTACGTTCTCACAAAGGTGTATTTCTCCGGAAGGACAGCCCATGATCTGATTTGCAACTCTGCCATTGTTGTGTTTTGATTCCTAATTTGTTCTCACTAATTAATTTAATTTCACTGACTCGTCTACTGACACCTTTTGTGTGTGTCCCTAATCCTCTTAGCTGAGTGAGCCCTGTTCCCTGTTTGGCTTCTACAATGAATTTTAACTCAGCCGTAAGTTATACACGAATGCACGCATCGAAAGCATATAGAAAGAAAACTGTAACACGATGCTAGGTCGTAGAGAAATGAGCAAAATTGCATCTTCTTGTTTAGGATAATTAATATCTTTAGTTTTATCTCTGATGACCCTTGCTTACCCTGTAGGTATACAATAATGAACATATTTTACATTGAAAATTGCCCTGAAATTTCTCATTTTCATGCAATTCACGCAATACAATTTGTACAGCTACGTGCGCGCAACGCAAGAAATACTTCAGTACCTTTCAATGCAACTCAGTAACGGTTATGTTAGTGATCAAGGAGAGATTCTGTGCTCAACATAAATCAGCTTTGAGAACTGGCATGTCAGTGTGTATATATAGGCCTTGGAGTAAACACTTGATTTATTTCAATACTGAGCGCACATTAGGCATGGATGATTATATCTTTAAGGAGGGTCGAGCAAATTTTCGGAGTAGTGGGGCGTTTTATTCAATTCTTTCATTAAGCGTCAGGTCGTGCGAGAATTATTTCTTCGATTTGCGCTCCATATTTCTTTTCCGTGATTTTGACGAGGGTCTGATGATATTTTTCGAGGAGGTTTGTTCAATAGCTTTGATTAGGTTCTCAAAACAATTTTTTGTGGTTTGAAATTCAGTCGACCTGCTGTAGATTCGTATTGACTTGGTTCCTGTGGTTCTTCTCACGCTATGGATAACATAGTACAAAACAAAAAAAACCCATGGGGTTAAAGGGTCGAAGAAGGCATAAAAAATGTTCTACCTTTCATGGCATTTCATTTCAGAAATAAACAATAGCCATAGCCAATTTCCAGCACATTTGCTAGCCATGTCAGTAGCAATAATAAGTCTGTTTTTCTGTCTTTCCGCTTAGAGAGACATTGTGTCTAAGACACTTTTCAGTTATCTTTGAAATATCGCAGAGAGGATTTTCGCCGTGGCATTGGTGATATTTTCAAATATATTTCTGTGCCGAATTACTTTGCAGACCTTAAGGCTACGCTACGCCGGAGAAATCTGAAATCTGAGTTTTGTTTCTACGGTTAGGCCTTCCGTCCACACTAATCCGTCACGGAAACGAAGCTTTTCGAAAACGCTCCTCAGACCGGAGGAATTTGAAAACGCCGGCTTTTTGTTTCGGGTGGATAATCATGTGATTTCCCTGCCCGAGTTTTCCTCAAACACAAATCCAAAATGACCGGTGATTGTTGCGTTTTCAAATTCCTCCGGTGTAGTGGGGAAGGAGAACATTTGATGCGTTTTCAGAGTGAAATCTTCGTTTTCAAATTCCCCGGCGAAGTATGGACGGGCCCTCAGTGTAAAACCGGTTTTAATATTCAAAGGACCCTGGTCAGCCTCCACCATTTTCGATAATAACAATAATAATAATAATAATAATAATAATAATAATTCTAATAACTGAGGCTTTGGATAAACAATTGAGAATAAAAATTAGTGATAAAAATTGTGAATGACGTTTCGATGAATCGTTCTTCATTTTCAAATTCGTAAAAACTAAAAGTCAAATTCTTGTGAGTTCTTTATATACTAAAAATGTGTGTGAAAATCTCGTTGCATGTAATTAAAATCACTACAATGAGTAACGTAGATAGTGATAATTAGGTCTTAAATAGTTTTGCTTTGATTGAATCAGATTGAGTGTTTAGCTCAGGTTTCACTTCTTGAATAAAGAGCATTTCGTAAATTAAGCACTCAAATTTACCACGACATTTCTTAAGAATGGCGAATTGTTACGTTCCTGAAGATCTTTGTTTCTCTGATTATGGGCGTCACGCAGGTGTTTTCCAATAGCAGAGTGTTCGTGTTCCTCAATGCGTTGAAAAAGGTGTCGGCGAGTATAGCCAACATAATCCACATCACACAGATCACATTTGAATTTATAGACAACGCAATAATAATAATAACTTTATTTAAGTGTCATATGTATCATGCCATTGAAACAATTGATATTACATAGTGAAGTGAAGTCTTACCGTTTTACCGTGAGTTGTGTTACTTAAAGTATGTTTTTAAAATTATCTTTAACAGTTTCACAGTGACTTTCTTCGTTTCGTTATGCTCCGAATAAAATACAATAGTCAAACCCTCGCATGTAAACAAAAACAAAGATGTGGTTGACTAGGGTCTTTTAAATACCCCGCCTAAATTGCAACGAGAAAAACATCCAATCAAAGCATGCAGTCAGTACGTGGTTGCAAACGTTTCAAATTTAAATTGCAAATTATTCATGCGGTCAAACATTTGTCATTCTGTTTTCGGTCGTACGCTTGCCTTCCACTTTCAGAACTTCAGCAACACAATGTTCTTTTGCCTCGCTCATTGCTTCAAAATCTTTCAGCATTCAGCGTGGGATAAATGATGGCCGTGCATCTCAGTGGAGCGTCAAATATGATCAATGAAACACAAATGCCGGGACAGGAACGCTACTTCATGCAAACTTCGCAAACACGCGGTTCGTTTGAAGCAGAGATGTGAAAGCCGCCTTCTCAGGACATTGGATGGCTTTTGAGTCCTTCTCAAGGTAAGAACTTTACGCTAAAGTAATGCTGTATTTTGCAGAGGTACACCGACGTATAGCGTTTTTTTGTCAGCTTAGAAAACGGTGTAGGAAACCAGTTGGACGTTTAAGTCAACAATGAGAACATGTCAAGTAGTGTTGGTTATTTCTTGTCCTCTCATTACTCCCTTTACTTGACGTGACATTCGTAAACTTTTGTAAGAGGTAGAATTTTCCGTCAGGCAAATGGCAAGCGTTCATGGAAGTGATGGCACCGACGAAACTAAGAACTGGCCATATCATTCTTCAACCAGTTCAATCCGCTCCCAATCTATTAGTATCTGAACTCCGCATTTTAAACAAAAATCTTAAATCGGTTGCACCAAAGATCTTTAACAAGGATTTCCTTTCAAAGAAGTACATTCCTCAAAAAAGGAAATGGTTGCAAATACTGTAAGCCTAAGTCGTTCAAATACTAATTTCTTTTTGTTCTGATCTTTTCTTCCAGAAGAGAGCTGCAACACAGACACCTATCCAACCACCAATGATAATCAAATTTTTTAACGTAAGTTTATATTTTTTGTTGCATGCTTGATTATGAAATGTTGATTTTCTTTACATTGCTTTGTAATGGTAATAGGACTGAGTGGAGTCCAATTCGGTCTGTAATCATACGAGTGAAAACAAAATCAGACGACCGCGC
>OZ026597.1:16029414-16069414 GCA_964020085.1 Micromussa lordhowensis | reverse complement strand
TATTTGAAATCTTACTTGATTTGTTACAAGAATTTTTTATGAAGGACAGACTGTTATTCTACCTATTTAGTAAACGCTTTTCGTGTAAACAAGACAGTTTTCATTGAATCTGTAATTTCAGTATGGAATTCAAAATACTTGCAAAAACTTGTGGAATTACTGCTTAGATATTTTCAGACTTAGTTTTATTCAGTTGTAAACTGTTATAATTAACTACTTTGAGTGAAAGATACTGAGAAATTTTACAGCTTATAAATTTAAGAGTTCTCAAGTATGTAGACAATAAAGGTCACAACTTGTAAATAACTTTTAATTATTTTATTGAAATAAAGAAACAATATTGTAATCAACAAATTAGTCTTGAGTCACTTAATTAAAAAAATGCGCGCTTTTAAAGGGGCCTGGAAACTAGTCGGAATGTAGGCTATCTCTTTTACTATTTTTTGACTATGTAGGGTTGCCGACGCGAAAAAACGCTCTGCACTTTTAAACAGGGCCTAGTAACAAGTCAAAATAAAGGCTGGCTTTTGATGGGCAAAATCTGACTGCAAACTGCACAGATTTTTCCCGCCAAAAGACTTAGTTTATTTTTGACAAATTTCTAGACTCCATTTAAAAGCGCAGACTGTTTTCCCGCCAAAAGACTTAGTTTTTTTTGTCAAAAAATTTCCAGGCACCGTTTAAAAGCGCACTCTATTTTCCCGCCAAAAGACTTTGTTTTTTTCCGAAACATTTTCAGGCATCAAATATGTACTATCAAGTTAATTTGTAAAACTAATATTTTTTCGTTCCAAAAGATTCTTCGTTCCTTTTTTCAATCCCACTAAATGTTCAATGAGTCTTCACAAACTTTAATAGATATATTTGTGCATATTGGGCAAGGAGAAAACTTCAAGATGAAAGCTTGCAGTTGAATAGTGTGATTAACTTCCTTCAATCCTGCAAAAAATGAGAAAGAAATTAGAAATATAGAAACAAATAAAAATTATAATATAATCACGTATTATTTTGTTCTGATAAGGCAAACATTAAAATTATGTGCGAACGCAAACCTTACTCTAAACATTTCGCTTTAAACAATTAACTCCGTTGAAAACATAAAATTGTCCTATATCGTTGTGGTAAAATGAACGGGTGAGGCTAAACTCGTATTAAAATTGTATTACTGCAGTAGTTCCTGTGCCTTTCATGTTCGCAAGAGTTTAAATCTCTTTGATTTTGCAAGCCATTCATGCCCCGTGCCGTACTGTGTGTCGGAAATATCCTGCACTGTCTTTGGGTCCAACACAGTATAAAAGTAATGCTCATTTACTCGAATATATCTCGATCAAAACAATTAATAATGCATAATAAATGCACAGTGCATAATAAATGTAAATTACTGTCAGTGCAAGTCTTATGGGTGGAGGCCTGGACATAACAATGTCTACCCTCAGCTTACAAATGACCGCAAGCTTTGCCACAGAAAACTGACTTTGAGCGATATCTTGTGATACATGTATCTTTCTAGTGAAGGCTTCTTTTCACAAACTTGAGTTGGAATTTAAATGCAACCTGACTAATATAACAAAGTCATTTACTATTTTATTTATTGACACTACAATTCCATGTCTAAATTTTAAATTTTGCTTCATCCCTCAAAGCAAAGTGATAAAATATTGCACAAACTGCCGCTTTTTCTACGTAGGAAATTAGAAATAAAACTTATAAACTTCATACTAAATCAATGACGTTTCCATGAAAATATTTTAAAATGTCTGATATGCAGTTATTCGAAAGAGATTGTTACAGCTTGGCCACTTAGGAACACAACACTTTAAACAGGAATGAAAGGGAAAACCTATATCGACTATTGAAAGGACCACACCACATAACAACATTCTGAAGTCTGGAGATACTAATAATAAGAATATACTAAATGATTAACTTCAAACGATGTCTCTGACTTAGAAAAGAAAACTAGTTGAACAATAATTCAGATACAAAAAAAACAACCTGAAATCATTACAAAGCAGAGTTTTGAACTTTTTTATGGGTGGAACTAAAATCCCTAAAAGATTGAAGCGGAATATTATTGTGTGTGAATTATTATTAATAATGGTAATAGGTCTGAGTAGAGTCCAACTTGGTAGATGTAATCTGACATGAGTGATTAACAAATTTGGTTGACCACAAAACGGGAGTCTGATTTGTTAGTCATAAGTATGATTACAGACTGAATTAGACAACACAATGTCATGTTACCAATTAATCATTACCATTACAATTTCCCACAAAAGTAAAGGTTTCATTTGAAAAAGAACTTTTGCAATAGTAGTAGTCATTTTAAAATATCACAAAATTAAAATATGGAGAAAAGCTTGCAAAATGGTTGTCAAGTTTCTTTCAAAACAGTCACCAGAGACAACAATTTTACAAACAAGCCAGTCTCTTGAACTGGTTACTATAATGATTGTAATCAATATTGTGACTGGTGGATTTAGTAGAGTGGACTTGATTGACTCATGTAACTGTCCAATTACAGGTGTCAATTTACAGTCAACTGTTCAAATACAACTTTAGATATTAATTAGTGCAAAAATCATGTTTGAGGAAATTGTAATTGTTATGATTAATGAAGGAATCAATTACAAAGGATAAAGCTGATTTTTTTAAATATATGTGTTGCACTTATTCACAGCCACAATCAAGGCTACACTGTAAATCTAATATTTTTGGACTTAATTTTTATGAGTTATTTCTGATGGGATGAAGTCGTGTCCAAATAATTATTATTTATACATGTACAGCTGTACATTGATATCGCTTTATAATTTGTAGATTTTGTTGTTGCTATGGAGACACAGGTATTGAGCCTTTCAATCTGACAACGTGAGGTGTGATGTGATGTAAAAGCAATCATTCATTACAAAAAACCTTTGCATAATTTGTACTTTTAAAGATAATTTCTAAATCAATCAGACCTTATTCAGTCAGGATCTTTTGGAAGAGAAGCTTGACAAAATATTCCAGTATCAGTGCCAAAATCACTATCCAAGGTCAAATAACAGTCAACTATGTTGGAATTGTTTTTAGTTTGGAATAATTTCTTGGTATTCTAACAACACAGGCCATCTATCTCTTTGAAAAGTACCAAAATAACCAAATATTCAATAACAGGCATACAATAGATGCAAGAGAATCCTTCACTGTAAAAGAAATTTGGCTGAAATCACATGATTACCGGTAATTTGCATGAAGATAGGTGGGTTCATACTAGCTTAGTAGGTAGACCCTAAGTATGCAGGTAGTTCAGGTATACTTCAGAACACCTATGTCTACTTACTCTGAAAAGCGTTCACATTTCAAATTATTCAAAAGTATACTTCAAGTGAAAGAGCCGTCAATCAATTTCTGCGCCAACTATGTAGCCATGTGCGCCAAACATTTTAGCTTCTATCTTACATCATGCAACCTCAAAAGGTGCCAATTACTTTCTTTACTGCATCGACAGCGGGCTTTGCTACATCACCAAGCCTATCACTTTCTCATTGTGGAGGAAGAATTCAGAATAAGACGAAGAAACCAACGCTGGGCTATGTTCATGTTTTTAAGTCAAATGAATCAACAAAACGAGCAACGTAGACGAAGAAGAGCTTGGCTTCGGCCACGTCAACAAAACTGGTTCCTAAATTTGTTGGCAAATCCAGCACTCAATTTTCTTTAGAAAGAACATTTTAGAGTGACACGCGAAACCTTTGAGTACTTATATGATCTACTGAGGGTGAACTGGATGGTAACATATAGCGCTTGTCGATGGAAATGGCTAATTTGAACGCCATTCATTGGCTGCTCTTGATTTGCTACTCTTGCAAACCGTCGATTTAAGTTATTGCTAAAGGAACAAAATGCACAATTTGTGAGTGCGTGTGAATTTTCTTTGTATTAAGAATTTACATGTCATACAAGTCTTGCATATTCTGATATCTCATCGAAAAACGCATTTGATTGACATTCAATTTCCTGAAATTGTTTTGATAGTGCGTAAGTGCGCTGGTAAGGATGGGTTGAACTCGACTTGGAAGTTCACTTCGGCTCTTTTGAACACGATACGTTGCCATGGCTACAAAGTAGGCTACTCAAGTTGAAATTAGACCCGTTCAAATCTGAAGTAAGATTCAAGTATACTTAAGGTCTACTTACTAAGCTAGTACGAACCCACCTACTGCCAAAGTGATTTTAAGTGCCATTTTACTGCCTTGTAGAGAAGAAAATAGAATCTATTGAGTGTTATAAGTATAAAAGAAAGCAATGGACTTTTCAATCAAATAATAGCCATGTTGACACTAGAAGCCTGAGTCAGTCAGTCGCTACATTTTTTGTGGCGTGATCTGTTAACATTCAACAAAAATAATAAATAGTAAATAATAGCTGGAGCAGTCAACAATTGTTTCAAGTTCAATAAAACACTGGCTAAATGAAAACTACTGCAACGCCCTTTGGTCCAAGAACAAATCGAATTCTGGTGCACACGCATATCTAAATACTGCCATGCAACTGCTATTAAGGTAAGACTTGTGCTCCTTGTTGTCAACTCGTTCTTGTTCAAAGAATCATCTCTAAAGTAAATGTATATATGTGTGCATTGAACAACAGAGTCAATTGTTTTCTCCTACATGTGGTATAATCATTGTTTCTCATTTCTCATAACAACATTATCAGTGCCTAAATATTGAGGTTTAGAAAGAAAAAGGAAAACAAATTACAATTACATGAGCCAATTAAGAACTCACAAAGATTTCCAAAAACTCAGCAGTTTTGTTTCTTTTCTTGAAATTTGCTATAGCTGTGTTGTTTAGATAAATGACTTGAATCGATCGAGGCCTTGAACTACTGTATTTTAATTCCAAGCTTTCGCCGTTCTACGGCATCACTAGGGAATGAAAGAATATAATTTTTTTTCCATAGTGTGTGGTATAAATGTGGTGTAGATGATGCAAATGATAGAACATATTAAGGACAGTGAGTGTAAAATGGTGATGGAAATATACAATAATATTGACAACACCTAATATAGCTCCCAGTAGGCGTCGCTCATAAATCCTACATGCTGACACAAGCCCTCTTTCGCCACACCCAGAACACTTGCACAAGAACAAACTGCCCTATCGCAAACACAAACCTTAATGCCTACAAAGAAACACCGTGTACCAAATCACCTGCAGAAAATGTAACAAATTCTACATTGGAAGCACAACACTATTTGTACATGATCGCATTAAAGAACACCTGAACAAGAAAAATAACAACTTGCCTGTAGGGGAACACATTCTTATGTGTCAAGGGACAACTAACAACTGAAACAGCCAAGGTGTTGATGTCAAAATAATCGCACAAGAAAACTTTCAATTATTCAAGGCGTTCTACATCCAAAAGTGCAAGCCCAAACTCAATTTCTGTGAAGAATGCATCAAACTCAGACCTATTTTGAACTGCTTTATCACTCATTTCCTATTGTCCATTTTATTGTATACTTCTGAAAGAACTCAGGGAAATGTGTTTTTTGTTCTATCTATTTTATCTTGAAGAGCTTTAGTTTAGATATTTCATCACTAATTATTCTCATTAGCTATTGTCCATATTATTATATTTTCCATCACCATTTTACACTCATTGTCCTTAATATATTCCATCATTTGTGTCACCTACACCACATTTATTAATTCTACCACACACTATGGAATATTTTCTTTCATTCCCTGATGATGCTGTAGAACAACGGAAGCTCAGAATTAAAATACAGTACATGTAGGTCAAGGCCTTAATTGATTCAACTCATTTATCTATTCCGAAATGCTACTGAAGGACAACTTCACACGTTTGTGTTGTTTAGATGCGTCAAATATCATTTCTGGTACATTGCCAAGTAGATCACCTTCCTTTGTCCTCAATTATAGTTTTCAATGGTTTTAATTCAGTGAACATCTGATTCAACTAGTTGCACTAGAACCTTTTGTAGATACCATTCCACCTTTGTTTTTTATGTCCTTAATTTTTACCACGAAATAAATGAAGATTGCTATCATGTCATAAATTAAATGGCTATTCAACATCAGATTGCCATTTAAACATGTCAACATGCTTCTACAGTACCTAAGTCAAAGTGCCAGAAAAAAAAAATTGAACAGACTTAACTCATCACAAAATCAATCCATGTATAGACATGGATGTTTTCAGCCATTTGTTTTTGACAAAAATAATATGGCAATCATCACATTTACCATTAAAATCCATTTAAAAGAAATAACTAAAAGAATTCCAGGGACAAAGTAAAGAGAGGTTGGTTAAGTAATATGGTGACTAACATTGAGACCCTAAATGTGCTCTCAAATAACACTCAAAACAATTTGCAGAAAAGTGTAAGCAATCAAGAATCAACAACAAAACTCATTGCATTTTTTGAGAAGCTGACGGAAAGACACCATGGAGCTGTCTATAAAATTATTTTTCTACAAAAAAGATATTTAAAAAGAACTCAAAAAGAGAGCCACAAATATTAAAAGAGTACCAATTCTGTAAAGTGAAAATGTATGACATGATCTCACAATTATTTTGTTTCTGACTGCAGTTTCCCACTAGAAATCGTTTTTTAAAGTGACTGTTTCAACATTGCTTTATTCTTGCCCCCCAAATTTAAGATTGTTTCCAAAATACTTAATACATGTACATCACACCAACAAATGAGAACAATATGATATAATAATTATCATTGAAAAGCAGTTGCAGATTACTGTAGACTTCAATTCAAAATCATGGTTCTAATCTAAGTGAATAAAAGAGCTAATACTAGGCTTGTCAACTTACCACTTGACATCAAATATTCTTGTTACTGTACTTGTACATGTAGCATGGTTCCGTTATGAATCAGAATTATTGCACTGAACTGCAAAAAGTGATAAAAAACAGAATTTATACATGTATTTCATTACTGGTACATGCATAATAAATAACATGCTACAGTGTATGTAATTACTACTACATGTAGCGATTATAATGGCTTTGGCAGTAGAGTGAAATTAAGCACCACAAAGTCATTCAGTCGGTAGCTATAGCTTGGTTGATTGATCAGTTGCTCAGTCATTTGGTTGCTTTGTCAGTCACTAGCCTAGGTTGGTCACTTGGTTGCTCGGTCACATGGAGGGTCGATCGGTCAATTGATTGGTCAGTCAATCATTCAATCAAACAGTCAATTAGGCAATCTTTGATCTTGTGCTGTTTGCACATTTCCAGGAAATATCAGCTATTCTTTCAGTAATTCACCTTTACAAGCTATTAAATGTCAAAGAAGCTTGATGAGAGAGTTGACATGTACAGACAGATTAAGGTTTTAATATTATTTCAGAACAGTTTTGCCTGGAATACAAAGAATGTGCTAGATAGCTTTGTCTTGTTTTGAGCAGTCTGACTCGAATAAAGTTAATTTTGGTGTAAAAAACCCATTTAATGCTGAGGCCCATTGAAGTGATATGATCTTCAAAGGCTCAGATGCATGACAGCTATTCATTAGTGCTTTCAAATATTCAGTTTTTCTATCACACAATCAAAACATTGGTTTCCCTTAAAAGTCATTACAGTCCCAGCAGCTTGCTTGCTACTGCATACATGTGCATGTCAAAGGCAATCTTCAACTCCTGTTTGGGCACCAGGTGGTTGCCTGCATATCTTAGGTATCAGGCTAACAGGGATAACACATCTTAAGTCAACCACATGGATTTGTTCTGTCTCTTGTTTAGCTTGTGAATGAGCAGTTGTTTGCCAATAGACATATTTATCTGCTAAATACATTTCAAGACCAGGTTTGTAGCAGATCTCAATATCATATTGCTGTTAGTGCAGGAGAGGCCTCTGCAGGAGTTTGGGGGCTTCTTGCAGATAGCTTCTAAGGGCTTACGGTCTGACCACAGCACAACTTTCCGGCCATAAACAAACTGATTATTATATGCTCAACACTAAAGACTCGGCCCCAACAGTTCTTCCTAAATTTGAGATTTGTTTTTTTTCACTTGCAGTGAATTGAAATATCACAGAATTACAGCTTAACTAATGGCTTGTTTGATACTTTCAAAGGCTTTTTCTTGCTCAGTTGACCAAATCTACTCAATGCCCTAGATTCAGAGGTATAGACACATTACACAAAAGTACCATAGCGCTAGTACCACCCGTCGATGGTAGGCCATGATAGAGTGACGATGTTACTTTCTTTGGCATTTTGACAACACTTGTCCACTTTCAAATCTTTGCTACACTTGTCAAGTTGAATGCCTCCTAAATGTAGAAAGGAATGTCTTTGCCAGTCGCTGCTTGGGCCGTTTACCTCTGAGACCATTTAGAGATCAGTTTCAGTAAACTTGATAACTCGACAGCACTTTATTGACAAGAAGAACACTCCTACACGGCCATGTTGAGAACAAAAACAATGACAAGACCACAAGGTCAAATCTAATGCTGATTGACTAATTTTCTTGACAACTGACATTGTCACAATGAACAATCAAAATACATCCAGGAGATACAAAACAAAAACTGTAAATAGAATGAAACTTAACTGAAAATGAATTGAAATAAAACTGTCAAATTCATCTTTTTGACAAAATCTGATATGAAAGGCATTGATGACTTAATTTGCATGAAAGCACTCACCATTCGTAAGTTAAACATTACTAAATTACAACAGAAAGGCAGTGTGGGATTCAAAACAGCTGACGCTTCGAGCGTTAGCTCTTTATCAGAACGAATTGAGGAACTGTGGGTTGTGCATGGTTTATATAAAGAAAGATGGAGCTAAGCTATTGGTTGGTGCATGGTAACATGAAAAACAACAGAATAAATTAGTTGAATGAAAAGTGTTTGATACCATGAGGATTAAAAGTGCCTATTTGAAAAATAAATTTTTGTTCTAGAGATTTAGAGCTTTCTGTACTTCCTTGATGTAGGGAAAGGCCGCAGACTGCTGTTATGTTGCTTAGAATGATTGAGGAGATTAAAGTGTCTTGTAACAGGTGCATTTTTGTCGTTTTTCTCTACGTCACAAAGGTGTTCTCGGAATCGGTCGCCTAGTCGTCTCCTGTTTTGCCAATGTATAAATTTTTGCAAAGAGTGCAAGTTATGGAGTAGATGACATTGGCTGAGGTACAAGTGAAATGATCAGTGATCTTGATGGATCGCTTGGGTCCCGATATTTTCTCAACGTTGCAAATGAAAGGATGTCTTTTGAATTGTGAGCGTGTGCATTTAAAAGTTCCGGGTTAATCACTTGCTTGGAATGCACTTCTGACTAAAAAGTTACCTATGATTTTGTCATGCTTGATTTCCACAATTCCTCAATTTTCTCCGACGAAGGACTAATGCCGGAAAGGTCAGCTTTCGAATAGCAGTCACCCAGCACCTTAATAAGTTCGACTGGAAACCCTGCTTGAAAGGCAAAGGATGCCCCACCCCGTCAAAAAGAATGGCTGGCATAATCTCTGACAGACAGACCAAGGGTGTGAAGGATTTTCATGAAACCGCCTGAGGAATTGAGGATAAGTAAAACCATGCATTTAAGGGAAGCAGGATCCCACCACATAAAGGCCTGATATTGTTGGGGAGCGTTGTGAATAAAGGAAAAGGCTTGCTGGATAACAATAACTGGGCAAAGGGGACGCTCTGGAATCAGGGAGAGAGGGAGTTGCACCACCCATTCCTGAAACTGAACAGTCCTGCTCCAGCGTAATGTCATAAGGACCCTCCAGGAGAAAAATTGAAAATCTGATCTGACAAGTTGCTGAGCAGGATAAAAAGAGGACATGGAGCTTGCTATATCTAACAGGTGGCTTTTCCTAACCATACCAAAATAGGAGACAAGACACATCGCCCAGAAGGAGGTATCAAAACTGAAGCACAGATTCAGTTACAAGTGCGTCTGACACAGGAGATCAGGGGATGGAGGCTGATCCGTAACATGCTTAATCCCAGTAAGAAGGGACTGCAGAGACCAGTTATTGGCCAGGGGGTTGGGTAAATTAAATTCTTTGTGGAGAATGCCAATGATATTAGGATAGTTAGGAATGGAGGATACTAAAAAAAAGCATATTGGCAAATATGTTCAGGACAAGCTGGAATAGGTGGATACAAGCTGGATACCCTATGCAGAAACAAACTAAGATACATGTAGCTGCTGTGGTGGGTACGATGTCACTTTTGTGTTTCTAGAAAAGGTGTGAAACCGATAGTGAAAGATCTCCTCCTCCAGCTGCCAAGCCAGGTTAGCAACCAGAGACTCTGCAGCAAAGGGAATCTGCACTGTCAGAAGACATGTGGTGGACTAAAAGCAAAGCATTAACATGGGGTTGCGGCATGAGTAACAGCAAGTGTCTGTAAAAGGAGAGGCATTGGGTAGGCTGATGGGGGTGAGCCACAGCATTTGCGAGAACATGAGACTGTCCTTGGATGTGTACAGCTGTAAACCTGAAATTGTTACCAGTAATGGCAGACAGCCAAAACAACTGCCTTAGAGTGTGCGTAATGGCAGGGTTAGCAGTAGAACCTTTATTGATAATGTGAACTGCAGCTACATTGTCAATACATAATAACCAAAACCTGGCCCAGCAGAAGGCTGCAAAGATTAGGGCCAGCACCAGTGAATTCAGGAGAGTTGACATCAAAGTTGTGACAATAGGCCCCTGCTGCTATTGGACAAGCATCTGTCTGCACGCCAGTTGTGGGCTGGTCTGAGAGGAAAGGGTACTGGCCATTGAAGAAGGGGAGGAAGGAATACCAGCACTTAATGTTTTCAATTCAGCTGACAGTTTGTGCTTGGCAGTAGGGGAGACGAGGGAGTTCACCATGTCAAGGATGCATCACAAGAAAGTGAATAATTGTTAAATCAGGCCCATTTCTATTGCAAGAAGAGATGTGTTTTTAAGTCTCGAAGTATTTGCTTTCGAGGGACAAAAAATGAAATTTACCATGAACATGTTGCTTACTTGCATTCTATACTGTGACACCGGGCGCGGCTGTGATTAGAACTGTTTGCAAGCACAGTAGGTAGATTCTTATCACGTTCTTCTTCGGAGACGCCGTAGCTTTACTTCGAGAAAGCTATACGTTTGTCTAGAGATATTATGCTTCTTGCAGCTATCTGAAAAAAGTTTTCATCAAGAAATTGTCCACTACGCAAGTCATTTTCCACGGTAATAATGTTAACCACTAACCTCTGTCGCTTCTCGATTTGCTTTTTACATGACAAACGGCAAAATGGAAACGTGAAAAGAAGTGAATTTGTCAAGTTCAACGGGAGAAAGTCGAACAAATGTTCGAGATATCGCAGTATCTTTTGCAGGAGCTCAGTGATCTTAATATCACTAAGTCCTCGCATAGTATCTGTCGCCCTTTTCAGCACCTCTTCTGCAAAGAATGCAAGTTTCTTCCTGATCATAAATATTCATCTCCTCGGGGAAAAAAACGCAAATGTTAATTTATGCCTACTTTGCAGATTGAGGCAAGATTACAAAGTTCACACTTACGTCATCAGTATGGAATTTTCGGCAGTAAATCGCAGATGTCCTTCTCACGAAACACCACTCGGGCCGGCAGCGAAGAAGGACGGCTGTTTTCACAGGCTACAAATACCCCCCAAAAAATTAGGGGTCACCAAGCTCGTTTAATAGAAAAAGGAGCATTTATTTCGCTATTGAGCTTAGTTTGAGGGAAATCTCTTAGGTTTTGTATGCACACGCGCAGTAGGGATGCGCAATGGAGTACTAAGGAATTACCTTAAGCAAAATGTCCCAGTATATACAAAGTAAAAACGGAGTGAAGCGATGAAATGAAATGGAGGCCAATGGCCAATATTGCCAATATGGTCAATATGGCTTGTGCAAAGACTAATGCTGAATACCCTCAATAGATGAACTATGTAACCCTATCATATTGAGAAGGTATCCAGCCTAGAGTAGAATTACTCCCAGGAGTAGTCTACCGATGCACTCCATTTTATATACATCATGTTATTTTGAAACAAAAATTCTGTACTTAGTGAATCAGATGTTAGAAACATTAAGAACAATATCTTCAGTTTTGATATTTTGTACTTCTGTTACCTTCAACTTCTGTGGGAACGAAAATCAGTTCACCAAGGCCTTGGACCAGAAGATTTCTTCACGAATTCAGGAGAATTCCTATAGTATAATTTTTCCGAACTCATGTTACAAAGTCTCGTTTAAAAACTGACGTCATACAAAACTAAGTACCATCATCGTGGAGTCTTGTTGGTGGAAAATCCAAAGACAAGTTCATTGTGCCGAGAATTTGAAAGAAAAGCTTGCAATTCATCTGCGAGCGGCCGCCATCGCCACCATAATTTGACTACTCCGAAGAAATCCGCTGGCTAAAAAATAATGCTCGCGGGTACTGGTACCCAGATTAAATATGGCGGCCGTGAACGAGGACGTTAGAGAAAAGTATCGGAAATGATAATGCAGTAAGTATGAATTACTTCAAATCTGAACATTGTAAAGACTGACTTCATTCCAAAATTTATTACTATGTCAGCGAGGTCTTGTGTGGTAAAATAGCCTCAATGCCAACATGACATTTTCTTTCTCTTGTCTTAAATTTAAGACAAGAAGTTTAAACTTCTTGTAAGTTTTTTCTTCCGTCATCTCCAACATATAGATCAATGAATCAAGCAGTCAGTCACTCAGTCAGTCATTCAGTCAGGACCAGTCAGTAATTGCAAGTAAGTCTGTTACTCAGTCAGTCATTCAGTCAGTCAGTCGCCTTTCAGTCAGCCGTGATTCAGTCCGTCAGTCAGCCAGTCAGTCTGTCAGCAAGTCTAGGGCAGTCGGCCAGTCTGTCATTCATTCAGTTAATAGGTCAGTCAGTTAGTCACCCAGCCAGTCCGTCAGTAGTCAGTCAGTCAGTCAGTTAGTCAGTCCGCCAGTCAGTCAGTCAATCAGTCAGTTAGTCAGTCATTCAGCTAGTCCGTCAGTAGTCAGTCAGTCAGCTAGTCAGTCAGCCAGTCCGTTAGTCAGTCACCCAGCCAGTCCGTCAGTAGTCAGTCAGTCAGTAGTCAGTAGTCAGTAGTCAGTCAGTTAGTCAGTCAGTTAGTCAGTCAGTTAGTCAGTCAGTTAGTCAGACACCCAGCCAGTCCCGTCAGTCAGTTAGTCAGTCAGCCAGTCAGCCAGTCAGTCCGTCAGCAGTCAGTCAGTCAGTCAAGTCAGTCAGTCAGTCAGCGAAGTCAGTCAGTCTGTTTGTCTGTCAGTCCCTCTTGAATCAGTCAATTCATTTTATTGTTCATTGATAATTAGGTTCTATTAAATTCAGCATGACGCGATGTAGATTCATTCCTGTAAACTCAAATTGTATTGGAAATGGGTTCACTCAGATATTGAAACTGGTGTACATTACCTAAGGCTATAAACCTTACTAAAATCCATCAAATATTTTCGCTCGCGCGCTCGATATTCCCCAGCTGCAACTGGGGAATATCAGAGTGGTATTCCCCAATTTTCAAAACCGTGCGAGTTGCGAAAAAAGATTTGAAGGATAATAAACACAATAGCCTCCATTTGACTTGGACATTATCTGTGTCCCTCGAAGCTCACAGTTTTCGTCGAGAAACGCTCTCGGAAAACTGTTCGCTTCTCGGAACAGATAATGTCCACAGACAAATATCCCAACATGTTTCCGCGCCAAATGGAGGCTATTGTTTATACAAATAATGATAATGATAATGATGGTGGGTAATATACACTACTGTACAAGACTGACAACATTTGGTGGTCATTTTGATGTATAAAATTGATCTTAATTGTGAAAGTTTTGTAGAGTTTGAGATAGTAGACTTTTCAGCCTACTAAGGTGGAGATCAGAAAATACAAAGAGAACTGAATCTCACTGAATTAAAAACTGAAACGGCAATTCTCGCTAATACCAGATTAACTTAGTAGTGCTTTGAACGGCGACAACAACGGCGCCCAGGTTCTCTTTTAATTTCACGTCAAAGGAAAAATAGAAACACATATCGTATCGTATGCTCCAGTTGACGTATTACAGTGCGTTGTTGGAACCTTGTGCGATGAACATTCGTTGAAGTCTTTGCAGAGTTTGTCTTGTCTTGTATATCCTGATGAAACAAAACAACTAGATGAGTTACACGACTTAGAAACATGAACTAGAGTTCTAATTTGGTCGCAGTTTTGTTGACTACAAGTTTAGTAGACTTCAAAAGTGAAAGACAGAAAATATAAACAGAAATCTCAGTGAAAAGTGTAAAAACTGAAATACTAATTTCAGATTAACTTTATCGTGTTTCCTTTTAATTTTACGTCAACGAAGACTGAATAGAAACACTTTAGAAACAATCGTGAAAGTCTTTGCAGAGTTTGACTTGATTTGTATACATGTATACTTATGAAACAAAATAACTACATGAGTCAGATGACTTAGAAACATGTACTACAGTTTTATGTAATCGGAATAATTAACAAACAAAAACAGAAACAGTACTTGACGTCAACAAACTGTCTCTCACCTTTGGTTTCGATCCGCAATGGGAACCAAATCAGTGACTGCGATCCCGTCTTCACTCCCGCTGTTCCATCAACTAAAGTTTACCTAAAATGTGCTTAAAATGAAAAACAAAACTTAAAACTATAACCAAGATTCCGAATGTAAATGTAAATATAAACACAAGGCAACTTGGAGTTAAGCGTACATGAAGAGAGTTTGGGAACTTACTATGAAACTGAAAATCGGTGAAATTTAAAGCTGACTTGCAGCTCAACGATTGATTGAATTCCCACTAGAAGAAAGAAAGAAAGGAAAAAATCAGGCAAAAACAATCAGAGAATGAGAAAACCAATGCGGAAGATCACAGCTCAAAACAAAATAAAACGTTGTAAAACAGTAATACTGAAATGCGTGTGATTAAGTACTTAATGTTCAGCTCAATCTCGAGATTTTATGGCCAAGATAAAACATTCTTCATCATTTGCATGCGATGGCAAATGGAAATCAACACCAGGGAGTTTTCAGTTCACTACAAGAAGTAAACTTGTCTTAACGGTATTGTCAGTTTAGCGAGTAAAGTAGAATTCAGTAAACCGTATATACTATAAGTAAACGTACCGTTGCAAGTGGCGAAAGTTTCAAAACATAAGTAGCAACTAATTCAACAATAGTTTCTGTAGTTTTACCAACCTGGCAAGCATCAAACAAAGACGTAACAGCCATATTTGAACGGTAGAAACTCGACTAAACCTCCAGGATTAAGCACGTGCAAACGGCTTGTCGTTGCGTCAAGTATCTCGTTGTTTCGGTCCAATAATCGTTATCTGGCGATGGAGTACGTCTGTAGTTCTGTACCAACATTATAACCTTCACTGTACTACAGTTTTAGTTTAGCAAACGGTTCTCTCTTTTTTGTAGAGGGAGCAAGAATCAACGAAGATGATGGCGAATAAACAATTGATGAATAATTATGAGAATCAGCACGTGTACTTTGAATAATTTGCAATGGAAATTCGTTTCTGAGAGTAGTTTCGCGCCACATTTCAAAAATTTCTCTTCACAATCGACAGAAACTGGAAGTGTTTTAAAAAGTTAGTTGCCTTGATAATCAGAAGGAAAAGCCTACCAAAGGAGATGTATGCTACATTTAACTTAAAGAAAATACGCCACGTCTTTTTTTAAGTTTGTAATTCCTAATCTGTGCAAATCTTTCTCAGTTGTGTCCATCCTTTTTTGTTTTAGTTTTGATGTTATTCTACCGTAGGCGACTGTTATTTTTTCTTCTTAAAAGTAATCAGAAAATGACGTAAAATATTCTGGCAGTGCCCCTGCAAATTTAGATGTCAGGGTGTTCACACGACGAAGGCGCAACGAATGTACGAGGTAACGCGTACTAGAACAAAAAAAACTGCAAATAAATTTTAACCCACTACATAACGCGCAAAAAGTGGTGTACGAAATACAAGGGGAGCCAACAGGGGCGAAATCGTTGATTAACAGATCAGGGAAGACATGACAGACGCAACAATGATCCCACACAGAGTGGAAAAGGCAACGCCAGCAACCTTGAATTCATAACGTTCGGAATGAAGCAGGAAACGTGCAGTGGGAAAGCCAATAGGCTCAGTGTCTGCGTGGGGAGGGGGAGGGGGAAAGGGTACTCCCTGTAATGGAAGCAGTGTAACCTGATGGGAAATGGTACCACATGCAGGGTGGAATACTGAGAGACGAACTCACGGTTAAACGAACTACAAAGTCATGACAAAAGCCACAGTGACCCTACCTGGATTGTAGAAGGCAACACAATGGCGAAATACGCGAGGAAACGCCCACGAGATGCGCTAATTATTATCATTTTATATTATTTTGTAATTGGTATTGAAAAGAAAATGCATGAAATCACTTTTAACTTTATTTGTCGATTAAGAACAAAAAAATAAAGAAAGTACCTTTTGCGATGCTTTAAATGGAACAGTTAATTTTGCTTATTCATCAAGCCGTTATCGTATCAACATGTAAATTCTCATTACTGAACTCTATACATTTCTTGTACTGGTACTTTAGTGAATATGATAATCGATCAAACAATTTTCTTGCCATGATTAGTTCACTCTTATGATGTTTACGCCGTCTTCGTATTGGTACGAATAAAATTATCTGCACATCAAAGTAACTAACTGTAGAATTCTCTATTTTTTAAAGTACAGTAAAGGGTATTCATGATGCTCTATACTCTATCCTGGCAATAGACCTTTTTCGCTTGTACATTTTGTTTTCCCAATACAGATCATGTGATGATACTCAGGAGATTAGAACCTTTGTCTTGTTCATTAAAAAGATTACATGCAGACATATTCATGCTTGCATGCACTCTTTTTAATGAACAAGACAAAGGATGAAATCTCCTGAGTATCATCACATGATCTGTATTGGGAAAACAAAATGTACAAGCGAAAAAGGTCTATTAACCATTTCCGAGTTACCTAAAGCCTCTCTTTCAAAGCGAGGCCTGGTGCACAACCATTCATATGACAATGAGTTTAATTTGCATGTGAATGAAATCTCATTTTCATATGAAAGGATGAACACCAAACTCGCTTTGAGAAAGAGGCTAATGGTAATTCGGAAATGGCCTAAAAGCAGCAAAAACAAAAGGTTACACTAGAAGATTGGTGATGTTCGATTGCACTGTAATGCTGGACAATTTATTTTGGAGACAGTGGGCGCTCACCATTTGTCAGAATAAACCCGTTGGGATGACCGTTAATAATAGTAAGGGTTTTTTCAAAATCAGCAAAACAACCGAACGAGATGGCGCCTTCCATTCCCGTTATTGTTTTCGGCTGCTGAGAGACTGGAAACTGGAAAATGTAGCAAATAGTACGGCCATTTCCGCCGTTCCGTTCCGAACGGAACAAGAGGACTACTTCAGTACGAACGGATTTCCCGGAATATTGTACAATGTTCCATTTGACTTTCAACCGAAATTTCCGGATTTTTTGTGTAAATGGTTAGCACCCACTATCTCAATAGCATTGATCAATTTTACTCCATATGGTGATGTTTGAGTTCAGCAACTCAAAGCTTGGTATATCACCAAGCTTGGTAGAACTATGCAAACTTGGAGAATTTCTTAATTTCTTAATTTGACTCAATTTACTTGTGGACTCAACTTTAAGCGCTTGACTCTAAAATGTTCGGCAAACACAGTGAAAAAAAAAATAATCCAAGTACTTTTTTAAGGTAAACAAATAACTAAGTTCTCTAGCAGCTATAGTATGTCTATGATATGTCAGGCACCGCAGCTAATAGTGGATGAAGTCGTGACTGCCCTCTTCGATCAATATTATGACCACTGAAGGCTGCATTCCTTGACTGCTCACAGCTTTTGAGTCTGAAAGGAAGACAACAAAGAAAGTTCTATGTTGTATTCAAAGTAGTGTATCATGCTGTGTTTTAGCCTCGATATTAGACTAATATCTTGATATATCGAGCTGGTGTCGGTCTTTATGGTTCTAACTGAATATCGCATAACAGTCGCAGTTGGTTTTTAGTGGTAATTTGTTGACGTATGGCCAGCAATAAACAGCAACGATATATCGGCTTCCTGGGAACGATAATTGGCTCCCAGCCAATCACGGTGAAGTAGTTTTCTTAGTTATACTGATAATAAATTTTCAGCCCGGGCGAACGGGCTGAAAAATCCCATGTAGAAGAAGCAGAATTTCAACCGGGGCTGAAAAGCAAACTTGGAAACAACGTTTCAGCTCGGGCTGGAATTCGTCATGTAATCAGGCCCTAAGCTATCGTTTAATTTTTGCAGATCTCAGAGATCGGTTAGCTATCAGTCAAAAAACGCGATATTTCTCAACTGATAGTTAAAATTTAAGCCAGTTCTCAGCGATCAGTTACCCATAGTAAACCCTGTACAGATATAAACCAACTTTACTAACGGTCATTTTACCTCTGCCGACTCATCATAGTTGACAGTGTACTCGTACAGTGCCTACAAATAGAGAAAATTAATTAGTTATAACCCTCGCATCTGGATTAACTAATAAGTGTTGTTTTCTTTGAAAAACGGTCTCTTTCAAATCTGTTCGTCTCTACGATCTAAAGCAACGAGATCAATGATGAGACAGACAGACACAAAGACAGACAAACAAAGGCAAACAGATCCCTAGACAGACAGACAGACAGACAGACAGACAGAGAGGAGGGGAAATGGCGTGAAACAATGACAAAACTCACTGAAAGAGCGCATGCAGCGAGTGCGCTCGACTGGTGAACAATTAGTGATATCTCAATACGCGGTAAAACGTGTAAACTAAAACGCGGTAAAACGTGTAAGGTACGCGGTAAAACGTGTAAGGTAACGCGTGCCTGTCACCACAAGCTAAAACTGAATCAGCCGGCAGGAGTGGACATAGAGACGTACAAAAACGACGCCAACAAACCACGAGAGGTTAACGAAACAAAGAGAAAGTTAATGAAACCTCAAATAAAAAGAAACCTCAAACCAGTGGCTGTCACGTACCTGGTAGATAAAGTTGTAATGTTCCAAGGTACAAACGATGCCATGTCGATCACGACGGAGGTTTTTGGACAACTCAAACACATCAACAACAGATGTTTTACTTTCCTCGTGACTTTTTATACCAATATCCACGGCGATATACACGCCACTGAAACCAAGACCATCACTGCAACAGAAATGGGCGTACCACTTGTATTAAATCTTACTAAGCGGCTGACTATTCATGAGAACAAAAATATTAGCCCACTATTCTACCATTATATTGTTATCGCCCATTCGGACAGGTGACCGGGTTATCCCAAGTTTGTAGCAGGAGGTAACTAGGATAAGTATTTGCACTTCCCCCTGTATGAAATAAATTGTTCATCGCAGACTACTCCCCCCGGTGAATTCACCTCCACCCATTTATACACCTATTTGGAAAGAGTACCATAAACTGAATAAAACTCGATGACCAGGAGTCCAACACGCTAGCATTAAGCCGCTGCGCCTCCAAAGCAATCTGACTGAACACTCTGAACACTCTCTAGCTTAGTCAACTCTATGACACATCAAGCATTATATCAAACATGTCTAACCTGCAGTGTACAATGGTCGGAGCCTTGGTGTCGCCATGTTTCTTCCTGGCGTCTCTTGTGGCCGTCACGAAACCAACAAACAGTGCCACGTTGGGCATCGCGCGCTCCTTCCAAGATGTGAATCTCATGTGCGTGACTTCACGCGAGGATGAAGGCTTCTACGTTTCAAAGAATAGTATGTTTTGTTTAATTAACTTGACGTTCTTTATACTGAGTACATAGACGATTATTAGAAGCTGTCTTTTATCTCTTTTCCTGACTTTTGGTTGTGACATTCCGATAATTTTGAGCCGAAACGTTCTCCTAGCCTGTCGGCAATGAGAAACGTTTCAAGGTAAACTACAATGACATATGCAGGTAACGCCTTTTTAGAAATTCGTGAAGAATAAACAAGTGATCTATTAGGTTGCAAACCTTTCTTCGTTCTTGAACACGGGTATATCTGTTTTACCCCAGTTCTTCGCATTACACAGATCGCACTTCACACTTCACACATCACACGTCACATGAACTTCGCATATCGTCATATGCGTGACATTCCAAGCCTCTCTGTATGACACAATGCCAAGTGTGTCACGTGCACGTTACATGACATAACAAGAGGGAAACCGAATAAGATGAAAACGAAAAATAAAACTGTCAGTCGATAATTCACCTTGCTGTCTGCAATGTTTAAAGTGGTCAGCGTGTAGTCTGCTTTCTTCACAATTTGTTTGACTGTAACATCGATGCCGCCAAAGCTCTTTGTGTTCTCTTCTCCTTTCGGCAAATAATTCATAAACTCAGACTAATATGAAAGCAAACAAAACAAACGAGAAAATATTTATAAACTGTTCAATTTTCTAATTTTAAACGTCATAGTGGATTTTCCGGAAAGTCGATTGCTGTAAACTTCTAAACATGGAAGATAATTTTCTTTTATGTAGTAAAGAAGAGAGGGACTAAATTAGTACCGCGATTTCAATTTAAACTGCAAATTGTTAAAATGTCTACTATTAAAACCAAAGGAAAGCCCTAAAACCATACCACGTAGGGAACTATATACTATACCCCGTAGGAAAAATGCCAAGAAAGTTTTTATTAAAGGAACACTTAAGAAAACTGAAGATTTCAATGGATAACATTGTGAGATTTAGCTCTCATTAACCTACAGCAGGAGGTCTGGATGGGAGAATCTTGACCTAGGTCGAGAGTACAGACCGAACGCAGTGAGATCTGTACACGCGACCGGGGTCAAGACTCTCCCATACAGACCTACTGCTCGGTTAATGAGATGTTTATTATATGGCGAAAACAAGAACAATTTAATTCACTTAATGTAACTAGTTTGTACTAACTGACATTTTGCTTGCAAATGGCGATGAGCGGAATTTAATTCTGCCAAAGTTTGCTTGTCTTACTACTTTTTTCTCATCAGGATTTTAGGCACTGCCATAAATATATATTGTTAGATGAAAATAATCAATGATTTTGCATTTTAGTTTGCAACGTTTTCACTGCAAAACATTACCGGTCTTGATGGAAAACCTAGACCGCTTTCAGTATCGATTTAAGCCAATCAGATTCGTGAATTTGATAGTTACCAATCCTTGAGAGAGATTCATACAATAAAATAACTTAATAACCAGCTGATATTTAAAAATATCCAAATAATTTCCTTCATTATCCCCACTATCGTACAAAGAGACAGTGATAACAGTTCAAAGAAAGTACAATGTAGAATACCGGTTTCTCTTTCTCTTCTTCATTCACCATGACAACCAGGTGGGACTTTTGTTCCCAGACCATTTGCCAGAAGTCGTCCGCGGTCTCGTGCAAGGGATGCTGGGTGGCGATGTAACGCGCCTGGCCTTTGTGATCCTGTTGATACAGGAAAGCATGGAGTCGTTCATTTATTATTTAACAAATAAAGAAGCCCAAGCCGTGTATTACACTGTGATAAAACATGTAGAAAACCAGAGCCGCAGGCGAGTGTTTTCTACATTTCTCGAGTGTTCTCAAATGTCCGGAGTGTTTCATCACAGTGTAATACATGAATTAGGCTTCTTCATTTGCTTTATGATATAGATTTTACGCGCGCAAAACAATAAAACACGCTTTTTCTATGTTTTATACTCTGATAAAACATGGGTTTTTGACCAATCAGAGCGCGCGCAGAGTCCTATCTATGTTATAATTACAAAAAAACATTTTAAAAGCACTGTAAGTAACGACATTTACCCTGATCCAGTTAGCATTGATGTAATCCGGATTTGAGGATAATTTCACTCGGGTCTTTGGAGCTGAAATGAAAGTGAATCTCAAATACTATTTTTCGCAAACAAAGTGTTGCTTTATTAAATGCTGAAATGACAATCATCCGAGGAATTTTACCTGGTAGTACATCCGAGGACCTGTTTTTACTGTGTGTGTTTGCAGGGTAATTTACTTCCTCTTCCGGTACGTCTTTGCTGAGGTTCTAAAAAAGAGACAGGTCCGCAATGCGTTAATAAGTAAGCTGGTAACAAGGTCTTGCTAATTATTATAATTTATGATGATGAAAACATCGCTTGAGTCAGTTATTCTTACCCAATTTTTTATCGCATTCGTTATGAGAAGAAGGCAGTCTACGAACCTAAATCTCACAACTCTTAAACCAGTGTGACATATAGAAGTATTGCATGCTAACTTGTGACAGTACGTTTTGTATTTATAACGTATTTATCACCTTGAATTCAGCCTCTTTCTTCTTTTCGTTCCTGTTTCTGAGCGCCAAAGCCACAATACCCACAGTTCCTGTCTTGTGTGTCAGCGGTATATCTTCATCATCGATGATCGAATATGCGGACGAACGTCTTCTCCCGCGGTCTTTCTGGTCAGCGTCAGTGTGTCTCAAACCAGCTGGGCTGGATTGCTTAGAGCCGCTTTCTTGTCCCTGATACAAGAAAATAAAAGTAATGAATGCCTCTGAAAAAGATAGTTCAAGTTGATGGTGAATGTTCCTAACATCAGTACTAACTATATTCAGAGGTTTATTGGTTTAGTGACTTGCTCAAACCGGCGTAATACGAACCTGTGCAAATAGCCAAATACAGGAGCCCATCACTAGGAGCCAGCAACTACCCCATATTCCTGTCACGGCGTTTTCACAGACCTGTCTATTTTTAGCTTGAATTTACCGCGAATTCAGACTCCCGCAGGGACAACAGCGACAAATCATAAGCGTGCACTTGATTCTTTAATTGACGTCGGTATTTTCACTGGAAGATTAAAAGGAAAAGCCGCCATTGTTTCCCTTACCGATGCGCGCTCGTGTAGAACGGAACTGACCTATTTTGCGGGAAAAGAAGTCTAAAATTAGACCGGTCTGTAAAAATGCCGTGACATAGGCTTAGTATTGGAGTTGCAAGCTCCTAGTGATGGGCTCCTGCCAAATAACAGTCAAATAGCCCAGCTGTAGGAAATGGTTTGTAGCACTCGCCAAGGGGCAGTAAACATAGCGAGCTAACATATTTCATTCCAACAAAAATATTCTTCATCTCTACATATACATTTCGCGTTTACTTCCAATTGCAAGTTCATCTTTTTACACGTTGCACAGCATACATACCTCGCCTCCGATACTTGCCGATCCCTTCCGAGATCCTCCGGAACCTGACAAAGCAGTATCGGAAGCTTGGCCACCTTGTAGCTTGTTGGTTTTGTCGTCAGTTTTGTTTCCATCAGGAGCGGGGCTTGTTACAATGACAGGAGCTGGGCTAAAATGCTGGTTGGAATTACGGTCGTCAAGTTCTCTGTCGTCCTTTCCTAACCCATATGCTTGGTTTTCGTAAGACACAGCATTTCCTTTTCCATCTTTATCGTCGTTTGTGCCCTACAATTGACATCGGAAGACAGAACATATACTTCTGACATGATTGCCCGCAAAAAATATTTCTGTATACAAGAGGGCTTATAGAAAATAAACAATTGAAATTGTATTAAGTGGGTTTTTGTCTGGTTTCATTTCCAAATTTTACATTTGGCTTTCGTGGCTTTCATCTAAAAAAGTTGAAAATAATTCAATTTAACAAATTGACGTCAGTTTTTCATGCGTCTGTCCTGTTATTGATCATAAATTTCGTCATCACATTGTCAAAGTAACTGTGGATCCACGAGGCGATAGCCGAGTGGATCCGCAGACTACTTTGACAATGTGATGACGAAATTCATTGTCAATAACAGGACAGACGCATGAAAAACTGACATCAATTTGTTTTTTACGATAACAAATGGTCGAATTGCCCGCTCTCGCTCGCTGACGCGTGGCACGAATTTCAAATTCATGTGTCTGTCCGCATATTGACGATAAAAATTAGCCAATGAGCGCGCGAGAATTTCTGCAGTTATCGTAAAAATGCTGTTTTTCTTGTTTTTTAAATTCAAGAAAGTCAAGGTCCTTCTTTTAGTCTTGGGGAGCTTAAGCAAACCACGACGACGACGGCAGCGAGGAAAGACGCCAAACAAAGATTTAAATGAGCAAAACAATATTAATAATTCACCTTCTCTTTTTTCTGTTCTTTATCGTTGCCATCGGTGTCGTCTTTATTTCTCTGTTTTTTCTCTTTGTCTTTCTTCCTTTTATTCTTGTCATCCTCGTTTCTTCTGTGGCCGTTTTTCATTCCTCTATCAGTGCCATTTTCGTCGATATGTACCACGTGTAGCTTTTGAGATTCTTCGTATTTTCGTCGTCTTCGTCTTTTTCCACCGCAGCAGAATAGCTTCAATAATCAAGGTAGACAAATGATTGAAAAGAAAACAGGCACTGAGATCAGAAAAGTAAAGTTTCTTTCGAGTTACGACAAAGACTTAGTTATGCAGATTTTTTTTTCTCTTGGCATGTGTATCCTTGTCCTATACTTCTCTGATTGTGATTTCCTATTTTTTTTATACCTGCTATTCCTTTCGATTTTTCTCCAGGGACTAAAGAAATGAAAGTAAGTGCTTAGTGTAAAGGTACGAAAAGTCTGCACACGAACCAAGTGGCTCATCAAGCCGGAGGTTATCCCGGTTTCAGTAGCTAGAGCTAGTGACTAGGAGTCTTTTACTCCCCCCTGGATGGGATGATAGTCCATCGCAGGGTTACCCCACCTGGGTGAAGAGAGGCCCTGTGACAGTAAAGTGTCTTGCCGAAGAGCACAACATAATGTCCCCGGCCAGGGTTCAAACCCGGAACGCTCGCTCCAGAGTCGAGCGCACTAACCATGAGGCCACCGCGCCTTTTACTAAGTGCTTAGTGTCCTCAATTACAATTCTTGACGTTTGTTTGTTGTCAGTTAGGATTCTGAGAAAGTAAACATTTGCCGTTTAAAGCTACGATCTTTGCTTGTCAATTTTAGTATGGCCTTATTCAATCAAGACACAATTCTTCTGTTAGAATTTTAGGCCATTTTTCAGTTGTAAGCTAGCCTCGTCCAACGCCATCGAGTTTTACAGAAAGGAAAGCCTCTCATAACTGTAAATCGTACTTACACAACAGCATGCCAGTGTCAACAGAAGGAGACCAACAGCGCCCGCGATTGCAATAAGAATTATAGCCCAGGTTGAAAGGTCGCCATCGTCATATCCAGTCTTGTATTTGGTAGAGTCTTCCCCGGCCAGTTCAACATGGATAACCTGAAAATTAATGTGAAGCAAGAAAAGAATCGTTCGATAAAGAGGGGCTTATGTGTTCAGTAAGTCAAAGATATCCTCGACTTTCCAAGTTCAAAGACGTTTAGTTAAACAAACTACCAACGTTGTCTATCGTGGTTTATTGAATCGAAATCTTAAATTACCGATTTCCACTCTGACTCTTCTATCGTGAATTATTTTATCTTTTTTGTGAGCAATGTTTCACTTACTTTACGAATTCAGTTGGTATACTTTAGAAAAAACAATGAAAACTAATATCTACCTTTCCCTCGAACTCTGGTCCAAGTGGTTTAGTATTCCCATTTTCCAGGAACATTTTTAACAGTTTGTAAGCCTTCAGGGTAAGACATTTATGTAACTTCTTAGAGCCAGACTTGGAAACGTAAAACCACACTTCTGCCTGTTCATCTTTTTTACTTGGGTCGGCGCAGTTCTTCTCTACGTTGATGAAAATGATCCTGTCTGGAGATACCCTGGTGCCATTTTTGTCGTACAAGTTCCAAGCAATCTTTTGCTTTAGAGTGTGCTCCAGTTTCGAGCAAAACTCCCCCCATGTGATTCCTAACTTCACCTTGACGTATAGATTAGGTTTTTGCTCTATAGGAGGGGTACCTGAGGAGCCTGGCTCTTTCGTAGGGACGGTCTTGCTAGTTGTCGAATCGGTTGGCTGCGGTGGGCTTGGCTTCTTGCACACATAATGGGTGTAATCTCCGGCGACGTATTCCGGCGACGTCGGTGTAAGAGTGACGACCCTCACTCCGCCGTCATAAACAGGTCTGTCTCCGTCACACTTGTACAAGTATTTATTGAACTGTCCTCGAGAATCTGGAGCAGCTGGCTTTACATACACCAAAAAGCATGCTTGTACCATTAGTTGATTTTTATAGTAACTTCCATTCACACATGCTTTGCTCTCTAACTGGGCTTTGATGAAATGATCGTAGTGATTCAGACGGCTTATGTAAGTCACGACAAGATCAGTAGCCTCTTGCGGTTTTGAATAACAGTCAGTCATGTTCAGTCGGAAACGAATTCGGAACTCTTTCTGTGTTAGTGTATTAGGGTTTATGTAAGCTTTGAAAGAGGTTTTCACTACTATGGTATCTCCAACTTTTCCCTGGTTAACAGTTTCTTTCAGTGGCTTCAGTGCTTCGTTGGCCTGATCTGGAGCGCCCGTCTTCATCCCCACCTTAACAATTGCTGTTTTATTATCCTCCGTCAGTTCTACCGTGACATATCTGTAGTCAGTGTCATTGCCGAAAATTTTTTTAATGGCCTTCTCCAGCTCCTCCACAGTCTTGCTCCTGTTTTGAGAGGGTGTGGTCAGGTTAAAAGAAACAGAAAACTGCTTCTCCCCTGGAATGTACGCCTGCCATTCAGGAATTACAGTGATATTTCCCAGCTGACCCTCATCCACTTTCTCTTGTAGACCTTGAAGTACCTTGTTTGGATTTTCTGTCGATGGATTCTCCACTTGAACTCGAACTGTTACTATGGTAACGTTTCCTGTGTCCGGGCACGTAACTTTTTGATGTGTTACTGTTTCGTTACCGGGCAACGCCTCCTGTACTGCATGGATCAAGCTTTTGCTTTCTTTGAAACCTTTGAGCTTGTGAGTATCATTGCATTCTTCCTTTATCTTGAGCACGACATCGAATAAGCTTCCTGAGAAAAGAGTCTTCGTTACAGAAAAATTGCCTATCTTTCCATTTGAAATTTGGCTTCGAAGTATTTCTTTCACTTGAGTTTCTGGAACTTTTGTACTAACGTTCAAAAAGGCTAGCACACTCCCAGGTTTAAACTCGATAACCTCAACGTTCGAGGGGACATTTTTGGCGTCGAGGGTGTTTTCAACTGCGTCTGTTATGTCAGACTCCAAATCAGTGTAGTTCTGGGTTGATTTGTTTAAAAATTCCATTTTCCAAGTGATGTTTACGAATTCCAGAATTACTTTGAATGAGGTGTAATTGCGAAATTCCGACGGTCCTGTAGGAGCAACAGTCGATGCCATAACATTCGTTGAAGGAGTCGGTGATATGGCGTTCACTGTTGAAGCCTTTGCAGATGAATTAGAACCTACAATTAATAGAAATGTCAGGGTTATGAGCAACTCAATCTTGACATAGTACACTACGCAAACCATTTCTTTTAATTTCTTTTTTTTACAGATGTACGTATATGCTTAATAGGGTGTTATTCAGAGTTTACTGGTTAAAACATAATAAAATCTAATGTGTAAATTCCACGATGCTAAGCCACAATCGCTTTTTCACTTAATTGCATCTGTACATTGTGATGGTTGTCAACTAACAGTCGGTCTTTTAAAACTCATGCACTTCACTCACTGTATTGTTTACATTTCAAAATAAAGACCTTAAAAACGTTTATGGTATAAAAAAGTCTTCATATGGTTGCTTATAACCCTTAAAAATTGTTTTTGAAAAGTCTATAACATGGCTGATACGTTCTGTTCATAGATTAGTGCGAAGTTCAGAACAGTGGTCTCGTTGAATTACTTTTTCGTGCCAAACAGTTGTTTTGATGGTTTGCCTAGGTTTCTATTTGCGATTAAGCAGTAAACAATGCTTTCTAACAGCAGTTTCACTTAACATCGGCACGAGAGGAAAATTAGAAACCAACTAAAATGAGAAAGGGTTTCAAATGAAAGCGCAGCGTAGCAATTATCGTACATGTTATGTTGCTCTTACTTTGGGCGTTGACCAAGAACACGGAGATAGCAAGTGAAAGAACTGTCTTCAGCAAGAGCTGCCCCACATAACTCTGTTGTCTTGAAAAACGGGACATGTTTTACTGCAGGATGACGAATAACTACAACAAAGAAAAGAACGTTTGATGACTGATATTGAACTATTTCTTAAACTCAAGTTAATCCCAAGTTGTGATTTTATTTCGCAACATTACTGGACAATAAAAACTTCTAATATGATTAACTTTGACTAGGTAAAGTTATGCAACATTTTAATTAAAGAACGAACTGAATTTAGTTTGACAAGCTCTCGACACGGCCCAAATCGAAGCTCCCAAAACAAAATTGTTTGGACTTACCTCAATGCAACGTTTTCAAAAGAGTCCTACAAAGAGTTTTGTTCCACCTCCAAGTTCGCGCCGTGTAAAAAGCTGAAGTGCTCGCATTCTAATGGTAGAGCTTTAGTTTACTTTGCTTTAATGTAGACAATATGGGTGCGTAATTCCTAAAATTTTTTAGTTTACACAAGAAAGCGAAGGCATTGTCCTCCATGACAGGTAACTGGTGTCGAACCAGTGTATAAGCATTATACTCAAGGCCGAGATCTGGAGTCAAAATTGAAAGGAATTTTTAATTCATTTAGAGAAGTAGAAAAATGTCCACTCGATCAAATTAGGGTAGTTACTAAGACTAAATTTGTAGAAGAAACACAATGATGTTGAAACATTTTCTGCTTGGCAAACTTGCAAGTTTCCGACATGTTCGATTCTGTGCAGGCCGAAGCATGCTTCCCCATGGCGGTCAAAATTGCAATCCTCTCTTAAGCAAGATTTATAATCGAAACATTTTTGAAACGTTGCATTAAATTTAAAACATATTGATCGGATTTTGGCAACAAATTCATGATCAAAGTTAAATCGTTGAAACTTAAACCATGACAGAGCCAAGATTAGCCGCTCTAATGGCTGCTCAGCGTCAATATTTGCATCGTCTTTTTAAAAACGGCCGGGAAAATTATTGACCTCGTGATGTAACAATAGCAGTGGGGGAGCGATAGTGAAAGGGGCTATTAAGGTTATTTTTTTGGTTAAGTTTACCTGACTACTTCCAATTTGTTATGACAACATCACTGTGAGGCGTGAATAGTAACACTGAACTCGTCAAGTAATTATTCATGGAGGCTTTACAGTCACCGATTCATTCATTTCTTCATTCCTTCATTAGCATCGGTTACTTTCCAAACAGGTATTAACGCGAAAACCGGTAACGTAAAGTCTGCATATGAGCCGGCTTCTGTGGAATGAATCGACTAGGAGTATTTTTACTCCTCCCTGGATGGGATGCTAGTCCATCGCAGGGCTACCCCCAGCATTAAATTCGCCGGTACCCATTTATACACCTGGGTGGAGAGAGGCATTGTGAGAGTAAAGTGTCTTGCCCAAGAACACAACACAGTGTCTGTGGCAAGGGTTCGAACCCCCGGACCGACCGATTCGGAGACGAGCTAACTGACCACGAGGCCACAGCTGCCTCCGTGTATGAGGTGATACAAAATCAACAACAGCTGTTACAACTGCTACTACTACTTTACAATTAGACGGCTAACTTTCAATTTCTATCAACGTTGGGTTGATAATTGACTCGTAGCTGATAGCTGCCGGGAATTTCATACAGAAATCTTATTCTGGATCGTTCTTATACCCTAGGGGAAAGAGGAACATAATCTTTTCACATTTTTACTATAGTTTAGGTGGAAATTTGATGAATATCGATCCTTAAATGTACCAGAAATTATATATGGGTGCGTGGTTTTCCCTTAAGAGGAACTGACGGATTCCAAATTAAAATCTCCTATTCCGATTGACACAGAAGGGCTAGATCCATACCCAAGGCAAAAACGACATGTGGATGTTTTTCTATTGACAACTAGATGTAGTTCCTGTTTATTGGCAGCTTACTTACAAAAACTATATAATGTGCACCTGTAAAACCTTGGCAAGGGAATGCCATAAAGTACAAGTAAGCGACAGACAACCCCCTAAGGGTACGAGAAGTATCCCCGTCATCGTGCATTGCTCCCTCCCACTTCCACCTCCCCCCCCCCCTCCCCCCTCATCACATTTGGTAATGACAACAACTGCTCGTCTTATTGAACGCTTTTTCCATTTTTATTTCGAATCAATTAAGTTCAAAATACACAATGTATTTTCTGTTTCACACGTCTCGTTATTGTAACATATTGTTTACATTGTAATCTACTGTTATAAATGGTTGCCATCTAGACTGAAATTTTCTTTCTAATTGTTTTTATTAAAACTGGTAATTATTTTCATTTCTACAATTCCTTGAAGAACTCATAAATTACGATTTACACCACGTTTCCTGATTATTCTAATATTCATAAACACTTCTTGTAACCTGACATCCACATTTTTACTAGAAGAAAAAAAATCAAAATCTTGTCGAAAATCCGTTTTGGTAAAAGAACAGCTCTACACTGTATATAAAACACTTCATATATGGTGATGCAGAGTTTCTCATTTATAATTTGGAATGTATCTTATTTTAGCTGAGCGATGATTAGTGAAACAAATATCGTTAAAAATCGCAAACTGAACAATAAAAACTCCTTGTGAAAGTTTCAGACGGAATTGATCTACATAAAGAGAAAATCTAGTATTAGAGAAATGAAATTATTATTATTATTATTATTATTATTAGATTTTTAATTACAGTTTTGTCCATCTTACTTTGATAAGATGCGTCCTATTTGAATGTGATAGGAAGCATCTGCAAATGATCAAAACTATGACAGGAATTCACGAATCTTATTGGCTATCATCAGCAGGCTGGATTTTGGCTGAAACTAGGAAGTGTACACGTCATCATTCTGAGAATTAAACAAAACGGACCGGCCCCGGAATGCTGTCGTCTGATTAATTTGTTTATCACTCGCATGATTACAGACCGAATCGGGCTCCACTCAGCCCTATTACCATAAAGAATTGTACTACACTACGCGTTCTTTAAACTAATTCCATCGCTATATACATAAAAAATGTTCTGATGATAAATCGCTGCATCCAGGATCTCAAAGGGGTCTTATTACTGAAAGAAAAACAAAAAAAATAACAAGTAAGAGAAATGTTTCTGTCCCTTTTATCTCTTTGGTAGTTTGTCCAACGAGACATTAAGGAGGCGGCCGGTGGAAAAGAGATTTGTTTTGTTATAATATAGTAGAATCATTAAAGAGGGGAAGACAAGGCACAGACGGCTATTGTTGGAGAAAGATCACGATATTTTTGCGATAAGCGAGTTCAATAATTGTTTTATCATTATTACCAGTTTTGTTTTCGTATTTAAATCGCTCTCTGACAGCTCATCGAACCGATCTGCCATTTTTCACACAAGAGCGTGGTTTCAATTACGCATGAGCAGAATATTATTTGCAGCAAAACACATATAGACGGTACTACGCATGAGCAGACCATTATTTGTAGGCAGTTATTTGCAGGTCACGTGGTGAGCTCCCGGCCAATGTAAAGAAAGGAAAAAACGCATCGAATGATAAATATATTTATTTGTAGTAGCAAAGATGTTAAACATTACCTCAACAGATTCGTTGTAGTTCACTGTGTATTCGTAGAGAGCCTGAAATATTACATCAGCAACAACAATATTAGAACAAGTTTTATCAGAAATACCAGCTTTCTGCTATCTTCAAATTGGTATTTTAATTGACATGGTGGGACATTATATGTTTTTAATTTATATCAGGATATAAATCAGGATATCAGGATATTTGGTAGAGTCTTCCCCGGCCAGTTCAACATGGATAACCTGAAAATTAATGTGAAGCGAGAAAAGAATCGTTCGATAAAGAGGGGCTTATGTGTTCAGTAAGTCAAAGATATCCTCGACTTTCCAAGTTCAAAGACGTTTAGTTAAACAAACTACCAACGTTGTCTATCGTGGTTTATTGAATCGAAATCTTAAATTACCAATTTCCACTCTGACTCTTCTATCGTGAATTATTTTATCTTTTTTGTGAGCAATGTTTCACTTACTTTACGAATTCAGTTGGTATACTTTAGAAAAAACAATGAAAACTAATATCTACCTTTCCCTCGAACTCTGGTCCAAGTGGTTTAGTATTCCCATTTTCCAGGAACATTTTTAACAGTTTGTAAGCCTTCAGGGTAAGACATTTATGTAACTTCTTAGAGCCAGACTTGGAAACGTAAAACCACACTTCTGCCTGTTCATCTTTTTTACTTGGGTCGGCGCAGTTCTTCTCTACGTTGATGAAAATGATCCTGTCTGGAGATACCCTGGTGCCATTTTTGTCGTACAAGTTCCAAGCAATCTTTTGCTTTAGAGTGTGCTCCAGTTTCGAGCAAAACTCCCCCCATGTGATTCCTAACTTCACCTTGACGTATAGATTAGGTTTTTGCTCTATAGGAGGGGTACCTGAGGAGCCTGGCTCTTTCGTAGGGACGGTCTTGCTAGTTGTCGAATCGGTTGGCTGCGGTGGGCTTGGCTTCTTGCACACATAATGGGTGTAATCTCCGGCGACGTATTCCGGCGACGTCGGTGTAAGAGTGACGACCCTCACTCCGCCGTCATAAACAGGTCTGTCTCCGTCACACTTGTACAAGTATTTATTGAACTGTCCTCGAGAATCTGGAGCAGCTGGCTTTACATACACCAAAAACCATGCTTGTACCATTAGTTGATTTTTATAGTAACTTCCATTCACACATGCTTTGCTCTCTAACTGGGCTTTGATGAAATGATCGTAGTGATTCAGACGGCTTATGTAAGTCACGACAAGATCAGTAGCCTCTTGCGGTTTTGAATAACAGTCAGTCATGTTCAGTCGGAAACGAATTCGGAACTCTTTCTGTGTTAGTGTATTAGGGTTTATGTAAGCTTTGAAAGAGGTTTTCACTACTATGGTATCTCCAACTTTTCCCTGGTTAACAGTTTCTTTCAGTGGCTTCAGTGCTTCGTTGGCCTGATCTGGAGCGCCCGTCTTCATCCCCACCTTAACAATTGCTGTTTTATTATCCTCCGTCAGTTCTACCGTGACATATCTGTAGTCAGTGTCATTGCCGAAACTTTTTTTAATGGCCTTCTCCAGCTCCTCCACAGTCTTGCTCCTGTTTTGAGAGGGTGTGGTCAGGTTAAAAGAAACAGAAAACTGCTTCTCCCCTGGAATGTACGCCTGCCATTCAGGAATTACAGTGATATTTCCCAGCTGACCCTCATCCACTTTCTCTTGTAGACCTTGAAGTACCTTGTTTGGATTTTCTGTCGATGGATTCTCCACTTGAACTCGAACTGTTACTATGGTAACGTTTCCTGTGTCCGGGCACGTAACTTTTTGAGGTGTTACTGTTTCGTTACCGGGCAACGCCTCCTGTACTGCATGGATCAAGCTTTTGCTTTCTTTGAAACCTTTGAGCTTGTGAGTATCATTGCATTCTTCCTTTATCTTGAGCACGACATCGAATAAGCTTCCTGAGAAAAGAGTCTTCGTTACAGAAAAATTGCCTATCTTTCCATTTGAAATTTGGCTTCGAAGTATTTCTTTCACTTGAGTTTCTGGAACTTTTGTACTAACGTTCAAAAAGGCTAGCACACTCCCAGGTTTAAACTCGATAACCTCAACGTTCGAGGGGACATTTTTGGCGTCGAGGGTGTTTTCAACTGCGTCTGTTATGTCAGACTCCAAATCAGTGTAGTTCTGGGTTGATTTGTTTAAAAATTCCATTTTCCAAGTGATGTTTACGAATTCCAGAATTACTTTGAATGAGGTGTAATTGCGAAATTCCGACGGTCCTGTAGGAGCAACAGTCGATGCCATAACATTCGTTGAAGGAGTCGGTGATATGGCGTTCACTGTTGAAGCCTTTGCAGATGAATTAGAACCTACAATTAATAGAAATGTCAGGGTTATGAGCAACTCAATCTTGACATAGTACACTACGCAAACCATTTCTTTTAATTTCTTTTTTTTACAGATGTACGTATATGCTTAATAGGGTGTTATTCAGAGTTTACTGGTTAAAACATAATAAAATCTAATGTGTAAATTCCACGATGCTAAGCCACAATCGCTTTTTCACTTAATTGCATCTGTACATTGTGATGGTTGTCAACTAACAGTCGGTCTTTTAAAACTCATGCACTTCACTCACTGTATTGTTTACATTTCAAAATAAAGACCTTAAAAACGTTTATGGTATAAAAAAGTCTTCATATGATTGCTTATAACTCTTAAAAAATTTTTTTGGAAAGTCTGTAACACATGGCTGATATGTTCTGTTCATAGATTAGTGCGAAGTTCAGAACAGTGTTCTCGTTGAATTACCTTTTCGTGCCAAACAGTTGTTTTGATAATTTGCCTTGGTTTCTATTTGCGATTGAGCAGTAAACAATGATTTCTAACAGCAGTTTCACTTAACATCGGCACGAGAGGACAATTAGAAACCAACTAAAATGAGAAAGGGTTTCAAATGAAAGCGCAGCGTAGCAATTATCGTACATGTTATGTTGCTCTTACTTTGGGCGTTGACCAAGAACACGGAGATAGCAAGTGAAAGAACTGTCTTCAGCAAGAGCTGCCCCACATAACTCTGTTGTCTTGAAAAACGGGACATGTTTTACTACAGGATGACGAATAACTACAACAAAGAAAAGAACGTTTGATAACTGATATTGAACTATTTCTTAAACTCACAAGCATCTCAACTGCAAAGAAAAATCCCACGTTGAGATTTTACTTCGCAACAGTGCTGGACAATAAAAACTTCTAATATGATTAACTTTGACTAGGTAAAGTTATGCAACATTTTAATTAAAGAACGAACTGAGTTTAGTTTGACAAGCTCTCGACACGGCCCAAATCGAAGCTCCCAAAACAAAATTGTTTGGACTTACCTCAATGCAACGTTTTCAAAAGAGTCCTACAAAGAGTTTTGTTCCACCTCCAAGTTCGCGCCGTGTAAAAAGCTGAAGTGCTCGCATTCTAATGGTAGAGCTTTAGTTTACTTTGCTTTAATGTAGACAATATGGGTGCGTAATTCCTAAAATTTTTTAGTTTACACAAGAAAGCGAAGGCATTGTCCTCCATGACAGGTAACTGGTGTCGAACCAGTGTATAAGCATTATACTCAAGGCCGAGATCTGGAGTCAAAATTGAAAGGAATTTTTAATTCATTTAGAGAAGTAGAAAAATGTCCACTCGATCAAATTAGGGTAGTTACTAAGACTAAATTTGTAGAAGAAACACAATGATGTTGAAACATTTTCTGCTTGGCAAACTTGCAAGTTTCCGACATGTTCGATTCTGTGCAGGTCGAAGCATGCTTCCCCATGGCGGTTAAAATTGCAATCCTCTCTTAAGCAAGATTTATAATCGAAACATTTTTGAAACGTTGCATTAAATTTAAAACATATTGATCGGATTTTGGCAACAAATTCATGATCAAAGTTAAATCGTTGAAACTTAAACCATGACAGAGCCAAGATTAGCCGCTCTAATGGCTGCTCAGCGTCAATATTTGCATCGTCTTTTTAAAAACGGCCGGG
The DNA here is from genome assembly GCA_964020085.1 of Micromussa lordhowensis. Lineage (NCBI taxonomy): Eukaryota > Metazoa > Cnidaria > Anthozoa > Scleractinia > Lobophylliidae > Micromussa > Micromussa lordhowensis. The sequence goes on along the minus strand of OZ026597.1, from coordinate 16,033,812 downwards.
AAAATTATTGACCTCGTGACGTAACAATAGCAGTGGGGGAGCGATAGTGAAAGGGGCTATTAAGGTTATTTTTTTTGTTCAGTTTACCTGACTACTTCCAATTTGTTATGACAACACCACTGTGAGGCTTCAATAGTAACACTGAACTCGTCAAGTAATTATTCATGCAGGCTTTACAGTCACCGATTCATTCATTTCTTCATTCCTTCATTAGCATCGGTTACTTTCCAAACAGGTATTAACGCGAAAACCGGTAACGTAAAGTCTGCATATGAGCCGGCTTCTGTGGAATGAATCGACTAGGAGTATTTTTACTCCTCCCTGGATGGGATGCTAGTCCATCGCAGGGCTACCCCCAGCATTAAATTCGCCGGTACCCATTTATACACCTGGGTGGAGAGAGGCATTGTGAGAGTAAAGTGTCTTGCCCAAGAACACAACACAGTGTCTGTGGCAAGGGTTCGAACCCCCGGACCGACCGATTCGGAGACGAGCTAACTGACCACGAGGCCACTGCCTCCGTGTATGAGGTGATACAAAATCAACAACAGCTGTTACAACTGCTACTACTACTTTACAATTAGACGGCTAACTTTCAATTTCTATCAACGTTGGGTTGATAATTGACTCGTAGCTGATAGCTGCCGGGAATTTCATACAGAAATCTTATTCTGGATCGTTCTTATACCCTAGGGGAAAGAGGAACATAATCTTTTCACATTTTTACTATAGTTTAGGTGGAAATTTGATGAATATCGATCCTTAAATGTACCAGAAATTATATATGGGTGCGTGGTTTTCCCTTAAGAGGAACTGACGGATTCCAAATTAAAATCTCCTATTCCGATTGACACAGAAGGGCTAGATCCATACCCAAGGCAAAAACGACATGTGGATGTTTTTCTATTGACAACTAGATGTAGTTCCTGTTTATTGGCAGCTTACTTACAAAAACTATATAATGTGCACCTGTAAAACCTTGGCAAGGGAATGCCATAAAGTACAAGTAAGCGACAGACAACCCCCTAAGGGTACGAGAAGTATCCCCGTCATCGTGCATTGCTCCCTCCCACTTCCACCTCCCCCCCCCCCTCCCCCCTCATCACATTTGGTAATGACAACAACTGCTCGTCTTATTGAACGCTTTTTCCATTTTTATTTCGAATCAATTAAGTTCAAAATACACAATGTATTTTCTGTTTCACACGTCTCGTTATTGTAACATATTGTTTACATTGTAATCTACTGTTATAAATGGTTGCCATCTAGACTGAAATTTTCTTTCTAATTGTTTTTATTAAAACTGGTAATTATTTTCATTTCTACAATTCCTTGAAGAACTCATAAATTACGATTTACACCACGTTTCCTGATTATTCTAATATTCATAAACACTTCTTGTAACCTGACATCCACATTTTTACTAGAAGAAAAAAAATCAAAATCTTGTCGAAAATCCGTTTTGGTAAAAGAACAGCTCTACACTGTATATAAAACACTTCATATATGGTGATGCAGAGTTTCTCATTTATAATTTGGAATGTATCTTATTTTAGCTGAGCGATGATTAGTGAAACAAATATCGTTAAAAATCGCAAACTGAACAATAAAAACTCCTTGTGAAAGTTTCAGACGGAATTGATCTACATAAAGAGAAAATCTAGTATTAGAGAAATGAAATTATTATTATTATTATTATTATTATTAGATTTTTAATTACAGTTTTGTCCATCTTACTTTGATAAGATGCGTCCTATTTGAATGTGATAGGAAGCATCTGCAAATGATCAAAACTATGACAGGAATTCACGAATCTTATTGGCTATCATCAGCAGGCTGGATTTTGGCTGAAACTAGGAAGTGTACACGTCATCATTCTGAGAATTAAACAAAACGGACCGGCCCCGGAATGCTGTCGTCTGATTAATTTGTTTATCACTCGTATGATTACAGACCGAATCGGGCTCCACTCAGCCCTATTACCATAAAGAATTGTACTACACTACGTGTTCTTTAAACTAATTCCATCGCTATATACATAAAAAATGTTCTGATGATAAATCGCTGCATCCAGGATCTCAAAGGGGTCTTATTACTGAAAGAAAAACAAAAAAATAACAAGTAAGAGAAATGTTTCTGTCCCTTTTATCTCTTTGGTAGTTTGTCCAACGAGACATTAAGGAGGCGGCCGGTGGAAAAGAGATTTGTTTTGTTATAATATAGTAGAATCATTAAAGAGGGGAAGACAAGGCACAGACGGCTATTGTTGGAGAAAGATCACGATATTTTTGCGATAAGCGAGTTCAATAATTGTTTTATCATTATTACCAGTTTTGTTTTCGTATTTAAATCGCTCTCTGACAGCTCATCGAACCGATCTGCCATTTTTCACACAAGAGCGTGGTTTCAATTACGCATGAGCAGAATATTATTTGCAGCAAAACACATATAGACGGTACTACGCATGAGCAGACCATTATTTGTAGGCAGTTATTTGCAGGTCACGTGGTGAGCTCCCGGCCAATGTAAAGAAAGGAAAAAACGCATCGAATGATAAATATATTTATTTGTAGTAGCAAAGATGTTAAACATTACCTCAACAGATTCGTTGTAGTTCACTGTGTATTCGTAGAGAGCCTGAAATATTACATCAGCAGCAACAACAATATTAGAACAAGTTTTATCAGAAATACCAGCTTTCTGCTATCTTCAAATTGGTATTTTAATTGACATGGTGGGACATTATATGTTTTTAATTTATATCAGGGGTATGGAGTCAGCCCACTGTCTGCAATCGTATCGATACTGGTAAAAGACTCTTAAAAGGTGTGCGGTCCGAATTTTGAAAGTATTTTAAGTAGTATTTTAAGTAGTGTCCCCGATTAGTAGGCCTGAGGGCAAGCTAGAAGATTAGACACTCAAATAAAGATTGATTGATTGACCGGCTGTACCCCATTTCAGACCTCTAAACTTAGTACACAGCTCAAATATATGATCGCAGCTAACTAGAAATGGCTGCCATTTGCATAGACATTTGGAGAGGCCTAAACATTTACCAATGTTGATGCGGAAAAAAGCGGTTCCTTGTCAACAAAATACCCAATGCCACGCCAGAGGGAATAACATACTCCATTTCAGATCAAACCTGGGCAAAAACTATACCCCTTTCCAGACCAGAACGCTCAAAGATCATACCCTTAGGCGCTGCACATATCTATATAGCCCATATAAGCAAGTACCCCGTGTGATGACATCCGTGCTTACAGGCGTCATATTGGACTGCTGGCTAGAGCTGATTGGATTCTTAATGGAGAAAACCAAGTCTGAGTCCTGACCAAGGTTGCTGCGTTACGTCGCGGCTAAGGCACTACATTGTAGTTCCTTAAGTATATTGAAAATGGGTCCTGTGAGACGTTGAAACAACCCAACAAACTACTGGGGTGGAAGGCAGGGTATTTGCCTGCAAAAGACTAGCATCCCATCCATATGGCTAGCAATGCCCTTTGTTATTTCAAGTTGTGAAATGTTGAGTTACCGCCAACACAGATGAGCCAATATGGCCCATGATTGGCCGATTATAACTTACCTGGTAGATAAAGTTGTAATGTTCCAAGGTACAAACAATGCCATGTCGATCACGACGGAGGTTTTTGGACAACTCAAACACATCAACAACTGATGTTTTACTTTCCTCGTTACTTTTTATACCAATATCCACGGCAATATACACGCCACTGAAACCAAGACCATCACTGAAAGACAAGCGATCGAACGTTTAGTCCAATCACTGAAAACTCTCGCTGTTATAGTTATAGTATTTGTATCTATGGGAGGTTTTGAACGAGGCACTCCCAGTCGATCGAGCTTCCTATAATTCTTATGACCAAGGTAAAAATGCGGAGGAAATTCAGAACACTAGTTTACGGTTATTTGATTTTCATTTCTAACCTGCAGTGTACAATGGTCGGAGCCTTGGTGTCGCCATGTTTCTTCCTGGCGTCTCTTGTGGCCGTCACGAAACCAACAAACAGTGCCACATTGGGCATCGCGCGCTCCTTCCACGATGTGAATCTCACGTGCGTGACTTCGCGCGGGGAGGCTGCATTCTAAAATGCAATCAAAATTTCAAATGAATGTGTGTGTTAATATTACGCGTGCTATTGGCTGAACAGCATGTTCACATTAAACCTCATAAAGATGAGGCGATATATCGTGTGCTATGAATGGATGGCAAAATGTTTTGGGTAATTTCAGTTACTAGATATTTTAGTTACTTTAATATTAATTAGATCGCAAAAATAACCTAAGTGCGCCTTACCTTTCCTTCGACGATGCTCAGAATAGTCAAAACGTAGTCCGCTTTTTCTGTTATTTGTTTGACTGTAACATTGATGCCGC
>OZ026597.1:15989414-16024414 GCA_964020085.1 Micromussa lordhowensis | reverse complement strand
CACTCTCAGCCATTAGTGTAAATTTACTAACGTTAACGTTCTTTAAAGAATGCCGTTCTCTTATTGGCTACACTACTCGTAGATAGTGCCGGAGTAGACTAGCAGTGTGTGATAGTTAACGAAATGGCGACTGCTTCTTTGATCGTTCAAAGTGTATGTGAAGTGGATTCAGATCAATAAAGTTTTTGAACGACTAGTATGTTTATACTTTCACAATTAGATTATTCGCTCTCGATTTCTGTGGTGCTGCGCGCTCCTTTTTATCAGACGAGGACGCAGAAATCTGATGGAAATAGAAATCTCGAGCTCATAATCTAATTGTTAATTAGTGCACAGTGGAATAGTTCCCCTAGTATAATCAAAGCCTGAGCTGATGATAGGTCATCACGACAGTGGCTCAGGTTTGATTGTACCAGTTAATTGATTTAGCTACCTCTTTTCTGGACACAGACAAGCAATTCCAGCTGTGTTCAGATGTCTTTAACAATTAACTGATACCTGCGACCGCAATTCTACAATTGGTACTTTCGCGCAAGCGCGGGAAACGAGTTTAGCGTGTGTCAAATTACGACTAAACCAGTCAACTAATCATACAGAGCTGAGAAAACCCTGAAGACTGAAGAGAACCCAATAAAAATCAGTTTAAAGTCACAAGAACTCTAAAAGCATAACAAAGAAGTAGGACTTATAACTTACGCAGCAACATGCTAACAGCATGAGAAAGAGCCCCACGGCTCCAGCAACGGCGAGAAGAATAATCATCCAGGAGGCCATCTTACTGTCAGTCTCTTTTTCGTAATTCGAAGCATCGTTACCAGCCAACTCTACTTGAACAACCTGTGGAAAACAATGGCTTAAGAAAAGAACATGATCTTAACCCGCTTAATTTGTACTACTCGACTACATTTGGTAATTAAAACTGGTAAATAGAGCGATTTTCAATCGTAAAACCAAAACCAAACCAATTTCTTACCAATTAGACTAGTCAGCCAATCTCAAACCATAGTAAAACCAAAACCAAACCAATTGCTTACCAGTTAGACCACTCAGCCAATCTCAAACCATAGTAAAACCAAACCCAAACCATTCAGTGCTTACCGGTTAGACTACTCAGCCAATCTCAAACCATAGTAAACCCAAACCCAAACCATTGCTTACCAGTTAGACTGCTCAGCCAATCTCAAACCATAGTAAAACCAAACACAAACCAATTTCTTACCAATAAGACTAGTCAGCCAATCTCAAACCGTAGTAAAACCAAAATCAAAACTTAACTAAACTAAATTGCCTGATTACCTTCGACACTCAACTGAAAACCGCTCTATTATCCCTGAAAGTCTAATGGAGTGAATAGCAAAAAATAAAAATGAAAGCTTAGACGTACTCGGTTGGCACGATTTAAGAAAAAAAATCGCTATCATTATCGAAGTATGAATGCCGCAGGCGTTACCTTTTCCTGGAAGTCTGGCCCCAGTTGTTTGGTGTTTCCATTCTGAAAGAACATCTTAAACAGTTCGTAAGCTTTTAAAGTCAGATCCGTGTGCACTTCTTTGGAGCCAGATTCTGAAACATAAAACAGCACCTCTGCCAGCTCGTCTTTTTTCCCTGGGTCTGCACAGTGTTGCTCTACATTAATATAAACTATCCTGTCAGGGGACACACTGGTGTCGCTACTGTCACGCACGTTCCAAGCAATCTTCTCTTTCAGAGCATCCCTCTTGGAGCAAAACTCGCCCCAGGTTAGTCCGAGCTTTAGCTTGACGTATAGCTCCGGTTTGATAGCCAGGGTTGGGAGAATGACTCTAGTTGTCGGTAGTGTTGTTGTTTCTGGTGGAAGAGATGGTTCGGTAGCGTTCGCAGGTTCATCAGTGGTTTTTCCAGTACTGGATAAACTAGCTTCAGTTGTTGGTGACCCTGTGGTCGAAGGTGAACTTTTGGGTTGGGGCGTCGGTGTGGTCGCGGTGGAAATTGTGGGGGGTTTGGTAGGGGGCTTAGGCTTGGGACAGACGTAAGTTACCGACACGCCGCCGAGTGCAGGCGACCACTGTCCCTTGGTATCTGGTTTTGTTGGTGTCTTGAGCGCTATTCTAATGCCCGCGTTGTAAATATTAAGTTGTTCTTTACATTTATAAAATAGCCGAAGGAACTGATCAATGTCATCTTTTGCAGTCTGCTTCAAGTAAATGTACGCATAACCTCGTAGAGTTGTAGAGTTCTGACATTTCAATTGTGTCACCTTGCTTTCCAAGTAAAATTCATTGATCTTGTTGGCTTTCATTTTCTCGTCTATATACTGCCAGAAACCTTGGCTAAGATTCTTGTAGTGTGGATCGTTCGGGTCAACCACGCAGCTTGAAACGTACTGTACGAAACTCACTTCGAATATCTTTCTTGTCAAGGATCTCGGATCGTTTGTGACTCTGTTCTCTTTCTTAACAACTGATACGTTTCCCAGTTTTGCCCTTCTAAGATCACCAGCAAGGGGACTGAGTGCCACTGAAAGAAACTCGGACGTCGAGGAAGCCATTCCAATCTCGATGATTGCAGTTTTATTGTCAGGCGTGGTAACGTGTACATACCTAAAATTGACTTCACTCATAAATTCGCTTTCTACGAACTGCTCCAGTTGTTTTCTGGTTTGCGTCGTGTCGGCAGATTCCGTCTGTAGAGTAACGAACACGTAGAACACTTTTTCTCCAGGAGTGTATGAATTCCAATCAGGGATCACTTCGAAGCTGCCAACTTGGCCGGCATCAACTTGACTTCTCAGGGCACTTAACTCCTCATATGGGCTAGACGCTGATGGACCACCTATCTGGACACGTGCTGTTACTATGGTGATGTTGCCTGCTGCAGAACAATCGATGCGCTGAATGTTAGCACCAAGAAATTCGGGATTAGCGGACATCTCCTTTCTAATGGCCTTCTCGAATTCTTTTTTTTGATCAAAGCCCTTGTCTGCGAAAGAATCGTTACATGCAGATACGACTCTGAGAACAATATCGAACAGAGTTCCGGAATAGACTGTCGGATCAACAGAGAAACTGCCAAGCTGTCCATCTTTCATCTCGTCTGTAAGCTTGCTCTTCATATCCGTTTCATTTGAACTTAACGTCGTTACGTTCAGAACAGCAATTACACTTCCTGGTTTGAATTCCACAACTTCAACCCTAGCATCCCCGACAGTCTTGAGAACATCCGAAACCGCCGTGGTCAGGTTCGTTGCCAAAGCAACAAACATTGGACTCTTCTTGTTATAGAGATCTTCGTGCCAGGGTGTCTGAGGCAGCTGAATGGAAATCTGAAAAGTCTGAGGCGCACTGGGGCTGGCTGTCGAGGAGGGCCGAACTGACGTCTGGGTAGGTGAGACGCCGACACTTGGAGAAACCGCTGAGTAAGTTTGAAGGTTGACAGAGGACGCCAGGGATGGCGTCGAGGCTGATGCTACTATTCATAAAGGGGAAAATAAAACTTTTGTTAGCATAACCTCTCAAACTCGCATTGACGTAAAAGTGGTTTACTAAATAGCCAAACAAGCCACCCACAGGTGGGCTTAACTGATTAGCCAATTAACTAAACAAACACGTTTTGATCGAAAGAATGCCTTCTGAGCGTGCATGCGAAGAAAAACCCTTCAATTAATAAATCAGTTTTATCGATATTGTATAGTTTTACATTGATAGTTGCCTTTAGAAGCCCTAGAGAAGAAATAGCGATTTTTTGCACACATATCCGAAGCCATCACCGAAATAAATACTATCCTTTCCGAACATTGTTGACACGAGAAAGAGACAACCGCACTTGTCAAGTTACTAAAACAGGTCTTACAGCTTTAAAGGGGGTCGAGGTATACTGAATTGTTTAACAATTTCGCTAAAAGAAGCTATAAGTAAGCTTAATTAGGCCGTCAAATCAAGATGAGAAAAAGAGTTGCAAACTGAATAGTAACAAAGATGGTCCGTCAGAAAAACGAAAATGAGCAACAAGCAAAATGAATAAGAAGATTTAGCAGACCAAACGATTTACGCATGCAAATTACGTAGATTTATTTAACATGTATACAAAACACTGATGCAAAACAAAATTAATAGCTAAGAGCTAAGAAATAGTTTCGCTTTCACTTTCACTTTGTTACGTCCATCGCTTTTTACTACAACAAATCATAGTCGCCTGTCGATTTTTATTGAGGTGCTTTGGCTAAACGTTTTCGTTGATCTGAGCTGTAGGCAGAAAACAAATCTACAAATGTCAGTCATTGATAAAACCGAGAGCTTGCACACAAGTGACCTTCAACTTTTAAAACGGTCTTTTTTAATTGCAGTTTGGCTTAAATCTAAGAGTTAGGCCCAGTTCAGACGTCGTGCTTCTGCCGTGCCGAACTAAACTCAGGAATTAAGTTCGACAAAAGCACGGCAGAAGCACGGCGTCTGAATCAAACTTTTGAATTAGGTTCGGCAAGCAATTAAGTTCGACAAGCTCTGCCGTGCTACACGACTCTGGCACGACTGCGATTCAAACGTCGTGCTCCTGTCGCGCCAAACTAAATTCATAAATTATGTTTAATATGTTTTGGCGAGATTGCGTTCCCTCGAGGAGTTAGGAGGAGTGTTAGTTAGATTTGTTGCGAGGCTTCAGTAAACCCTAAATTTGATTCGACTCTGGCACGACGTCTGAATCAGAGAAAATTTCCTGCCGTACTACAGTCGTGCTAAATTGCAATTTAGTTCGGCACGGTAGAAGCACGACGTCTGAACTGGGCTTTAATCGTTTCAGTCGACTGCAGACACACTTTTCACAACAGGCCTGTGCATGTTGGATAGTTTCGTTTGAGAGCCGCATAACAGGATGACATTTGTTTGCATGTTACCATGGTGGGGTAGTACTTTGGAATAAAAACCGTTCAAACCCGATTAGCTAACCTCTCAAGTTTGAAATGTCTCAGTTACACGCTACTGTATCTTACGGAGCAAAAAGAAAAAACAAAAGAGAGAAAAAGACAAAACTTACGCTGTCCCTTGTACACAGCAAAAAAAGTCGCGAGAAATATAAAAAGGACCAATTTTCCTTTGCCCACACGAGGTGCATACCTCTGTAGTCTAGACCCTGGAGGCATCTTTTCCACTGAAAGCAAAAGAGAAAGAAACATTTCAGTTAACTTAGAACAGGTCCTCAGTTATGAAACACTCTAAATCGCAATTGAACTAAACCTGCAATTTTCTTATCAGTTACGTTTTGCTTTACAAACTGCCCCAAAGTGTCACATAAACGAAATGAGAGCAAAGCAAATTTTCAATCAACAACAACAAAAAAAAGGCTACATTCGGCTAATCGCTTTTCGTAAGCAGAAGCTTCATAGCTGCGCTGACAACGTTAAATTATCCATCATCACGCAGTTTACCTTAACTCTCTTAGTTGTCCTTGTCTCTTCCTGTTAGAGAAGTGCTCTTTCTGAAGAACTGCTTTGACCTGTCGAGTCTTTCATGTATGCACCGTATAAGACCTTTTAGTGACATCAGTAGTTTGTTTACCCCGGTCTATTGTCTGTTGATATACTTTTCAATCTCTGTAATGCCGATAATAACTTTCGCTTTTGTTTCTTGATAAATGGCAAGCGGCATTAGAACAATGGTTTCTCGTGAGGCTATTCACAGTGGCAACAAGAAAGGTCGTTAAATGTACCCTTTATTATGCGATATCAAGTTGAACCTATCCTACTTTTCCTTGACTACACAACCGAACACACTCAAAGGATATGAGCCTTCGGGTACTACGTTTGCACCCAGCTCTTTGTTCCGTGTCGGCAAAATATTAATTTAGAGCGGTTTTCAAATGAGTTTCGTAAAACCAAAATCAAACCAATTACAAGCCAATTAGACCACTCAGCCAATCTCAAACTGTAGAAAAAACCGAAACCAAAGTAATTGCCTGATTACTCTCGACAATCAGCTGGCAAGCGGCATTAGAACAATGGTTTCTTGTGAAGCTATTCACAGTGGCAACAAGAAAGGTCGTTAAATGTACCCTTTATTGTGCGATAAAAAGTCGAACCTCTCCTACTTTACCTTGACTACACAACCGAACACACTCAAAGGATATGAGCCTTCGGGTACTACGTTCGTATCCAGCTCTTTTTTCCGTGTCGGCAAAACATTAATTTAGAGCGGTTTTCAAATGAGTGTCGTCAAACCAAAATCAAACCAATTACAAACCAATTAGACTACTCAGCCGATCTCAAACTGTAGAAAAAACCGAAACCAACACTCGACACTCAAATTAACTAATTTGAGTGTGGAGTGTAAACATGCAATTACTTTGATTTTGGTTTTAGAATCGCTCTATCGCAAATTACATTTATTACGGATTTATTATCTTTTTTGAAGACAGTTCATTTGGTCCAGAGGAAAAAATAGAATTTATACCTTTTATGTCTTTACATTAGACTGTATTAAGGTCGTTTTCTATCCAAATGCGATAGGCGAACAAACAACTTTTCTGGCTGGGAGCAAAAAACAACAACAACAAAAGCTCGGTTTTCATGTGACGTAATCATTTTCCAAAATTAAAAATTACCTTTCCTCCTGAAGTTTTAGTTTCATCAGGTAAAAGACCCTATAGGAACTTGACGTTTCACAACGTTTTAGCTCGACAGGGTTCTTTCTTTTGTAATAGAGCACGTTTGAATTTCTAAGCTTTGCGTTGCGTTACATGAAAATGGCGCCCAAAGAGGGCTGTCGCGTAGGTAAAAAGAAGAGTTATCGCTTTAGTTTTTGCGAACTAAAAAGTGCTTGCACTAGAAGAAGCATTTATTTCAATGTGTCGGATGTCTAGAGCAATAATGTTTCGTTTCAATAGCAAAACTCAGTGACAGATGTTTCTGTTACGTCACGGCCGCCATATTTGTGCCCCTCAGAAGGGCACAAACATGGCGTCTCCATACAAAGCTCTATAAATTTGGGTGACACACTTCTGCAAATAACTCGCGAAGAAAACACAGCAGAGACCTGATTCTTGGCGAGGTTGTTTATATATCAATCATCTATCGTATCCAAGATTCTTGACTTTATACATTGACTGCTTACGATTTTTAATTTTAGTCACATGGCTGGTGAAAACCAAGAATTAAAGTGTCTGGAGGTATTTAGAATTGCTTTTAATTCGGGACACAACATAAAACATTTATGAAATAAAAAAAAAACAAGCAAACACAAGACAAAACAGAAAAACATCCTTATCACGAGAGAAAGATTTTGCTCGCCTCTCGCGCTTGGAGTTAAATGACTTCAATGCAGGCTAACTCTTCCTCTTGAGCCCTGGGCAAACGAACTCGAACGTAGATGCAAGTTGAAACCTTAAGTCTACTTGCGACTCCGTTTCGACAGGCCTTGCGTGCGCTTGCGTTGACTTGCGATGACTTGCTGATTTTGGTCGAAGGCAAATTTGCACGAAAGTGGACGCAAGTTTTTTTACCGTTTTATTTGCCCATCAACCTGAGTCACGCAAGTTGAGTGACGGTAGTACCCGAAAACGAAGACCCGAAGACCGAAGACCTACGAAAACGAAGACCCCTACGAAAACGAAGACCTACGAAAACGAAGACCCCCAACGAAAACGAAGACCCTTTATTTTGTGGAATATCAATAAAATACTTACACAAATGTAACGGTTCCTCTTGGTAACGAGTTCAATCGAAACAAAGAAACTGAAACAAGTACAAACGAGCGAATACCGAAGACCAACGGACGAAGCATGAAATATCGTAATACTTTTAATGGAATTATTCCGACATTTGTAAAGCATTCTTCTGTTGTCAAATTTGGCGTAACGTAACGGTTAGGCCCTGTTTACAAGGAGAGAGGGTTACCCTAGCAAGCGGGTTACCCTAGCACGCACACATTTGTTCTTATTTTCTTCGTCGTGTTTACAAGGCGGCCAGGGTTACCCGGGTAGGAGGGTTACCCTATCTGCGTGCTAGGGTTACCCTAGCAAGCGGGTTAACTTTTTCCCTTGTAAACACTTCAGGTAGGGTTAACCCGCCTACCCGGGCTATCTCTATTTTGGCTCCCAAAAGCAAAATATGATCACAATACCGACAAAATCAGCGAATTATGACCCAGAAAACATCAAGTTCTTTCACAGTTCGTCATAATTTTGCTTTAGAAATAAATTATTTTCCAGTTTTGTTATCTGTTCGTGCTTTACTTGCAAGGTTACCGAAGCGTAACAAGCGTAAAGTTGTCTCGGGCAGTAGGGTTACCCTACCTGAAAATTTTGCTTGTAAACCCGGGATATCTTTTAACCCTCTTGCTAGGGTTACCCTGGCAGTAGGGTTACCCTACCTGCTTGTAAACAGGGCCTTAGTCACGTTCGCTGTTGGGTGGACGTAAGAAAAGGAGAGTTATCTCCGTGATCAAAAGAAGCCAGAAACGGCACAGCTTTCGAAGCTAGAATTCACGAAGAACATCTTTGAAGAGGTATACCCGGGGAGGTACACCACAAACAACAAGAAGAACTTGCATTGGCAGTAATCGGTTTAAGTGATCAATATGAATTGACGAAGATAGCTGCACACCTAGCCGTACCTCCCGAGGTCTGGTTCCAATGGCGTGAGGCACAACGAAATGAGTACATGGCGAAGTTCAACTTGATGTCAGTCGATGATGCCCTGGCAAAGAAAACGATGTCAGTGACTGACACCATTGTCGAGACAAACAGGGAGTTCGTTGGGTTATCCGAAGAACTGTGCAACATCTTGGTGTCCAAGAAAGGTTACAAAGAGGAGATAGCCCGTGCAGTTGAAGACGGACGTGTTTAAAACACGAAATGGCGAAATGACGAAATGTCATTCCAGTTAGCCTAAACAGTGCTTCGGTTAGCCTAAATAGCGCTTCGTTTAGCCTAAATATCACTGACTTGAAGGTGGTTAGCTCTAAATAATTGTATGGGTTAACCGTATCCGGGTAACCCGAAAACACTGACCCCCGGTCCACGGACCCGGTCCGTAGTGGGGGTCCGGGGACCGGGGGTCAGTGTTTTCGGGTCACCCACCGTATCCCACATTAAGTGCCACTTCCGTCATGTCGCCATTTCGCCGGTTGAAGACGGTGCACTTACGCTTCTCAACTGCCCATCAGTACCCGGCCTTTTTCTAGCTATTCAAAAGCAACCTACCCTTGACGAGAAAAAGGCTCAAGTTAAGTTTGAAGTTGCCTCTAAATCTGCTAAGTACGGAAGGGTTGAATGCACCGTACACGCCAGTCACGTATCGTGTAGGTGCCCAAGTTTTAAATCTGATAAAGTCTGCAAGCACGCCGTTGCTGTTGCTGAGAAAAGTGGAATACTTCGACAACACCTTGGATACATCTGCAAAGACCTCTTGAGGTCAAAAAGGAGCATCAAGAACAGCACTTGCAGAAGCAAGTCGCGAAAAAAAAAACAATATCCTGTATTTCATTGGCTGGTAGGTTGTTACAACCAAGAATGGAAAAGGACGGTATATTGACGATATATCCTCTATCTGGAATATAAACAAAGACGAAGACACGCAATTCACCCGGGAATTCATTGAACAAACAAACAGCCACCATCCTACTATCAAGTTCACGGCTGAAGTATCCAACACGGAAACAACGTTCCTCGACACAAACGTTTACAAAGGCGAAAGATTTGTCTATACTGGACATAAAAAAAACTCATTTCAAAGCTACTGAAACCTTTCAGTGCACCCATTTCTCAAGTTGCCACCCACCAGGGGTCAAAAGGGCTTCATTAAAGGCGAAGCAAATAGACTTCTCCGATCTAACTCTATGGCGGGCCTTCGCGTTCAAAATTAGATATCATGATATCTCCATGATATCCTTAATTTAACACGATATCATGTTATCATGATATCTTCACAGCATGAGATATCAGGATAAAAGGATATCTCTAATTATAATGATAACTCTTTTTCCCCGGAGAGATATCTTGTCTGATAACATTTTGCAGTGCTATTGTATTTGGTTGTCATCACTTGGTTTCTTTTTTAACACATGGCTTGTCGATTTTTAAAAGTGCACGCTACGTAGTCAACCTTACAGCATTTCCGGAATTTATTTACGCTTAAATTCAACATTGTTTATAGCTACAATGAAGTACCCTCCCCATCAGCTGCCTTCTGTTTTACTTACAACTTTACTTCTAATTTTATGTTGCTGTGGGCAGACTCCACCAAATCAGTTTCACGGAAGAGCGCAGCTAAGTAGTCTTGATAGTTTTTTCGAAAGAGCTCTTGGTTTAGTAAATGAAGTTAACCGACTGCTGAGCACGGCTGAAAATGATGAAGATGTTGTCGAGTACTGCATTGCCAGGCTCGAAAATCTTCTCACTAATTGTGTGAATCTTTTCCGCATTATAGAAGAACAACAATATAACTGCATCATTGATACCGTGCAAACCTTCCCTTTTATGTTGAGATCACGTATCCCGGGACTTGAGGGAAGAACGAACTCCTGCCCATGGCTTCGCTGTCGGAAGGCCACCGTACGATATAACATTTGATCAACTTTCTTTTCTCGTGGGAGAAAACTTCAACACACGGAGAATTGCAAACTGCCTCGGCGTTAGTGTTTCCACAGTAAGACGAAGGTTGCGCGACAACAACATTTCCTTGGATAGACGTTTACTCTGCCATTTCTGATACCGACTTAGATCAGCTTATTAGAAATATCCGTTCTCATTTTCCAAGAATAGGCTGTCGGCAGATGCGGGCAATGCTGGAGGCTGATCACGGGTTAAGGATCCAACGTTGTAGAGTTCGAATGGCAATGAGAAGGGTGGATCCGGCTGGAGCAGCAATACGCTGGTCCGAAGTACACGTCAGAAGGCGATATAACGTATATGGTGCAAATGCATTGTGGCATATCGATACGCATCATTCCTTAGTACGTTGGCGTTTAGTTGTAGCAGGAGGGATCGATGGCTATTCCCGCTTAATAACGTATTTGCAATGCTTTAACAATAACCGCGCCAGTACCGTTGTTCAGTGCTTTTATGAAGGTACAAGACGACAGTAAGGTTTTCCATCTCGAGTCAGATCTGACAGGGGCGGGGAGAACTATCTCGTCTCCGTTTTGATGTGTATGATTCGCGGTGCAAATAGGGGCAGTCTTATAGCTGGCCGATCGGTGCATAACCAAAGGATAGAACGGCTGTGGAGGGATGTGTTTTGGTTCTGCATCTCGACTTTTTATTTTACTTCATGGAAGAATTGGGTGTACTTGATCAGACTGACGAGCTCCACCTGTTTGTGCTACATTTTGTATTTATATCCAGGATCAACAACTTATTAAGTCGTTGGACCGAGTCTTACAACAGACATCCACTTGGAACTGAGCATAACAGTACGCCCAGGCAGCTATGGATAGAGAGCATGCTGCAGCTGCAAAATTCCCACCACACCGCACCTGGAGGCGTTTTCCAGAAAGACCTTGTAGAAGGGCCGTTAGAACAATTCGGTATTGACTGGGAAGGACCTTGTCCAGATTGCGAGAATCGTGAGAGTGATCTCACTGTGCCAGGAATTAATGTGAGTTTACCCACGAACGTCCAACAACAGCTTCAGGAATCAATCGACCCACTTGCTTCCTCGAAATTGTTTGGCCTGGACATTTATCTACAATGTTTGCGTTGGCTACAATCAACAACAAATGATCAATAACAAGCATCGCGTAAATTTATTAACAATATCTATGATTGGGATAAAACCAAAAACTCATAATCATCATTTAGCGTACGATGATGGTCGTAATTTGAGGATGGTCTAAATGGCAAACTAACGGTTAATGTTCTTCGCTTTTTTAAGGAAAATGGTTAATATTTGGCTGGTACAAGGCCTACGATCAATATTCTTACTTTATAACAATAGCGGTTAACATTGTCCTATAACATGACTCTTTAATAAAGTTGATCACACAGTTTACATGTATGTTTCGTTTGGGTTAAGCACAGCAAACCTTCCAGAAAGATACAATGAGAGGATGAGACAGTTCTAAAAGTTGCAGTGCTGCCGCGATAGTGCACTCTGTTCCTTGTATTTTCCATTAAAAGCTATAGTTATATAGCATCGAAACCTGCGATCAGGTTTTCTATCTGACTCTAGGCAACCTACTAGCTGCACTTGCATGGGATCTTTGAGGGATCTACTCATCTACTCTCTTTGGGATCTTTGAGGCATACTATTCCCTGCGGAAGGCAGATGATGCTCATCTGCGTGGTTTGCTCTCCTGCTCTTGACCCTCTCTGGTTTACTGCTCGACTACCTTGAGAACGTGGAAATTTCGGGATAGTTCGTCGGAGAAAGAAGAACGAGCCTCTTGCAACACGTCCACCAACCGTTGCCCAGCCTGTCTAACACTAGCCGATCCATTTGGTAATTGTTGGGGGTTTATGTTTCAAGGATGCGGGATGTTGTTGGGGCAACATTTGCTGTATAGGTGGAAAGGAATGAAGTTGTTGCAGTGGTGGCTGCAGTTGTTGTTACTGATGTGACAGGAGTTGCTGCATTTGAGCCCACTGCTGCTGTTGCTGTATTAGTGGTTGCTGCTGTTGGTGGGGAAGTGGTTGCTGGTGTTGGCGAGGCAATGGTTGTAGCTGTTGGTGTAACTGTGGTTGCTGCTGTTGGTTTGGCTGGGGTTGCAGTATTAGTGGTTGCTGCTGTTGGTGCTGCAGTGGTTGTATATGTTGGTGTGGCTGTGGTTGCTGCATCAGTGGTTGCTGTT
The DNA here is from genome assembly GCA_964020085.1 of Micromussa lordhowensis. NCBI lineage: Eukaryota > Metazoa > Cnidaria > Anthozoa > Scleractinia > Lobophylliidae > Micromussa > Micromussa lordhowensis. The sequence goes on along the minus strand of OZ026597.1, from coordinate 16,011,659 downwards.
GTTGGTACGGCAATGGTTGCTGATGTTGGTAGTGCTGTGGTTGCAACTGTTGCTGTGTCAGTGGTTGCTGTTGATGCTGGTGCGGCTGTGGTTGCGGCTGATGCAGCCAACCCAATTGTTGCGATGGTTGTGGCCATTGCTGTGGCGTTTGTTGGTAATGCGGAAGGGAGGGGACGGGAAGTGCTTGTTGATTTGGCTGCTGTTCCAAATTTTGATGCTGGTGGTCATGATTATGTTGGGATTGCTGCCCATCATTTATGCTGATTGAGAAGAATAATAGGGTGAATTAATTGAAACGAAAACTAGGAGGTAGGCTCCTCGGAGAGCGCCCAATTTGCTTTTCTTCTAAACCCTTAATCTCTGGGTCTAAAGAACTGGGAAAGGAAGCCGGACATGTTTTATAGTAAAATTTACTTGTCTACCCTAGCTACAGTTTTAAGACCGGGTTTCGTATGTTTAAAACAAATTTTGTCTCCACGTTGTATTGTTTGCCAAGAACACACTGCTACGAATATGCACGTGTGAAATGAAAACCGTCAAGCAATTTTGTTTTGGTTTGAAACTTCCCCTAAACGGTTCCTATCAAATACTCATGTAAAAATGTATCTACTTTTTCAGTGACCTCTCCTCACTTATTTACGATCTAGCTCAAATCTATGTCTAACTCCGCATTTAGCCTGTGTAGTCGGGAGCTAGCGAAGGAATACCCGCTTCGTATACCCGCCCAGGCTACCCCCCTTAAGTTACGAGTCCAGCTCCAGTGGGGGTGGGGGAAAATTTCGCAACACAACTTGAAGGATTTCGAAAAAATAGGGACAATTGGCGAAGTATTGGAAACCTTAAGCTATTTTTAGGAGAACTTGTGATAATGCAAGACAAATAGGGGTTACGTTGAGGTCGCTAATTAACTCTAAAATACTGTTTGCACGAGAAACGTGACCTCGTGCCACTGCATTTTCCGTGATGAAACACGCATCACCTCGGCCGGTCAAGGGGCAAACCTGGTCACCCCGCTAAGGCTACTCTTACCTTAACACGACGATACTGTGGAAGAGAGGTGCGAGCGTTGCCAAAAGTAGTCTCATGTTCCAAAGGAATGAATTCAGTGGCGTGAATTAGCTCTGTATACTCAGTTCGGTAAACTCAACATGAATGTAGCAATATTAATACAAAAAGCTATATCAAGTTTGCTTTGTTAAATTTTCATAGATCTAGCCGTTGGGGTGGTTTTACTACTCGTCCTGAGCGTGTAACACGCTCTGTTGCAGAATGCTCAGTATTTGGAGTGGCTTCCTTGATTTGGCACAGCCGTTGTTGATCCGCATGTAGCAGGTGTTGAAGGTTCAGCCGGTAAGTTCTCTGGGACGGGGGTAGAAACCTTTGGAGACGTGTGGTTCACAGGCAGTACTTGATGCCGAGGTGTCATAGTTGGCGCGTTAGATGAAAAGGCTGGCTGCGAACTGGTTGAAACTATAGCAGACCGATTTCGTTGCATAGTGCGAGCGTTGCCAAAAGTAGTCTCGTGGTCCAAAGGAATGAATTCAGTGGCGTGATTGTCACGGTGGTACCGATCCCAATAATAATTGCTCGCGGAAAAGGCAGTACATTACGTAGAAAATGAGACAATTGTCTTGTTATCTGATTCAAAGACTCAAATTTCTGGCCTGGTTTTTCTCCGGTTTTTTTAATTGTTCTTTATGAGAAACTAGAAATATATAAAGGTTTCCTTAGGTAACTATAACTACAGCACACTTTAGACATTATGCTAATCGCTTTGACCCCTTTAGACTCACAGACTCAAGACAATACAGTCGCTAGAGTGCGCTTTTAAAAGTAGAGTCGACAAGTAATCTATTAAAAAATAAAAACAAGTGATGACAACCAAATACCATAGCAGTGCAAAATGTTATCAGACAAGATATCTCTCCGGGAAATAGGGTTATCAGTATAACCAAAGATATCCCTTTAACATGATATCTCGTGCTGTGAAGATATCATGATAACATGATATCGTGATAAATGAAAGATATCATGGAGATATCATGATATCTAATTTTGAACGCGATGGCCCGCCATATAACTCCTCTGAAACAGCAATCAAAACTGCAAAACAAATCTCATCGAAATAGGGTACCCTGAAACTCTCGTTTCAACAACTCTCGTTTCAACAACTCTCGCAGAAATCACATTTGAGGAGAGAAAACCTGCCCTACAACAGAAACGTAAACAAAACACGCAAATCTTGCCTTTTGTCACACAATATCGTCCATCAGTGCTTAACTTAAAGCAAATACTAATGCAGAATTGGCATTAATTCATCAACAACCATTGCTTAGCAGAGTATTCGCAAAACTTTAACCCAGCTATTACACGCAGATGGGAGTTGTGCAGGCCTGTCAACCCATTGTTATCACTGTTTTGCTTGCCTTGTGTTCTGAACAATTCCAAGGCTATTTGATGCAACTAAGACACGGGGTGGTTTAAACGTTATTAAAACCAGGATGAAGGAGATGGGTACGCGTACGTATACAGTCTTCATTTGATCCAGATTTTATCGGATCCTCGTGTTTTTTATTTTTCTTTTATTTTACCCTCAGACGGTCTGCATTTTACCCCCGGTCTGCAGTCTGCGTTTTACACTGACCGAGGCAAAATTTTAAAAGTTCCTAACATAATAATTTTTGAAATATACGTAATAAGGACAATTATCAAAACTTCCCATCCTGCACATACTGCTACTTTATTATTTTGAATTTTTTTTATTTTCATGGCTTCATGGCTTCAGAGGATTCTTTTTTCGTGAATGATAATAAGCAGTTAATCCCCATTTGGAAATAACCTTCACTACAAGTGACTCTTAACCTCTACTACATGTAGCAAGTTATGATTATTTGAAATTTCCCGCCTAAAGCCGCTAACACTGCACAAACTGCACAAGACCCATGGAGACATTTACGCAATGGAGGTTAAAGCAAAATGAACTCATTTGGTGAAATAAACAATGATGCTTCAATGCAACTGTCGCATCCACATCACCTAAAAGCACAGTTTGCACAACCTAAACATACTTTTCAGTGAGTTTGGCTCCTTCAAGGATGCATTTTTCTTACAAGAAAAAAATTGTACTGTGGCACACAAAGCACAGAGGATAGGCCTTCTAAGCACAGATTTCAGTTAACTACAGCCCTTGAAAAATATATAATTTCCACACTCCTTTAATTAAATAGCAACTACACAGTTCTCTTGCTTTCTAACCCTAACCCTAACCCTAAGTATGCCACATTAAGACATGATTGATCATCACAGTTATACACACAACTTAAGCAGTTGTGAAATTAAAGCCTGAAAAAATTCAGGCCAAAATTCAGTTCAAATATATGATCTTTCATACAATGTATGTTCATTTACATTCTTCACCTTCTACTGGCATATTACAATCTCATAATGTGAGTAGCTCCCAGATGGCTTGATAGCTCAGTTGGTAGCACACTGCACTGGTATCACAGAGGTCATGGGTTCCAATCCCGTTCAGGCCTATATTTTTTTCAGGCTTTAATTTCACAACTGCTTAAGTTGTGTGTATAATTGCGATGATTAAATGTAATCATGTCTTTATATCTTTCCCACAGTTCAAATATATGATCTTTCATATATTCATTTGCACAGTATGCCACAGTCCAAAATTAATATAAGGCCCTAATAGGCCCTTGTTCATGTCCTGTCATAGTTGCTAAAAAGTTTATACTGAAGCAATTACACACTCCTCAGGAGGCAGCTACATTTTTACAGCATGCAGCTTCTGATGCGTATGAAAGTACACACTGTTCTTAAAATGCCGACCACACTGTGAACATCGAAAATACTTTCCTGATGCATGCCTTTTGATATGTCTCTTAAGATGCCCTAACTGACTACAACACATTCCACATTCCTGGCATTTATAAGGAAGTATTCCCATGTGTACTCGTATATGTCTTTTCAGATCACAGAGTTGAATAAAGCGCTTATCGCACTGGTTACACATATATGGCTTTTCTCCTGTATGTGCCATTTTATGTGCCTGGAGAATTTCTTGCCGGGCAAAACATTTGCCACACTGGTCACATGAAAATGGTCTTTCCCCTGTATGTATTCTTTGATGTCGCTTGAGACATCTTGCCTGACGAAAAGTCTTGTCGCAGCGGCTGCATGCAAAAGGACTCTCTCCTGTGTGTGTTCGTTCGTGATTTTTAAGCTGTATTGACTGAGCAAATGTTTTGCGGCAGTAATCGCATTTAAAAGGCTTTACTTCCATATGTGTTATTTTATGTTTCTTGAGATCATAAGATGAACCAAAACACTTGCCACACTGGTTGCATTTAAATATCTGTTTTTTCCTTGCTTGTTTTCTAAGGTCATCCAGACTGACAGTTGGTACAGCTTGACTGTTGGTATCCACAGGCTTTGGTAACAGGGTTCTTAGCATCTTGACTTTTCTGACATGCTGTAAATAGGCATAATGGGCGTTGAACAAAAGAAGCATTGTTAGAGAAATCATATGAATGTGAGTGCAACCAAGGATTTACACTACAAGTGATAATTGCAAATGCTCTCAAAATAATATATATTGGGCTTTTAGGGACTTAAGGCGAGTGCAATTTGAAAGAATTTTCAAATATCACCAGTAGTGTAAAATTTATTTAACTGCACTGGCATTCACTTTTACAATAAATTGTTAAATATATGACCGAGAATGACATGTTAATTTGCACTGCAGTGGATATTAAAAATTAACGATATATTGGCCTGCTCTCAGCCAATCACAATGATGTAAATTTGTCAGTCATAGAGCGGTTTTCAATTAAGGGGGACATTGGGGTTTGTGGTATTGGATAATTTTTCTTGGTTATTTTGGTAATTTTAATCTTGAAATGCGGCATTGAGGTATTCTCCAAATCTGTAGGATGCATTATTTTAGCAAATTTGGACGGCATTAGAGATTATCCTTATGTACGGTACAAGTCCTCCAATGTTTTTGGAGCCTTTTCCAGTTCCCAATTGGATATTCCTGACCAATGAAAATTAGCTCTTGTGGTAATGAACAACTTCCTTGTGTGGCAAACGGAAAAGGGTACATGTTGGTTAATTTGTTAATTCTTAGCTACAACACACCACATTGGATGTTACTTATTTTTTGTCTAAAAGAGTTAATATTAAATTAAAATAATTTCCTACATTTTCTCTAAACCTGACATACAGAGTAGTGGTTTCGGTAGGACATCAAGTTTCAACTTGGTATTGAAGTATTACAGTATTTGGTAATTTTCTTTTGTGATATTGCAGTGTTTGCAAATTTTTTTAAGGGTATTGCGGTGTTCAAAAACCCCCAATGTCCCCCTCTAAATCCAAAACCAAACTAGCCTGTTTCAGGCTCTCGGTCAGTGGGGACAATTGAAAAAGTGGGCACGGGACGAGCGGAGCCCCCTCCCACGTTATCTGGTGATTATACCCTCTGACTGAGAACCTGGAACAGGCCAAAACCAAACCAATCAAGTACCAATTAGTCTACTCAGCCAAATCGAAAATAAAACCCAAACCAAAGTAACTGCCTAATTACTTGCGATACTCAATTGAAAACTGCTCTATAATAAATAAAATAATCAATGCATCAGCACAACCTTGACCTCATGTTCACTTTTTCTTATAATTTTTATTTGTGCCCAAATGTTCTCACAAAAATATCAGATTGTTTTGAAATTTTTTCTGTAGTTAGATTATGACCAACTGATGTCAGAAACGCAACTGATATTGGGGGTCACCATGCTGATTTTGGAGGTAAAGCATTTTGAAAGATGGTGCCATTGGAAGAAATATATCCGCGTGAAATAGGGAAGATATTTGTTTTTGTTATTAAAATGTTCAAAATGTTAAACAACAGAATTCTTTATTTCACCAGCCAATTGCTCTCTGATTGGCATATTAATAACAATATTGGTGACGTTACTGATATCTTTGCTATACAAAGGACGTAACATATCGATAATTTCGATAGTCGATCGTTGTTGATCAAATTTGATATTAATCAATCGACAAATATTGGATGTCGATAAAAATCGATCACACAATTTTTTGTGATTATCGACTTTGATCGACTTTATTGCCATACGGATTTACTTTAAAGCTGTTTACAATTTTGTGGCCGATTGAAAAAATGTGTCTGCCTTTTTGTCGATAAAATCGATAATCAGTTGAAAATCCTGTGATTATCGACAAATTAAACTTGTCGATTGACAATTATCGACAAATATCGAGTATTATCGACTTATCGACTACGTTTTCGATCGACTTTGATCGACATGTTACGTCCTGCTATACAACACCTAAGTATAGGTTGAAAGATGATACTCGAGAATTAAGGCAAAACAGCACGTTCATTCGACTGCTTTGTTTGTCAATTATCATCGTTCAACTTAGATTTTGAATCTTGTAGCTTTCGTTTCTATTTTGAGAATGTTTGAGAGTAATTTGAAGCATATCAAAGTACCAGAAGACAACATGGCTGCCGCTTGTTTTCCACAAACAAATGCAAATCGACTGGTGACATTATGTGCATTTAGCCTCTTAAAACTCTTTTTTTTTTACTTGCAACTTAGCAAAGTGCATATTCAAGTATGTAGTAATGTCCCTTTTATACGATTTAACTAAACTCAAAGACTTGTTGTCTTACCTTTTTACGAAAGCCTTCTAATACTAAATCGTTTAATACGCTTACAAAACTTATTGAAAAATTCCGCTGACCATAGCTTTGCAAGTGGCTAAACCGGAAGAACGAGAACAGATCACGAGAACATAGATAGAGGATACTTAGAGGATACTCCGTGATTGAGGAACGAAGAGGAACGAATTTTTTCTATTCCTATTTCAGGTGAGTAACGTGGGGAACAAAGACTATAAAACAAGTTAAAACTGCCATTTTCGTCCCTAATAATGAGAGGAGAACCTATTCAAAAGAAAGCGATGAACGCGAGTGCAAATATAGATATTTCCCGGGAAATAATTTAAGCTTAATATTGAGCAGAAATGAAACCCAAACACATTACACTGAGACACAAAGTTATATTATTTCATTTGCCTTTCGTTATATAGCAACTACATTCAAGACTGTTGTCACGCAATAAGCTTAAATCTCTTTGCACTTGAAATTCCAGGAGATCAAAATGTCCAAAAAGGTATGCCTTCTTTCCCTTTCTGTAATGGGGATGATTTTCATCAACTTCTCTTTGACAGGTAATTAATTGATATAAATAGAATATCAGTTGAAAACAATGTATGATAAACAGTCTTGCAGAACTACAGGTACTGTAGACACACATTGTAGGGATACGGAGAACTCGATAACTATACATGTATTATTTTGAGTGGTGCCTAGGATTGTATATATTAGCGTTTAGTAAGCCCAAAATTTCACCAAAAAGTAACTTCAAACAAATCACATGCAGTTCACTTGATTTAGTTATCAAAAGCTGCTAGCCGAATAAGTTTCATACGTTAATATTCTCAAACGATTTTTCGTCATACTGTAACCTTAATAGGAGTGTATTAATGTTCTTCACTTCCGGTTTGCCTTGAACTTGGGAGCTGGAAGCCAGGAACTTGTTGTACTTAAAAAAAAAATTTTGATGCAAGAATGAAAATTATAGCTGGCGTATTAGTTACCTGATACCTCGACTACAAATTGCTCTTTGTAGTAGAAAGATGTGGCATTGTTAGACCTGTATTTAAAACATAATTATATATTGCACTGTATGCTGGTCCATCCTGGGTAGAGGAATGAAGAGTGGTTAGAATAGGGTACACCTATAAGCTGATTACAGGTAGAATTTTAAAGACCATGCCACAGAAATTAGAGCCAATCACAAGACAGAAAAGTCATTTGTACTCAATGGTATTACACCCAACCTTCCCATCGTGTGCTGCATTGATTGTTTTGGCCACTGCATTGTCTATGGCATGGTAAAAAAAAAATATGCAACAGTTTTTCATTGTCTTACATGGATATTCCACTTGTCACTTGTATTTTCTTGGTATACACACTCACCTAAAGGCTCATGCATATAACATGAAAATACATGTGTCTTGTTGGGCGTTCCATGGTACAGTGGAATCGAACCCTCATTTTTCGAACCTCCCGATAACTCAAACCAAAAGTTGTTTCCCCTCCGCAGTCGAACACTGCAATTTTATCCCCGATTTTGCAAACTTTCCGATTTTTCGAACCAATTTTCGTTTCCCTTGGAGGTTCGAAAAATCGGAATTCCACTGTATATCATTTGAAAGTGTTGCATAAGTAGTATTTAAATGAGATCTAGATGGGAGAGACTTTTACTATTTACATGTACAGTTGCATTAGAAAAGTACTTGTTGATGTACCATGCAATTTGGTAGTTAAAGGCAGACTTTATAAGCTTTAATGGTTGCCATATTTTTATTCTACTGCAGCTACTTCTCTTGAATGCAACAACTGCATTGGAATAAAAAAAGAACCTAGTGAGGATGCAAGTTGCAGTGATACCACCCACAAATGCACTGCAGCACAGAATACATGCATGATACGTATCATCAGAAACAAGTTATCTGGTCGGTACTAACAGCTGTAAATTATCAACCTAAATACTATTTGTGCTGCAAGTGCTTGAAGCCTAAATAATCTCACCCAAACCCTAGACTGCTGAGAGAGTCTTTTCTCATAGGGTCACTTAGTTAAACGAGTGTTTAGCCATTAAAAAAAAAAACTTGAACCCAAAAGGCAGTATGGCCTAGTAAGGGAATGAATGTCTTGCCTCATATCCCCTGCTGAATTTCAAGACAAAAACAGACTGCCAGCAGTCTAACCAAACCCTTTTAATTTGAACACCATTTTAATCTCAAGTTAATAGTCTGACCAGAGCCATGGTTCTTATTTAGACACCCACCTACCGCAAATGGGGCATTTATTTGATTGGGGGAGTCATTATGTACAATTTTTCTTGAATTCACCCTTAAGAATAATTTATTGTAACATTCTCTGGCCACTAGAGTTTTAGAAATCAAGGACAGGCCAATTTATATGTCTAACAATAAATAACATTAAAAACAGAGTTGAATGTAAACTTTTACCAGATTCAAACCCACAAACTTTCATAGAACAACTCAAATCTGATATGCTGTAACTGTACCCTCAAAACAGCACAAGATCACTACAACAAGAATATTAATGTTTGTGAATAAAATGTAAAACAATTATAAGTTCACAATTAAGTGAAGGTGCTTTTTATTAGACAGCTCATGGTAAAATATTGTTTTTGTTTTTACAGAACCTCAAAGCTATGAGCTAACTTGCAAAGCTCAAGTTGACTGTGAACGTCTGGGTGTCGGCTGTATCAAAAATAATGATAAAACTATCTGCACAAAATGCTGTTCCACTGATCTGTGCAATACTCCCGCAACCTACAATGGTAATCAGTCTGTTTTATGATTTTTATTGATTTTGATTCTTTTAGTTCGAGCCTTCACATGCACTGTATGGAAAGAAACTTGAACTCAAGTAAATACTGGGTCGAGATACATGTAATTATAATAATTGTACTGTGATAGTTGAGTTTCAAAACCCAAGCTAAGAGCAAGAGAGCAAAACTTAAGTATAAATAGTACAATGGGAAAGTCTGAAACAAAGACAACACTCCTGGAAGGGATTGCATTAAAGAAATGGAAAGTTTTTGGCTACATTTGAAATTTCAGTTTACTGCCAGATGTAAAATTATTGTTACAGTCGAACCTGTATATAACGGCCACCCTCAGGACTGGAGGAACTGGCTGCTTAATACAGGTGGCCGCTCAATACATGATCACTAAAAATACTTACTGGGCGTGGTGTAATGTCAATTATATTGGCGTAAAAGAGTGAAGCATATTCAAAATGAACATTTATTGCATTCCTGATATGGTACTGTACTTCAGCACATTGCGGACATCTGGAAAGTGTTAACAATGTTAAATGGCCGATTATCAGCTTTGTACATATTATTTCTTTATAGCAACGATGGATAACATTTTGAACACAATAAAATACCACATAAAATGACATGTGGCTTAATGTTCGTTCAAGGGTGACCACTTAATACAGGTCAAAATAACAAAGAAAGACAAAAATAGGACTGCTACAAGGTGGCTACGGCGGGTTTATAGACATGGCCGCCTATTACAGGTTTACAACAAATACAGTGTTTGTATGAGAAAAACATTGGGACTTTGTCTTTGAAAACTCGCCCCTTAATAGAGGGTGGCCGCTTAATACAGGGCTGTTATATACAGTTTTGACTGTATTAATTCTAAAAATTCATTTCAAACATTTTTTAAAAAAATTAAGAGCAGATTTTGGTACCAGTTCATTTTGGATATGACATTTCTTTTATGGGTGGTGGTTAGGGTGCTGGACTTGAAGTCTGAAGGCCGCGGGTTGAAGTCCCGCTCTGACCCCTAAGCTGGAGTTGTTTTATGGTAGACCCTAGTTCAACTCCTCTGCCATGCTTGTAAATAGGTCTGCCTCCTGCCTGGTCTGCCTCCTGCCAGTTGGGATTTTACCATGTTATGTTCATTTGCATTATTTGTTTCGTCATTTGTTTCCATTGGCCCTGAAAAGCTCCATTGAGGGAGTGGTTAATTAGGATGTTTATTTTATTTTTTTAATACTACAATGTAGGTACTGAAATTCCGACGGCTACGTCATCTCCACCAATCACGTCGGCATCAGGGAGGATACAAATTCTACCAATAATTTTCTTCCTAGCCACACTGACAGTGTTCTGGTTTTGCGACTAGAGTTCTTTATAATAATATTGCTTTCTACAATGTACCAACCATTGTGAAGTACAAAAAGAATTTAATAAAAATGGCCTAGTTTTCACTGCAGATATAAATCACACATGCAAAGAAAAGCAAAGTGGTAGGATGCAGTACACTGTTCACAGGAGATTATTTGCATTAACTGGTCACACAGCACAAAATCATCCTAGCGATATAGCAAAGCAAAGAAGGAAAGGAATATAAATTAAGCTCATTGAATGGTTGCTGTGTACAGTTTGGAATACATGTCCAAAAACTTTGGCAGTGACTTTCCAGAATATTTTCAGCAGGTTTCCAAATATAATATATAATATATAATATATAATATATAATATATAATATATAATATATAATATATAATATATAATATATAATATATAATATATAATATAGATAATTGATAACATATCATAGGATTGTAACGATTACTTAAATGTTAAAAATAGTTTTTTAAAAAAAGTTTTAATAAAAGTTATTACTTTCAGTTTTACTGGTTACTTTTCTTAAAAGAAAAATACATACTCTAATTGTGTCACAAAAGATTGCTTTCTTTTTCTTGCAACCACTGTTTTCTGCAGCAACTGAATGAAAAACGTTGCGTCATTATTTACATCTTAAGTTTAAAATTGGGTGTAAAACTCACATTTATTTTGTAATATACAAGTTTGCACTGTTGCACTGTAGATGAGTTGTGATAATTAAATTTGTAGCAAAATATTTGTTACAATATACTAAATAAATTTATTGCTGATTGCTACATGTATTCTGACTGAGTACTTTAATTCACACCATTTCCAACTAATAAAGTGTAACAACAAAATGTGAAACATGTCTAACTGTATTCTACAAGTTTAGTACAAAACACATCCGAAATTTCATTACATAACTGTACATGTACATGTAGTATTTGTACATGCATGTTTTATCTGTTACTGGCCGTCATAACATTGTCCCAGCCTCTGTTAAGTCCCTGGTGGTAGTTTTCCAGCTGAAAACATGACAAAATGAGTTGAGACTGGATGCAGTTTGCATGTTGACAATAAAATTGATTAATATATAGATTTAGCCAAGCCTAAAAGTGAAGCTCCTGGGCCGGGTTGTTCAATGCCCGATTAACCTAACTCAGGATAAGCGAGAATTTTGCTTTACGTTTTGGTAACTTTGCGTTGAGGATTTCTGTATATTTTTTGGCCTTCTGTTTTGGTTTAGCATGTCATCATCTGACATGAGCTCACGATCCTATTGAAAACCAGCACTTGGTCAGCAGTCAACTTCAAAAAGAGCATGTGGCCTCAATGAGCTCTACACTGGTTGGCTGATACCTTGTTTTGACAGGTGTCAATTGACCATAAACATGGATGTCCAATATTAAAGAAGGACGCTATAAACCAAGGCTGCATGTCTCTGCAACCTTTAGCTGGAGTATGGTCGACATCTTGCATGACTCCATTGTCATCATCAAGATGTGTACACGCCCACAAGCAATACTGCTAGCCATGACAACCATGAGAAATTCAATTCATGGGGTTTCTTTTCTTTCCTATACAAGTACGGCTCTCCACTTGGCGACCCTTTGGTCCACAGGAGCTCCAATAAGACTTGTATAATGAAGGATGAGGCAAGCATTTCCATTGATTTGTTTCTTGTTATCTCTGGAGTGCATACATGTTGCAGTAGGTGTTACAGCCCTCGAGAACTTGTACAGTGTAGTTAATCACCGTCCAAGCTTTATGTAGTAACATATAATCAAGAGTAATATTAGGAGATTTTCTACGTTGGTAATGGGATTTTCATACCTGTGCTAACATCTGTTGATATGCTGTTCGTAACTTCTCCATGTCTTGTTCATGAAGGTCTTCCTCTTCCTTGACCTGAAGTATTTCAAAATTTAAATGAATTCTCAAACTAGTAATGAAACATATATAGAAAACAACAACAGTCCTGTTAACTATGCTAATTGTATACATCCGAGTCAATTTAAGGGGCTACATGTACATGTAGGTCAAGCAATTTTAGGCAATTTCAGCATTGATCAAAATGGTCATAGAATTAACTGAAATAACAAAATAATATAGAAGAACTCAAATAATATAAAACTCAGGAAAGCTAAGAAGGGACAAGGATAGACAAAACTGGGGAGGATTGAAATGGATTACATTTGGGTAAATTTGAATAATGTCGGCCCACCTTTTTTTAAATTTATGTCAGTTTATATCAAAATGTCATTTAAACAGCTGGAAAATCATTCTCAGTGGTTATGTTACCGTGATTTTGTAAGTGAAAGACTCTTGCTCTGCCAATTTGACGTTTAGAGCTCATAATTAACAAAGTTAAACAAAATTACCTAAAAAAAGCGTGACCTACATGTACCCCTTTAAATGTCTCATGAAGGAAATAAATATGTCCCAGTTTGGTTACAGTGTACATCCCTAAAGATTTTAAATCTGAATCTGAAACATCTAACGATTTGTAGAGCAAACTTTAACTTTAAATGAATCTGGATGTTTTTCTGCCTGCTTAAATGTCCCTGGATCTTTGAACTGTAGACCATAAATAAACAGTTGGAAAGCATAGTCTTAATAAAATAGACCAGTCATTGGGGACCTTTAGATTGGACTACGAGAACGAGTATGAGGAAGATTTTCGCATTCCAAATTGGTGACGTTTCCAGAGCCATTCCTTGTCATTTGGTTTTAAGTAGAGAGCGTAGCTCATGGGATGAGATGGGTATGTGATGTGCAAACAAGAATTGAAAAGTTGTTCTCGTACTCAAACCTAAAGTCCCCTATTTATTCAGGATCTAGAGCTATTCTACAAAATCACTGTTACTGATGTTACATGTACGTCAAGTCAATCAAAATATTCAGTACCGGTATTCACAAGAGAACTGAATAACCAGCATTGTTATATACCTAGACTTTCACCCAACAAAACTAGCACTGTGATTGGTTGATTCTTGGTCATGTGCCCCTGATCAAATTCAAATGTTTCCCGACCGGGATACAATTGCACAGTTGTTGCCAGCGCGCTGTCTTTGTTTGTTTTTGCTATATGATTGTTTAAGTTAGAGTCTAAATAACTAACGAAGCACTTTATGTATGGTCCCTCGGGAAACTAGTTAGTTTTGTTTTCCCTTGAGTCCTGATGTTTCCCTCGACGGAAAACAAAACTTACAGACCCTCGGGACCATACATTAAGTCTATATTATTATCCAACTCTGCTTTGTAGAGTACAAATAACACGTGAAACAAGTGCAAATATCACACAACATTTGTACTCATCTCATTCCCACCGGCTATGTAACTAAAGGTTAAAAAATTTGGCAAGTTTTTTGGGAAAAGAATCATTGGATACTAAACGTCTTATTAGATGCTTTGATGTCACTGTAGTATTGCTGAGAATTTTTACTTGTTGTTTGTATTTTCACTCGCCCTACGGGCTCATCAAAAAACGGCACAACTCGTACCCAGTGATACTACACACCAAAACGTCTAATAAGATATATGTCTCTGTACAAGTACACAATACTCTTTGACAATTCAATTGTTGTTGTATAAAAAAGGTGAGAATCTTAACAAAACATACCATTCTTGAAAGATTGGTGATCTGGTTGTGTAATCCCTCCAGGTAATTTTCCTTCTCTGCTAGTTTCTTTTCTAAATGTGTTTGCTCCCTTCAAAGTACAACAAATATTTGTTTTAGTCCAAAGACAATGTTGTATGAATACCTTACATGTCCTCTTCACTTATTAAGTGAAGTTGTGACTTATCATGAACAAAAATTACAAAAAATGCAACAACAAAATAATAATAACCTTTATTACTATAAAAGTATTCTCCCTAGTGGCCCGCTAAAAACAAAAATATTGAATAAAAAATAATTACAACAATTAAGACAAAAAGCCGAAAGATAAGTAAAAAGGAGAATCTATGAACAAAGATATAAACAATAATATTAAAAATTTTAAAAATCAGAGAAGCTTTTTAACTATAGAATTATCTATCTATAAATTGGGGCAGTGTTATTAATCAGTCGAGTAGTTTTCATCAAATTAAAAGAGGCCATTGGATTTAAGTTAACAGCATTGAGGTCTTTATGCTAGAATAGAATGTTCTCCTCATGGCTTCGGTTCTTGGTTTCGGTATTAAACAGTATGATGTTTTAGCTCTTGTGGGATTATTATGCTCATAACGAAGGGTGTCCAAGCTTGCAGTAAGGCATTCTGGTGCTCTTCCATCAATAACTTTCTTTAAAAGAGCGAGTTTATTGATCTTGAACATTTGATCAATTGGCAGCCACTTAAGCTTTTGAAAATTATCAAAAGATCATGCATTCCAAAGACTGTCCAAAATTAATTGAGCACAGCGCTTTTGAAGTTTAAACAGTTTGTCTAGGTTGGTTTGGCTACAGTTGCTCCACACAGTACAACAATACGTAAAGAGTGGTTTGATACATGTACTTGCATTGTAGAGAAGCAATTGATATTTGGCTGGGAGATATCTCTCAGTTCTTTCTAAAATTGCAATTCTTTGAAGCAGTTTCCGGCACTGTATGTCAACATGCACATACAATATGCACATACATGTACAATAGCCCATTTCATGGTTTACTTAAGTTTTCTCATTTGCATTTACTGACAATAAAATTCAATGTGGATGTTAGGCCATCTTAAGAAGAAACTACTGAAATTTATAAAGTAACATTTGTATAAAATTGTCCAGGAATGTCTCAGATCTACAGGGTTCCAGATAATTTTTTCAATGCAGGGTTCAATTTCTTGCATGCAAATTCACACTGCTCTCACCAAAGCATTATAAATTTTGTGTTAATTTGTCACGTTACATGTATGTAGCTAACCATGTCAGGTTTTTGACCTGAGACCCATCACTTATCTGGAACACTTCCATCTATGTTGGAATGAGATTTAAAGGCGAGCTGAGCAATATTATTTACCGTTTTAATTGATCTGTAGCATCATGGGTAGCAGAAACCTTTTTATCATACTGCCGCATCAGGCGGGAAAGTTTCTCTTGTTTGGAGGCTTGCTGCCGGCGGAGTTGCTGAAATATTAACCTTCCAAGTTTAACCAACCAAATGAATGAATCAATCAAAGCCTTTATTATTAACGTATCAAAATTTAGCTACAGTGCCAAGAGGAAAAACCCCTCTACTAATTGGGGACACTTAATATTTTCTATTTTGTTATAAAAGTTTGTACATGTAGTAACATTCTGGGCCGGGTTGTTCAAAGCCCGGTTAAGCTAACCTAGGGTTAGCGCGAATTTTGATTGTGAATTTGCAACTTTTCGGTGAGTTTTTCTGTTTGTCCTTCAATTTTGAGTTTGAATAATCTCAAACTACACAAAACATGAGCAGTGAAAGACATTTTTTATACAAGAAAAATTATTACTTCGGTTAACTTTTAATCCTGGATTAGCGTTAATCGGTTTCGAACAACCCGGCCCCGAACAATAACACAACAACAACATAACAGTACTGTCACTGACTTTACACAGCCCCCCCCCCCCCACACCACACAAAAGTTGTGACGCAGATGTAAGCATTTACGGAAAAAGGCTGCTCCATTATATGTGATTTATATACTCATGTAAATCTTAAAGTAAAAAGGGTTGTTACATTGTACAAAATTAATGTAGATTTACAACTATACCATACTGTAGGCGTATCAAGTAATACAAGTCCATTCACTTGAAAATTACAATTCATTTTGTTTCAAGATCTGATGACTTGGAACCAATTGTTACCAACTGACTTGAATGGGCATCAAAGAAAGTGTACTAAATGTAGTTAAGAGATATAACTTTCTTTCATACATGTAGGTTGAATTCCCAGCCGCTGTTCGGGAAAGGGGTCTGCGCTCCTGTCCGCTCTTCTCGGGGCAGAACATACAAATGTAGACCGGACTCAAGAAAGAAGGGGGAGATCAAGCCTACAGTTTCAAGTGTATATAGTCATACCTCTATTTTGGCAGTCATGTCTCGCAGCAACTCTTTTTGGCTGACATTTTTATCTTGCAACTCTTCAAGCTTGCCAGTCTCCTCACTGCAAGAAAAAATAAAAAAAAATCTTGAACCTGTAACATCTGGAATGCAATGAGATTGCAAACTCAATTTCAATTAGTAGGAAGGAAGAGTAGGAACCGAAAGCCAGTTTGGGAACAGTTCACATACATGTAGCTCAGGGCTTGAAATTAATGCTTGCAAACTCGCAAAATGCGAGTGATTTTGATAACCTGCCAATGAGAAAAAATCCACTAGCAAACATTTGCGAGAAAGAATCATCCATGTCTCCCAAACATTTGGAGAAAGCTGTTCAAACTCTCACCAGTTTGCTAGTGGAAAAAGTCTTACAAGCGAAACTTTGCAAGTGGACTAAAACTTTCAGCCCTGTACAACTGTAGTTGACTGTACATTTTTTTATTTATTTTTTTAACCATTCCTAGATTATTCAGTTTTTAATCATCAAATTGAGGAGTCAGATTAACAGACATATACATAACAATAGTTTAAGTAACAGGTCCATTACCGCAGTTTATCCATGTCAAGCCCTATTCCTGTGATCATTTTTAAGGCTGTCTGGCCATCCTGTTAGAAATCCACAGGAAAACAAAACTTTAGTTAACAAGTTTGAAAATCACCATCTAGTACTTAATAATCTTAACCAGCTACTTTATCAATTGAACTACAATATTTGTCTTATTCTGATGGTTAAATCAACCATTGATCTAACAAATAAAGCCACCTAATTCGAAAACTTCACAACATCCCTTTGATTACAGGATTGTACATAATACAGTCGTATATATTAATTAACAAAGGGATGATGGTATATTATATATTAATTAAGGGATGATGGTAATAGTGACATGTTAATAATCTATTATACAAGAGAAAGGGCAGACAAGTGTTGAGTCCATGTTCTACACAAAAGAAAATTGATTTAAAGGACTTCTCCCTGAAGCCATGTCTATTTGAAAGTTCTAACACACCTCAGTATACTGTAGGCTGCTTTCTTGCTGTGCACAGATTTCTTGTAGCCTGGCACTTCTCTCATCCCTTGCTTCTCTAACAGACTGTACTGCACTTGTTAGACGAGCCAATTCCTTCCAAAATACAGGCACATAGATCAAAGACAAATTACAGTTGTCAACTTTAAACGTAATTGGACCTTTGCCTTATATAATTCATCAAGTCAAAATATCAAAATCGCAACTTGTGAAAGATGATTGTGGTTCATACAGATTTCAGATCATTTTTTGCAAGGACTATGCAAGGGCAACTCGGCAATATTCAAGGAATTTTTGCTTGTACAGAACAGAGCTCCATGTTATTGTACTTACCCCTTTAAATCTATCTGGTGACTGAACAATCTTGGCTTTTAGACTTTCACAATTTTGCTTCAGTGCTGCTAAGTTTACTTTTACCTCGGCCTGGAATATATTACGTAAACACAATGTCACTAGTAGCCAAAAAAACACCATTGTCCTTTATTCATAATGTTTATTACATTTGTACTTCTAATATTACCAAACAAATGAAATGGTACAACCATGTAACTGATGATAGTCCAACCTTTTTAGAACTTAGTTCAGCATTGTAGGTCTTCAGCTGTTGAAAGTTTTTCACTTCTGTAGCCTAAAAACATTTGGGAAAAAATATTTAATATACAATGTAATTGTTAAAATAACAGATTTTTGATGCAAACTACTTGCAAGAGATAATTACATGTATGTACAAGAACTCAGTTAAAATTTTCAAAATTATTGTAAATGCCCTTTAATTTGTACTGACCTGTTGTTTGTTAAGTTCACTAACGCTATTCTGCAATTCTTGGACTTCACTATCAAGCTATTAATTGGAAGAAAAAAATCCCCATAGGTTATAACATTTTCTATGATAAACATGCAGTTACATGTATGTGACTACAGGTAATTTTAATTCCCTATTTTAATTACCTATTGTCAGCAAGTCATGTACAGTGTAGTTTCATTGTTTATTGACAATTTAAATGTACATGTACATGCATAACTACATGTAATTTACTGTCTTCTAGACCCCTCAGCATCGTTTCTGGTTGCCACAACAATTCAAGTTTTAGACGCTAGTTTTCAATAACACTTAAGCATCTAGGCAATGTAAAGAAGGTCCCTACACTGCTGCACCAAACACTTAAGAAAACGGAAAATACATACTTTTTTATTATGACATAAGTTACTGGGATTATGTACATGTGATTAATGTATTTTCTGCTGGTATTCAAAGTAATTAGTCGTGCTTGTTTTGCTTTAACACCTGCCACTCCCTTTATTATACATGTATCTTCTATGCTGTTATTGGTTAGTTTCTAGTACTCTCTGCTGCTTGCACATGCTAATGCATATCCATCCTTGTCTGATTTGCAATGTATTTGTATTACGGGAATTTAATGGTAATTAATACACATTCATCTGAGCGAAGCAAATTAGAATGTAATCCTACATGTACAAAAAAGTTTGTTTTTTATCAGCTTATCATAATAATGTTCAGTCCATACCTTCTGCACTTGTTGCTCCTCCTCTGCTCTTTTTGCTCTGAAAATATCAACAAAGATAATAACAGTGTACAGTTTTATTATATCTTACAGACTACTACTATGTGGTCTGTGATTGGTGAATTTAGCAGGCCATAATCCATTGTACAGCCTGCTTAAAATTGTTATTGTTGCCAAAAGGTCAGACAAGTTTTCATGATGTTTAGTTGATGGCAAATACCGTATTTATTCGATTAAGCGCCCAACCTCGAATAAGCGCCCACCTCGAATAAGCGCCCACCCTTTAGGTAGGATAAGTTAATAAGCGCCCAGCCTCGAATAAGCGCCCACCCAAACCCCCCCAAAAAATAATTTTGAGCGCCCAACCTCGAATAAGCGCCCCCCCCCCCTCCCATCCCCCAAAACATAAGTACGGTAAATAAAGTATACAAAAGCAAAACGGGTATTGATTATTACAGTATTTCTTTAATGGCTCACAATCTATAATTTCATTGTTTGAAAAATCGATGAGAATGTTTTGATGTTTTGTTATTATTTATTGTTTTGTTACAAAATAAACCTTTTCCTTGCTGAAAATGGTGAAAATTTAATAAGCGCCCAGCCTCGAATAAGCGCCCACCTCGAATAAGCGCCCACCCTGAAGGTCCAAAAATTAAATAAGCGCCCAGGGCGCTTAATCGAATAAATACGGTAAACATGCTAACCTTTTCATTTTCTTAAAATTCTGACAAAATGTATTTAAAATATCCTTGCATTTTGACCACTTGTTGTGCTTTTGATATGCATCAGCCAGTTCAAGCTGCATGACTTGAAATATTTCCACAACCCGTCAGACACACAGCAGAGATGCAGTAATAAATACATGTGTATTATCTTACTAACCTCATGTTCTTGGTCAGTACTGTAAGTTACGGATTTTCATTTTTCCCCTTTGATTTATGGCCTGAATGCTTTGTGCTTGGGACATAAATTAAGGTAGAGGAAACTTGGTCCGTAACAAACATTATTATGTGGCATGCTCCGTGAGTGTGCAAGATGAATCAGATCCTGCGCTGTGTTGGCTACCTGACTGGGCAAGATGGAACTATCTTCCCCGCTTGGGACTACCCGTCTAAATGTCCCGCAAGAAAAATTACCCCGAAAGCCATATAATAAATCATTTATTGACCAAGCTTATTCAGTCAAGATGGCTTGATATTGGCCTCGTTCTTTTTTTGCGTATTTATGGACCTTGACTCCGTCTTGGTCCATAAACACACAAAAAGAGAACTCGGCCAATATCCAGCCATCTTGACCTCACACTTGGTCAATAAGCCATATAAATTATACAGACCTCAAACTTGATTTAGTAAGAAGTATATGTACTATCATTTATAAGTAATGAAATGAAAATGCTTGCTCTGCTTAGATTGTATGTTAGCTTACAGTATTATTTTATTCTTATTGCAATCTGTTAATGTTCTTACCATAATTAAACTGTTATATATATTTCTACTAATAACAACAGCTGGTGTAACCAGAATGCCTTTTAAAGGTGTACACATATAACCATCAAGCAATAAAAATGATCAGAACATACATGCATACATGTACATGTACATTGCCTGCAATGCGCAAAATTGATGTACATGTACACATTTTGTTTACTGATAATTTAAATAAAAAAAATGTTTTATCAGCACAAGATACATGACTTGTACATGTACTAGTTACAGTACACTGAATACATATCAATAGTATAATATATGCAGATACATGTAAGTCAAAACAATAATTATTTTTTACTTGAGTTCCAGTATTTTCTTCTGGAGTTCTTTATTTCGTGCAATCAACTGCTGACGTTGTTCAGTAGCCGTGTCCTACATTTCATGAAATAATTTTAAATAAGTTAAAAAGTACCATCAAATTTCTAGTCATGTAAAATGTCAAATGAATCATATTTACTCAGGTAAATTTTTTTTTTTTGATGCTCTACATGAGCAATGCCTTAACACTAGAACCTCACCAAGGTTGCAATTTAAAATGTGGCTCAACCACCCCCCCCCCCCCTCCATTTTATATGTACATGTTTAGTGTTAAGAGTAAAAGCAGACTTTATCCAATGTGTTTGTTCTCAAAACATAAGGAACAAAATAAGAACTCAAACACTCACCACTTCTGCAATTGCATTTTCGTAAATGTGTTCTCGTGAAGCCTTGAATTTTGTGAAGTTTACAATAGCACTACAGAAATATTAAAATGCATGAAACATATGAGTCTACATCTGTATGCACACATTACTATCAATGAACTGCAACATTAACACACTGTATGTACATGTAAGTACAAGTAAGTAGTAATCTTTCATGAGGATACCAACATCACAGTTATGTGGTTTACAGAAGGCTCCTCAAAAAATTACCTATATAAAATAACAACAAATTAAGAAATATAAAATATAAAAAGAATACAAATTTTTAAACATGTAGTTTAAAAAGCTCATAACATAGATTTAGCCAAGCCTAAGAGCAAAGGTCCTGACTGCAATAATTAACCATAGAAGAAAAAGAGGATTTATTTTTCTTGGATCAGAAAATTAGGAAATGATCAATAATAATTGTGAACAATGATGTAATTGTTCAGCGTGTAGTTTTGCTATTTTCAGTTTTAACAAACTGTACCCAATAAGTGTAACCAAGATTGTAGTAATTACATGCACTAATAATACACATGAAAAAATTACTCGATTCTGATTGGCTGAGAGCAGTGCAGTTCAAGTGTAACACCAGTACAAAAAGTGTAACACCAGTGCAAATTACACATCATAATTCTGGATAATGATTGGCAAAAAGACAA
>OZ026597.1:15966914-15986914 GCA_964020085.1 Micromussa lordhowensis | reverse complement strand
AAGTATTGTTTAGTGACAGTTGTATTTGTATCTCTCTTTTATGTACAAAACATCACATTGAGCCATGTTACTCGTGTTTCCTAAATGCTTACTGGTACATGCATGTAGGAATTGATCAACAGTGGTGTTGACTAGCTTTTTAATTACAGTGGAACCCTGTTATTACAGTCACCGACCAGGCCATGAAAAGTTGGCTGTATTAACAGGGTGGCCATATTAAATGGTGGGGGGGGGGGGGGGTTAAACCTGATGGCCAGTCTAAATTGAGGGCCTGTTTACAAGGAGAGAAGGTTACCCTAGCAAGTGGGTCACCCTAGCAATCCCACATTTCCTCTTTTTTTCTTTGTTGTGTTAACGAGGCACCTAGGGTTACCTGGGTTTACCTAGGGGTTTCTCTTGTAAATTTTCAGGTAGGGTTAACTGCCTACCCCGGGTTAACTTGCTAACGCTGCGCTTACATTTGAACATTTACCGTGGTTTAAATTGACTGAGGTCAAGTTACTAAACCACGGTACATTTGTGCAGTGTTTACACTGGCTCAAAAAACCTACTTTGATCTGTCAACACTGACCAATAAACAGGATAAATTGAATTTGTGGGAAGCACAAGCTAAAAAAAAAATATAAGTTTTTCATTGAAAGAAGTAGAGCTAAAATATGTTGATTACCTTTCAGACTGGCTGCCATAAATATTATAGAACGTATTGTTATTTTGTTGCATCTCTCTTGACTCTAGAATAAAACATGAAATGCGACAAAGCCCCAACGAAGCAGATCTAAACTCCGCAGAAAGTCAAATAACATGACACCAAAACCGGATATATCTGTCGATTTGACCCCGGTTACCAAGCTAAACTATGCCAAATTACTGCATGGTCATGTTTCATTTGTCTTTTGCCACTTTTACTGAGGTATTAATAGTTATTGATGTTTACATTGACCAAAAAATTAACTTACAGTAGGTACAGCTGTAAGTTAACTCTGTAACTGCAGTAAAAATCCCAAGTGTAAACAGTCAGCATACAATGTAATTGTTTCCAGACCCTTTGTGTGTGACCACGCATTAAGTTGTCCCAGATTGTAGGGTTACCCTACCTGTAAAATTTTGCTTGTAAACCTGGGCTATCTTTTGCCCTCCAGCTAGGGTTAACCATTTAGTAGGGTAACCCTCCCTCCTTGTAAACAGGCCTTTAGTGACATCTTAACAGATATATCACACATGATATTGCTCTTCTTTACTAATCATCCGGAATGCAGATATAATTTTTAAAAAACTGAAACTTGAAACAGTGTATAAAATACTACCAATGGAAAGATGAACACACAGACGAGTGTCTGGTTTGAGTGGCTGTATAAACGGGGTAAAATCATTAAGGATTATACAGGTTGGGATTTGAAAGCAATGCGTGAAGCCGCATTGACATGATTTTTGTTAAGGAAATGTAAATCAAAATTGCATAAAGTTGCTGTAATAACAAGGTGATTGTATTAATGAGGTGACCATAAGGTGGGGTTCCACTGGATTCCTAGTGATATGTAGCTGGCTGGATTTATTTATTATGGGTGTCTAGAAAACTAAGACATGTACATGGAGTTGTAGCTATTGTGTTGTTGTCTGTGCACAGGACAAAATGTGCTACAGATAATCAATACTCACATGGCTAGTGCCAGAATAATCAATGGAGCACTGTCTTCGTGAAGTTCTGGGTGTTCAAAGGCATCCATGGACTTGAACTGTGGCTGTTTGCCAAATGAATGAAGTATGGTACAGTACATTTAGTTGTGTCACAGCTTTGAACCTCCCCCCTAACCCCTTAAAAGTAAACTTGTAAACAAAAGTGTACAGTGAACAGTTAGTAGCTACATGTTTATCTATAGATATAAGTATTTTCTTCTGTCCCCCTTTAGTACATGGCAGGGGGTGTGAAGAGGTACTGTGTCATACTGTTTCCATGCTGGACTCATGGATTTAGCAATCTGGTCCCAGTTGTTTGACAGTGCTTTCAATAGGTCCCAGAGCTCTGGCAGGTATTCTGTTGAAAGTTGGCAGGTACATGTATATTTAACTTTTAAAAGTTCTCCAGAGAGAAATTGTCCTGGGCTTCTCATATTACTCCAGCAGGTGCTGATCCAAGGTAGCCACCTACTTAAAAATCTCATTGAAAGCACTGTTCAAAGGGTGGATAATGGTATCCACTAGATAAATTGCTATCCAGTGGATAAGTGTTAACAAAACAAACCACACTATCCGCTGGATGGTGATTTATCAGGTAGATAGAATTATCCACCTTTTGAACAACCCGGCCATAGTGGGCAATATTACCTCTCTCCAGCTACAGATGTACATGTACTGTATAATTTAAATAGGTGCTGTACCTACAATGATTTTTGGCATTTTTTGCAATCCATGCATGCTTCAGTCACTGTAGTAAATGTACATTGCACATCTGAAATGTAATGCTGCCAGACATACAACCCATACTGGGGAAGGAGTGCATTGTATGAAATTGCAAATTACGATGTACATGTACAGCTGTATGTAGCTACATGTATTTACCGCTTTCTGCTACATGTATGAGATAAGCTGTGGGGATATAAGGCACATTCCCTCATGCAGACTTTGCCTATATTTTTTGTAACCCACTGGTGCCACTGATTTTAGAGTTTCTCTTGGCTCAGTGCCTCAAACAACTCTTACCCTTCTGCCTGCCGTCCACAATTCCTGTATACATGTACATCATAACTTGACAGTGCATACACTGTAGCTAAATGCATGAGTCAACTGTTATTGTCTTAAACATTAACGTGAAGACACTGGTCAAATCTGGCTCCAGATGTTCACTGTCCAGTGGATAGACAGTGTTATCTACCCTTTGAAAACAGGGCCCTTAAGTCCAGTGCACTGCACTTCCCAGATGGTGAACCACAATCTACATTGTAAACATTTAAGCCTGTGTCCTTTTGTCACAATCATGTACATGTATGAGTCTATTCCCATTTCACTGATACTTCACCGATAGTTTACCGATACTTCACCTAGTAAATTGATAGGTATCGGTCGATACTTGACCAGTCGATAAACGCTCTAGTATCAGTTGATATGCCTGCCGATAGATTGGTCGATTCATTGGTTTATTGAATCCATGTCGAACTCACTGGTTATCCTTGTAATGTGATTGGTTCTCAGAGCTGTGATTTATTCACAAATCGCACTATCTTTTGCTCTAAATCACATCTTTTTCTCAGCCAATGAGAATGGGACAGTAAAACAAAACAACCAATCAGATTTTAAGGCTTTTTTAAACTCATCAATCATATTGCAGGGAAATAAAAGACAAAAAAGTCATAGTTTGGCAAATTTAGCAACTTGGTTCAAAAAACATTGGTCCTGACCAAAATCTTGGTCCTGTGTTTAGGCTATGAAATGTGCGATTTAAAAAATAATGGATCTACATGTAATAGTGGTAATTGTACTTTGGTTGTGCAATTTTGGTCTGAAATCATACTTGTGATTTCAAATCGAACTCGCACTGTGCGCTTGTTCGATTTTGAAATAACACGAATGATTTCAGACCAAATTGCACTCTACTCAGTTCAATTACCATTGTACAGTATATTGGTCGATATATCGCTCCATAGTACTGATATGTCGGCCGATATGTCCACCGATGGGTGCCTTAAGTACACATGCTTCTATCAGTCAACTCTAACTCGACTATCGAATGATACACGACCGACATTCTACCGATAGTTGACTGATATCCCGCCAGTAGTTGACTGATAAGCTACCAATATGGTCACAGTTGATACCTCGGCCAACATCAGTGGAAGCTCAACCAAAACATCGGTCGACAGTGGATTGACATGTCGGTCGCATGTTGGTTGAGAGTAGATCGAGTAACGATCGATATATCGACCAACGCATCGGTCGATGTATCGAGGTACCCTAAAAGATACATGATCCCACAGTCTTTACCTGTGTAAGTTGCTCAGGACAAACACCAAAGTTTGAAAGCACTCCAATGTAGAACCGCTTCATCTGCTGAAACTAAAAACATTAAAACGCTTGGCATTATTAACACGTGAATGAAAGAAAGTTTAAGCTTACATATAAGCTTAATCTGTATTGAATCCTTCTTAATATTTTAGTGTGGCTGATCGAACATGGCAATTAACAAAAATCTGCCACATGATGTTTTTAATAAATGCGAAACGTGACCGATGCAAACAGATGGCTGGCTTTCCTAGCCTATGATTACTTAATTATTTAGTTCTTGGTTGTTTTTTCAAACCAGACAAACGGATTGACAAGCTACGCAATGAAGAGCTTGTTAAAAGAACTCACTGTACATGTTAAAAGCAAAACCTAAACTGTTCACCATACCTGCGGTCGCGTAAGATCATCGACACTTAATGCAACTTGTGATCCAAACATTGACTTGCAATTTGCAACAGCTTCTTCGCTTGTTAAACTGGGAAATCGAAACTTGTTATGTTCGGAAGCCATGGCGAAAATGGCGGACAGTACGCTTCTCGTTCAAACTGATCCGCTCTTACTATCGGACATTTTGATTGGTTTCTTTGTTCTGACGTCACATTAATCTGGCTGCGTGATTTGCGTGACGGTAATCGCGCGTTTCGAGAAAGAGGTGTTCACGCATGTCAACCTTGCGTGGCTCGCGAGCGATTACGAGTACAACTGTTATCTTTATTTTGACGCAGTCAAGAAAACCATGGAAACTTACTAATCGGGCAGTAAATAGCGGACGTAACAAACATGATGCCACTCAAAATATATTGATAAGCTTAAAACTTTGCTTGTATCTTTTGGCAGGGCTAATAAAGGAACTCACTTAAATATATCGACACGAGCAAAGAGTTCATCATATGATGTTTGTTTACATTTCAACTCCGAAGAATCAGTCTACCAGAACACCTCTTAACACTATTTCCCTATATAGGAAGTGATATTAAAACTATCCGTGACACCGTAAAAGGAAACAACGTACTTGGTAGGCGTGTGTGCGGGTCAGTGCATGTCACGCACACGGAAACATCATTTCCGGTCACGTTAGCTTCGGAATACCCACCCACGAAACTTATTGTTACCATTTATAAACGCTTAGTAAATGCGAGTTTGCTTCAAGAAGTCAGCTGCTTTGCAATTTCACTTAAACATCACTGATTGAAAAGTATCACAGGTCACTCAGATATATAGAGAAATTTGTTAACCTTCCAAAATCTTTTGCAAAGCAGTCTATCTAAAATTGTTTGTTTGAAAATCATTCCTGTGCAACGACGTAAGGCCAAGGGCAGTTTCCTTGTTTTCTCAGAACGGAAATTGGAATATAAATTGCGTCGACATATCTTGATAGGATCGTGTTAACAGCTACACTCCACGATAGATAACGTACAATCATCACAAAGGAAGGACAACCAACAGCGAAGGAAAAGGTTTATCGAGAAGTCACGATGATCAGGTAATCATGCCATACGCTGTACTGTCTCCGGTGTCACTGCACTAAAATTTTACTTCTTTGGATTTGAACAACAACAACAACAACAAGTTTATTTCAATCTTACATTTATAAGATATAAAGATAAAATAGGAGAGCACTGGCTGCCTAGAATATAACTGGAAAGTTAATCAAGATAGGCAGCCAGTTATACATATATTTACTACTAGTTTAGGTCGGCACACACAATAGACAAACACAAGACAACACAAAACGTATAAGGGATATAATATATTAATTAAAAAATCATGACATTGGAAGAGATACGAAGAAGAAAAAAAGAAAAGCCAAGAAGAACAGCAAATAAGCCCTAGTATCTTTAAAGATATTGGCCCTTCAATCGTTTTTTGAAGACTGATGTAGAAGATAATAATTTTAATAATAATAATTTTACATTATCATCAATAGTATTCCAGACAGATGGACCTTGAAAACGGATATTAAATTTGCCATAATTGGTTCTACCATAAGGAAGATAGTAAGAGTGTTTTGCTGCAAATCTAGTATTATAATTATGTATACTTGTTACCTTGGTAAAAAAAGAATGAAATGCATCAGGCAGCGCATGATTATGAAATGGAATAGAATAACTAATTTCAACTTCACTACACATACAAATGCAATCCATTAGGTTTATTTTGGTTTCTTTCGGCCTCGCACCAGCAGCAAGCATCAACCACCTAGAATGTGATGCGTACTGCTTTCTTTTGTGGTATAAATATAGGTTTGAAGTTTCATAAGTATTTCCCCAAATTGAATACATACGTTATGAAAGGTTCAAGACACATTTAAGAGGGGACACAGATCTTCAACCTCTCTTGTCAAATGACATTGTAAACACCATAAATTAGCGTGGAATCTTTTTCTGTAGAAAACAGAAATGCATAAAGTAACGTGAGACACTTTCTCTTCAGTTAAAATTAATGTCACAGCCTGTTATACGGTATTTCAATTCAGGGATCATACATAGTACATGTAATTTCGTTCAAAGTTCTCTCCAGTTGTATAATTCTTATACATTGACTAGATTTACTGAATGAAAAATATGCTGTGTACTTATCTATGACCTGAAATTTGTTACAGCGGCTTGTTGTTCGTATGTCTTGTGACATCTGTCCTGAGTGACACACTGACCAGCAACGAAAAGGTGATTCAAGTGGACAACTTTCTTGCGAATGTCAACTTCAGTGAACCAAAAGTGTTTTACGTGAGAAATAACCTGAATGTAAGTTACCGTTATACCGTTATACCGTTATATGCCGTTACTCCGCCCATGCAGTTTTGTAAAATCATGGGTCTATCAAAGTCATGTCTTGATAATGTAGTGATGCGCGATCTTGATGTCTTGGTCTTAAGAGTGCAAGAGGAAGACGCGCAGGCAGAAATCCTGCCATATAACATGAAATGAAATGTGCGCTGATAGAGTGAGCCCGTGTGTGCTTAGATGCATTCTCAAATGAGTGAAAGTGGATTAGTGCAGTGGTAGGCGGGTATGAGCAATCAGTCGGTCATTCAATCAATCAGTCAGTCAGTCAACCAATCAGTCAATCAGTCAGTCAGTGAGTCAGTCAATCTGTCAGTCAATCAGTCAGTCAGTCAGTCAGTTAGTCAGTCATTCAGTCAGTCAGCCACTCAGTCAGTCAGTCAGTCAGTCAATCAGTCAGTCAGTCAATCAGTCTATCAGTCAGGCAGTCAGTCAGTCAGTCAGTCAATCAGTCAGTCAGTCAGTCAGTCAGTCAGTCAATCAGTCAGTCAGTCAGTCAGTCAGTCAATCAGTCAGTCAGTCAGTCAGTCAATCAGTCAAGCAGACAGTCCTTCATTCTTTGGCATTCCCTCAGTCCTTCACTCCTTCCGTCCGTCAGCCCTTCGGTCAGTCGATCAGTCCGTCAGCCAGTCAGTCAGTGTTAGTACTGTCAGTCAAGATTAAGTGCTCCGTTCCTCCAGCGAACTTTTGACCTCAAGACAGTAAACATGAGAAACCATTTACTGATTTCCTAAATATTTCAGGGTGATATAGAATTCAAAGAAAGCGAAAATGCTTCCTTGTCGGTGCATATATCTGGACAAGAAGAAGGGTTTGAACGCGTTAAAGTGGAATATAGCCTTCTTGATGGGGCTTATATTGTGGACATACAAGTGGTAAGCTGAGTATAAGCTATAAGGCTTCCATATTCTGCATGTGAATCACACTTCGATAGTTGAAGACACTATAACCTCTGGCATAATTTCCTGAGTTTGCCGGATATTTTTAACAACAAGACAATATACCACCCTTTTTCAGTAAGGGTGCCTAGAGGTATTTTTGCGAGCACTGACTGACTTTTTGTGCCCGTGAAAACTTGATTCCTCATGAGGCACGTTCTGCTATAATTGAATAGGTTAAAGCTCTTATATTTACTATCAGTAATTCATGAATCGCGAGATGGTTTAATAAAGGGCCATCTGTGAAAATCAATAGCTGGGAAAAACGTAACATCACCGTTTTTAGGTTGCAATATGACATGATCACCATACTGAATAGCTCGCCTTTGTGTCTGCAGTTCATTGTACCCGAAACAACAACTAACTGGACGTTGATAGGAGGACTGGCCGGAGCTGGCGCCGTTGTGCTAGTCGTCATCATTATCGTCATTACATGCGTGTTCAGAAAGCGACGAGAAAAGAAAAATTTCGAGTTTGCGGCAAGAGAAGAGGAGCTGGAGATGAAAGAACGTGGGAAAGCTGTGGCTGGTGAGTTAATTCAGTCTGATTGTTACAACAACATGTTTTTTAACATTTTTTAACATTTTAGTTTCATAACTCATATTCTGACCTTCTCCTTATCAAAGAAACAATTGCCACTTTCGAGAGGCTAAAACGAGAAGACGAAGCCGCTGAAAAAGGAGAAGTAAAGACAGAGAAGACTGAGAAGGCAGTAAGGGAAGTAAAGGAGAAAAGAAGTCAAAGTTATCTTCAAGTGGCAGGTGATAAAATCTGAAAGTCATGCATGTGATCAAGCCAGTCTGGGTTTATTGGACAGGTTGCCAAGCAACATAAAATGTCTTTATGACGTCATGATCACGTGACAGTTACAGTAGGTTTATTACGTCAATAAGTATAGCCTGTTCCAGGCTCCCGGTCAGTGAAGACGATCGAAAAAGCTTGCGGGCGACCACCGAGAGCCTAGACTGAACAGGCAGTGTATCGACCTCTCTGACATCCTCATTCAATTCTCGCAAAGACGATTAATATTTTGCATCGACAGCTGAATTGTTCATACGCGTAACGTCTCGTTTCTGAAATAAAGATTGGTGGTCAGGGAACTTGATACTGACCGGGCCGTGTCACTGCTGCAACATCAATCAGAGAATGAAACTTTTAAGGCTATGTCAATGTGGTTGTTCACGATTTCCTCTGATATCTGCCCTCTATATACACAAGACATGAGTGATAAGACACGAGCCTCTCTTTGAAAGACCACCCAGGGGTGCGCAACCAGGACGAAACTAAACTTTATTACTGTAGAAAGGTACTGTAGGAAGAGGCCTTAAGTGGAAATTGTAACGCACTCCGATACGCCGAAACCAATGTTAGCCATCTTAAACCTTAAAACTGTGAACAGCTACTGCACTCTAAATATGTTGATTTGATTTAATTGAAATGATCTCATCGCAAATTCAACTTCCTTAGACTTGAACTTGGAAGGAAAAAGACGTGATTCTCCCCAAAGCTCCAGGACTCCTCGTGCCCAATCCTCTACCTTCCTGTCTGCGCGAGCAGCTTTCATGGTACTTACTTTGATTGCTGTTGCCTTAGCGACGAGCAGTGCTCCCTCAGCAAAGATTGTCATCACCGTACCAGCCAGCTTTGTCAAGAATGGTTCAAAGATTTTCTTTAATAAAGATTTCCATGGAAAATTATTACTGTCCGCAGTGTTGAAAGTACAACATTTTCAACAATTTGGTAAGTCTGAAAACCTGGAATCCTCTTAGTTCGACTAGATCAGCCAATGTCTGGAAATCGATTATCTTGAATGAAAACTCCTGTGTAACATGGTGCGATTCTTATTTCCTGTACGCCCCCACCACCCATTTCCCCACGCATGAACTCGAAGCAAAACAGAAATGAACGGATATAAAATCGGTTGTAAAAGTTAAAGAATTGTTAAAGAATTGTTTGTCACAGTTACTGGTCTTCTTTATGACTACGATGTGCATGACTTTTGCGCGCCTTCGCTCTAACCGAGGAGATCGCATTCAGCACTGTTTACCTAGTAATACAGAGCTTAGCTGAATGTAAAACCCAACGCAATCATACACGCGATTTTGACAGTCATTAGAAAACTAACATTTCTTTGGATCAATATCAGTATCTGGGCAACTGCGCACCTACCCCTCCCCTTACCCAACAGCAACACTGACTTATTAACTTATTATAACATGTTGGGTAGGGGAGGGGTATGTGCGCAGTTGCCGAGATACTGATATTGTCTTCAATGGCACGAAGGCTTAATTCTGTTTTGTTTTATGACTTCTTTGTTTAGCTGTATCACCAGTTTCGCACAAAGTATCTTCCCTTGATGAGTGTTCAACCGCCTGTGAATTTGGATGTGAAGTGCAATCAAAGAATTGCTTGTGCTTGAGAGGCTATGAGATGACAGCGGGAGGATGTCAGGGTAAACACTTTGCTGTTTTCGTTCTCGTAACAATCGAAAAAAAACTCATACACTGATGGAAATCTGTCTAGCCAATCCTAACCTGATGAATACATCAAAATCTAAAATAACAGAATAATTGTCATTGGCGATAGTATCTGAGACCAGAAAGAGAGTATATTGAAAACTTCCAATTTTAATGTTAAAAGGTTTTTAATTTTTTTGTCGCCATCGTTCATTGCACCTCATTTTTCTAACGACAAGCTCTCCTCTAGATTTTATGCCTATCTGTTTTCTTTATCGTTGCTCTTTTCCACCACTTTTCCTTTCTGTGATCTGATGTCTTGTTTATATCTTAACTATCTAACAGATATTGACGAATGCGCAAGCAAGAAACATAACTGTCACGTGCAATCCATATGTAACAACATCATTGGTGGTTTTATGTGCACGTGCAATGATGGCTATTGGGGAGACGGAATCACGTGCAAAGGTACGTTAGTAACGTGTACGCGAGTCATGCATCAACGCCTACTTTGCAGTAGTCAGTCAGAACCTGAAGGTTTCGGAAACCCTCTCATAGCGTTCGAAATCTGTCGGGAATGTTCGTGAATCTTCGGAATGGAAATCTTCGGATGATTCTCGAATTAAAGTCGTCGTTCTCATTCTCACGGTCTTCGGCGGTAAAAAGTCAGAAGAGTCCACATGGAGTTCGGTGATCTCCGGAAGAGTAATTGGTGTACCTTTTATGAGCATTTACTACGGTTACCACGTTATTACAAAGAAATTAACTCAAATCACATGTATTTTTCGTTTTTAGCCTGCAGCACCAAACCATGCCCTGAAAATTCATACCAATCGGAATCATGTACAAGAACCCATGACCGAATTTGCACAGGTGATCAAACTTCTGTCGTTTTTAAGTCACCTCCGCTGTCTAGGAAGGTTTGGAGGGGTATCAATTTTTGTAATTGCTTAATTAATTAAGTAATAAATCAGTTAATTATGCTTGTGAAAATTCTAAATTCAAATGGAACTGTTTCTTTTACTTACAGCATGCAGCGCGAAATGCGACAAGGCGACATACCAAGCTTATGGCTGTGGATTAACTTTTGACCGAAAATGTGCCGGTAGGAAACCATTTTCATTTTTTTTTCATTTTCATTATATGCACAGATTTTTTGTTATAGCGGATCATGACTCATGGCAGTGTATTATTGCTGTTATGGTCCGTTTTCAAAGAACCTGCAGTTACATGACTGGTTATAAGATCGTGCAACTTAATTGGCTGACCATGAGATCGTGTATATTTTGGTCAGTCATGACGCCATTCCAGCCCAATGCTCTTTTGCCAAAACTCACAATTCAGAGCTTTCTACTGAGTTCATGTTTCTGCGTCGAATTATGGCGGTTGTTATACTCATTTGTGGCAGCTGATCGACTCGATCCGAGTTTTTCAGTTAGTTTTTATGTTCATTTATTACTTACCTACTTACCGCGGGCTTGGTATTGTCAGGTTCACGCGTGAACCTGACAAGGCCTGCCCACTTAGGATTTATAAAACCTGTTAAATGATACTTCACTTAACTGTTCGTTCGAATAATTTTCATTGCAGATATTTCGAAGCCTTTAACACTAAGCAAGGCCTTCAGTGATAGAGACCCACTCGACGGTAAGAAACTTCAAGTATAAAATTATAACCCCAGCAGATATGAAAGAAACACTGAATGTGATTGCGGCCTACTGGAATAACTGAATGACAACTCCTTCGGCTGGAGATTGTCGTTAAGGGGTATGGTGGAGGGGGGGGGGGACCATAATGGACTGTGCGGAAAGGTCCCGTCCACCTTTGTGCGGGGATGTCGTTCATTGAGAGTTTAGAAAAGGGATGCTGGGTTTCTATACAAGGAATATGGAAAGGATATCATTTTATATGGAAGTTATATCATATCATCGGCCTTTGCTGTTAACATGGTATACACAGGCAATAATTTGTGTATAAATCCCGTCGGATTGTCCTCCAAAATCGCTGTTGCTCGCTGTTGTCGCAACCCTGATAGACCCATACATATGCCATGGTTGGGCCAGTTTTCATTTTCAGATAATAGCCCAATAGCTCCCTCTAAGCAGTTCTATACCCCATCTGATAATACATTATTATTAGAAATTGTACGCTCACCTTAGTCCCTAATTGATCTTAATTAGGTCTTTTTTTCCCTTCCATCAGTGCGAACAGGTTCCAAGCTCGGTTTTTTAAAACCAGCGCAAGATTTGGTTCTCCTTGAAGACCGCCTTCAGTTACACAGCACAAGTAAAACATTCTTCCTGAAAGCAGATTTGCCAAACCGCACACGTTTGCATCGAAACTCGAGCTTTTATGTAGACGTGGAAATTGAGCAAATTAACTTGCTTCCAAAATATCACGATTATGATGCGGGGCGGTCAAAAGGCGAAAATCGTGAATTTGAAAGTGTACCTGGCTTTGCAGAGGTGTTCAGGCAGCACTGTCGGTACCCAGCCCCAAACCACTTCACCATTAAGCACGACTTACAACGTGATCGGCAAACAAACGTGTACCCAGCCAAGTGTTTTCAGCACTCAAGACAACTTTGCCCAATTGGTGTAACACCAGGCGAAATGTACCACTATAGATCTTTGAACGACGCTTGCGACACGACAGAGACGTCCGTCATCTGCTCCAAACCAGACCAGGATGACTGCATCCTCAAAGAGGACTCAAGCAAACTTTATTGCACGAACTACACAAATATTGTGACTGATGTATTTGGTATAAAGGAAGATGCCTTCTTTGATAGCCCGTTACTGTCCTTTTCAACTGTATTTTGCGCAGAGGCTTATCGAATTTGCAGAATATGCAGGGATAGTTGTTCCCTTTGCAATAAATCTAATAGCAAGGCAGATAGTTCATGTTCCTGCTGTTATAAAGACTGTTTGGACTACTGCTCAAATTTCTACAGTGAGCCAAACTGTACAAAAATACCAAAAAGGTGCGCCAAAGGGGACACCAGCCAGTTTACTTTGGTAATGAACAAACCAAGCAACTTGGCCCTGCAGTTCAACTGCTATCTTGAATACAAGGTTCCTAAGACATTGTATACACTGAGGTACAAAGTACAGCACTATAGTGGACGTTTCAGCTCGAACTGGATCTCCAGAACCATAAAGCCCCCGACAGCAGGTGATCACACATACTCGATGATACAACGAGGAAAAAATCGGCTAGACTCTTTAGAAGTATCGCACTCTGTGAATTTCGATATTGCTTCCCTGCTGTATCTTCGAGGCCAGAGATCATCTGAAAAGGAGCCGTATAGGTATAGTGTATCAAACCTTGCGGACGAAAACTCAACATTAGGAAATGCCAACGCGAAGAACACAATTGAGGTGCAAACAAAGACACCGTTTTCGATCACCACCAGTTCTTGGAACGACAGTGGAAACTGTCAGAGACTTTCTGATTGGTCAAGCATAGTTCGAAAACCCTTTCTTGATCTAAGGCCTGTGAATGTAGAGCATCTTGGCGTTCAATCAGTAGGCGGGTTTGCATACCGCGTTCAAGATTCCCAGCGCACACCTACGATGACTGTAAGCATTTCCGAAGAAGAATCGATCTTGAAGTATGTCTTGACAAATGCGAGCATACGCAATGACGAGACATTTAAAAGCAGTTTGTCGCGAACCAACACAACTTGGAATATCAAGATAACCGGATTATTGACGAGCTGTCCTGGTTTCTTCACTCTTGAAGTCATCGACGAAGTTGACAATGTTCTCGTCCTTGAGCAGGATGCGGTGATTCTTTGCCCCGAAATCCGTTTTGACGTGGATATTCATGTTCCAAGAAACGGATTGCAGGACAACGAGAGGTTATTTAGTGTTCGGTTATCTAATGCTAAACAGAAACTGCAACTTCAGTTGGCTGTCATCGACAAAGGTGCAAGGAAAGTGAAGGAACCAGTGAAGAAAATCCAAGACGATAGACAAAATCCGTGGGTAACCCTGATTCCACTCTTTGTAATGACAGGCTGTGTGCTATTGTTTTTGTTCGCGTTAATAGTATATGCACAAGTTACCTACAAACCCAGTGATGCCCCAAAGGATGGCCATTCAGGATGGAAATTTGTCAAGAACAAGGACGTAGCAACAAATAAAGCTGGAGATAAGAACAGGAAGGAAAGACCAAAAGATGAAAACAGACTCACAAGAAGGCATCTCATCCTAATCATTTTTTACGTAGTTGTAAGAGTTGTCTACAGTGTGATCTTTACATTCTCAATGGCGTTTGCAATTCTGAGCCTCCTTCACGCTGATGACATGAAAATTATCCAGCAATACCAAGACTTTATACAGAGCAAAATTGACGAAAGCAATGCCATGGCTTTAGGAATGGATCAGCATCGTGAAAATGAAATCAAGCGTGCTTTGGACTCTAGCGAGGACATTCAAAGGTCTTGCGATTACTTCATGGGACAGCAGCTACAGTGGATGAGGCTCAACATGACATGCTTAATCCAGGAAAACCATTTGAAGATGTTTAACAAGTTAAGCAAGAAAATTACTAAAAGAGTAGCCGAGAAAGTGGAGAAATTAAAGAAGGACATTAACAAGCGAATAACAGAATTCCGAGCGGCCACCAGACGAAAACTGCAGGACACCGAAGAGGGCTTGAAAAACTATGGAAAGAGAGTGTTTGACAATGGGTGGTTTGCTCTACCAAGAGCTGCTTATGAAATAAGCGAAGCAGCATCACGGAAAAAGAGAGACATCCCTGCAAGTGACGGGAATCTGCGAGCACAAGATCGCCACGAGGACCAGGCAGCAATGAAGCTCACATGGGAAATCCAAAGTGACATTTCTACAAGACGAAAACGAAGTATCACAGACAATTCCTTCATTGGCTTTCTTGACTTTGTTGGTGCTCTCGATAAAGAAAAACTCCACAAAGCCAAGAATAACATTGTTTCTAGGCTTCAATATGCAAAAGATGGCTTGGCGGATTTTAGTGAGGTTCTCAGAACCGGAAGGTCGCCGGAACATCCCTTGAGCACGATACTCATGTGTCCTTTGAGGTACATGATTAAGTCTGCAAAGGAGCAAGTGAAATCTGGGATCCGAACGTTGCAGGAAGTGTCCGTAGAGTGGGAAATAGCTAACGCCAATTGCTTTGTGTGGAATACCAGTGATTTCTTTGCTTCCAATAACTCTCAATCAGACTCCGACGACAACAAAACAGATTCCGAAGTCTTCTCCGAGCGCGTTGTGTACGAAGACAATCACGACTTAGATGGAATTTCAAACATTTCCAATGCGAACAGGTCCTCCATCATTGAGTCAGCTAACGGTGGATCCTACTACAACATTGAAAAAGGCGATATTACTGAAGAAACGGTCGATGACCAGAAGGAGGAATTACTCGAAAGGGAAGGGAAGATTAAAAGTCTCACCAGCGTGTACGATGCTGAAGTGTTCATTGTCACCAAGAAAGCCATTTTGGGCGTATTGGTTGTCATCGATATCCTGCTTTTAATATATCGAGGGTCAAAGACTTATCAAATCGCTTTCAAATTAATCCAAGGGTTCGAAGAAACTGTGAATCATGATGAAGACGAATTTGACGAGAAACCACCAACTGTAAAGGAAAGAGCTGCTAAGCTTGTCCGAAGGATCTTAGATTTCCTCGCTGAGAAGTTCTCAAAATTTATCGCTTTTTGGAAGACTCTTCACAAGCGCATCATGCGTACAAATCTTCTGCCAATGTGCATTATAATTACTGCTTCTGCTGCTATTCTATATCTAGTAATTGCTTTAGTTTACAACGTCATGAACGTGACCGTTATTGAAGAACTGGGAGGCTACGAAATGATCTCGCTGCGCCTCGACACCGACTACCGCTTTACCAATCTCGCTATCGATGACCAAGTCGATTTTATCAACAACAATGCAATGCAGCAGTACAAGGAATCGATAAATGATTCCATATCTGAATACAGTGGTATGATCCAGCACTTCAACAGAGAACAGAAAGAACGCATGGAACGACTAAACCAACAGCTCTGCTCTCTGGAGAATGACAGAAAAAAATGCTTCTGGGAAGAGGCGTCGCTCTTGGAATTTAATCTACCATCTTGTATCATTCCAACGTTGGAAGGAACGCACTACGAAGGTTACGACGGCGAAGCGTACCGTCAACGACTCAAGCGTGAATCCAAACGGTTTATCGACGCCGTCCGCAACATGGTCTTGGAGACAATTTATTTTATTCTGGCGGTGGTACTGTCAGTGGTAATAATTGCAATTTTGACTTACGTTGTGTTTCTGTTCCTAAAGTCAAGAGGAATGGTTCGCGTCAAGAAGATACACGTATACAAGACACTACCTCCAGAAGTTATGGAACAGTTTCATTTGAAATCTCCGGAATCTGATGACGAGCAAGATGGCGGCAGCACGGATGAGAAAGACAATGGAGCTACGAAATTGAAAATTCCTAATATTTTCATCACGGGGTCTAAAGACAATGTGAACACGTCATAAGAGAATCAAGTTAAAAAGACTTAGCACAAAGACACTGGGGACATTCGTTTGTCGCTTTTATGATGTAAATACTGATTTTTTGAGACAAAACTACTTTGAAATTTCAGAACCCATGGCCTGTAGTTACCTGTTCTAGAAATGTGGATCAAAAACAGCTAAAACTTTTAAAGAAAGAAGCAGTTAGGAAGGTGTTAAACATATAGCGATCACAATCAGATGCTGCTGAACTAAGGTAGCTTGGTACATGTATCAAGAGACACCGCTTTCTTCTAATCAATTTATGAAGAATACTAATCAATCTTGGTGGAAGAATATAACCAATTCGTTAGCCCTTAATTGAAAAAAGACGGGAAAAGAGATGGAAGACGTGGATGAAAATAAAGCGGGATAGGGAGGAGGGAAATAAGTAACCTTAATTTTCAACACCCCTAACTCGAGTTGGGGCTCAAGTAACAAGAATGCATTGATAGCAACGAAACGTGGATACTGTAAAAACGTCTCCAGTCGAGGTTTCTATGTGTCCTGGACAGAGAAAGTGTACCTTTTCTAATCGAGGGTGCTTAAGCCTACTCTTTAGTTTAGTTATTTTCACATCGTCTGCATAAAATGCATTACTGAGGAGGTCGAACACTATAATATATTTGGACCAAATATCATAATTTAAGAAGGCCTACATGAAAAAGAATTTAGAATAACAACCTCTCTCGGGTTGGTACCTTGTTATGAAGAAACGTTTTTGTTTGTAAAATGACCTATTCGTGTTGATACTTGGATAGGCAATGAACTTCTTGCCATTGCGCGACCAAGTGTATACTGTAAATATCATTAAGCATCTTGTAGGGATCGCCGGACATACACACCTTGCCCTATTTTGTCGGATGCGAATGTTCCGCCAACATGCTTTTCTAAGTTTTGCTAAGTGAGAATCCCGAGTTTCGATCTTATGTAACTTAAAATAAATAAACGTAATTTAAACATACCAGTGATATCATACTGTATGCGCTTGCTTTGTTTCGTTACCGTACCGAGATTGTCAATTAGCCAATCAGACGCTGTGTCTATACCGATGTATCATAGCAGCTTTTTAGAAGGCTTTAATGCCGCTTTTAAGTAGCTTTTAAAGCTGCTTTTAAAAGCAAATTTAAGATGGTTTAAGGTGGTTGACACATTTTTCAGTACTTTTTAATTTTCGAAAATTTAAGGTGGCTCATATTGTTGCTATGGTAAGCCTTTTGTGCCACAAAATTGACAGCAACTTGTTCACCAATGATTGGGCAGTTTTGTGATACCATGATATTGGAATCAACAAGATATAGAGTGGTTTTAATGACCTATCAAACTCTAAGTCTTGGAAAGCACTGGAAACTGTTTTTGAGGTGCTTTTTGAGCTGTTTTTAAAGCTGCTTGTAAGCTTCTTTTGACCTGCTTTTTACGCTGCTTTAAGGTGGCTGGAAACAGTTTCCAGTACTTTCAAAGACTTATATTTTGATGGGTAATTATATCCACTCTATATCAGGCCGATGCCAAAATCATGGTATCAAAAAACTGCCCAATCATTGGTGAACAAGTTGCTGTCAATTTTGTGGCACAATAGGTTACCATAGCAACAATATGATCTGCTAAAAACACCCTTAATTTTTGCTTGAAGCGCCTGAAACTTAAAAAGGAGCTCGGTGAGCCCCATTTTTTATTAGCGAATTGTGATCATTATGATAAGATGCAACTTTTTGCAAAGTTTAAACAAATTCTATGCAGGAAGTGGTTTCGTGACGTTCTCGTTGCCGTCGTGGTTTGCAGCGTTAAATAAATTTGAAATAACAAATGAAAAGTTTGGCAAGGCAGAACTTGGTCATTTCAAGTTGTTGTTTTGCAGAGGACGGCAAAGAAATGTGCCAAGATATATAAGACACGTGCACAGCTATTGCACTGCTCATGAAGACTTTTTGTTTCGCCTGAAGTTCCCGCTACTATTTTCCTAAAACTATGCCAGCGATAGCATACGGCTTACCATATCTCTGTGAAAGTAAACCGTACATTGAATGACCAAATACATTTGCTTATAAGTGCTAAAAGTGCAATATCCTTATATCTTAAAGTTCCGAAATTATCGCCGTTTTTCTGTCCTACAAGTTGAGCAAAAACTTTTCTGAACAACCCCATCTACTATCAGACCTGGTCGAACAAAAATGGGTGTGTTTCACGTGGGTATCGCTGATACTCTTCAGAAACCTTATGACAAATATTTTAATATTTGTCATAAAAGGA
Organism: Micromussa lordhowensis; assembly: GCA_964020085.1. Classification (NCBI taxonomy): domain Eukaryota; kingdom Metazoa; phylum Cnidaria; class Anthozoa; order Scleractinia; family Lobophylliidae; genus Micromussa; species Micromussa lordhowensis. The sequence continues at coordinate 15,967,949 of OZ026597.1, read as the reverse complement.
TTAAAAGGTTAAAAGGTTTAGGGATGAGGGGGGTAGGAGTATTGATAAGGGAGAGGGGGAGAAGGAGTGGTTTCAGTGTACCGTATTTACTCGAATAAGCGCCGCGGCGCTTATTTAATTTTTCGCGCCACAAGTGCGGCGCTTATTCGAGGGCGGCGCTTATTAACTTTTTTGTCCCAGATGCGGCGCTTAATCGAAAGCGGCGCTTAATCGAGGGCGGCGCTTATTCGAGTAAATACGGTATTCACTAAGCTTTAAAACAGGTTTAACGTCAATTTTCGTTTTCTGTAATCTGTCCTTTAAGCCGATCGTCGCGGGCAGCAAGCCCAAAAAATGCGCAATAGGATGACTAACACTGTTTTCAATCCATTTTGCCTTTTCAATCAATAAAAGTTGTATCACGTTTGCTAAGGCCTCAGTTCCCTGACGTGGAAGGAAATCATCAGCTTTGGGTCAGGGTTGCGTCAGCACGAGACTTAACATGCTCATTTGAGCTTGTTTACCCGACGTTAACGTAAGAGACGCACATCAGAACCAGGCCATATCGCGTCAGTGCCTTCGGTGTATTTTACTGCGGACTTTGAGTAGCAAAAATTCTGCTTTCACTTATTGAAGTTAAGCGAATTTTCCTTGTTATATTTATTACAACAAAGGAAAAAAACTACTTACAATACAATACTTGATACTTAGAATACTCTACCCTACTCTTACAATACCTACACTACTTACAATGAGATAATTAAGGAAAGCGGCGCGAAGATATGAATTTTATTTTCGGGTGTTTAAAACAATCTTAAATACGGTTTTTACATGTAACACGAGAAAACAAAATTTATATCTTTTTACCATATAGAAAAACTGATCGTTTGCACAAACAACTCTGGAAAAAGCCGGAAATTACATCCTTACTCCTCACTTGTAAGGATATAAAAAATACGCCACTCTAGCCGCGGATGTAGTTTTATATGAATTTTAAGAGTGCTGCATTCTCCATTAAAATACTTGTGTCTATATAAAAGAGTTGTCTCACGAATA
>OZ026597.1:15926914-15961914 GCA_964020085.1 Micromussa lordhowensis | reverse complement strand
ATTCAGGTATTCGTCTTGGGCTCACCAGAATGAGCTTAATTGTCTTGCGCGAGTCCGTGAGGCGAACAACAAACTGTTTGTCGATCAGGTTTGTGTCTCCACCCGACGGAAGATGGAATTCTACGGTAAATGAGCAGTCTTCGTTGATTATTGCTGTAGACGAATACATGTATTAAAAGAAATACTCATTTCAGAGTATGTGAATAAAAGACTCTTCTATAGTTGTACTGCTAACAGACACCCCACACAAGCGAACAGACTGACTGGCTTAGGTTGCGTTCCTTTGGTGTGATTCGGATCTGGATCAGTGATCCAAGATCACTGGGATCATGGTGCATCAGAGACGCCGATGAATCTGTGACCAGAGTGAATTCATCGGCTCTTTGATTCACCATGATCCGAGTGATCTTGGATTACTGATCCGGATCCGGATCACTCCAAAGGAACGCACGTCACGGTAGCAGCCACGTACAACACTACGTTTACAGCTTCCTATACGATCACCTCTTCTAAGCAGAAAGAGTTTCTTGATTTCGAATACGTAAAACGCTTATGAAACATGCTGTAGCTCAAGCGATTGCCGCCAAATACTCGTATACGAACTAACCAGGGGGGGAGGGGGGAGGGACTCTCATACAAAAAGGACCGCAGTGCACGTCGGGAAGGTTGAAGAGAACCCCTTAGAGGTATCAAGCCCCTGTTTTATGAGCGTGGCTGGAGATTTCTTTCAGATCTAAGACGTAACAGTTCTAATATTACAACACATTATCTCCAGTCGCAAAAGCTCCCGATGTGGATTTTTGTAAGACTGAACACCCTAAGGGGTACCCCTAAAAAGTACGACGAGCTCCCCCGACCTTTTTATATGGGAGTTCTCCCCCCGGGGGGGGGGCGCAAGTAAACGTTCTAAGCAGATGTATTTTCTGGTTGTAAGGCAGGGGGTGGGGTGGGGAGAGAATAGACCAACTCACTCACCTATGTCGTAATGATACACCTCCACGTCGGGGCGATCTTGGTCCGTCAACCGCACCACGAAAAATCCTGGGCACGAACTGGCTTGTCCAGTTAAGCGGATGGTCCAAAACGTCCTGTTATTTAACAGCTTGCCAGTAAACGATCTATCGTTGATTATTACTGTTTCTGGAAATGTGTGTCGCAGGACTGAGCGATCTGGGGGGACCTCAAAACTGACCTGCTGCGAATCAGACTTGTTGTACACTTTATACAAACGAGTGTTCTGCTCGTGGGTCCTCTTTGCCGTAAGCTGGGTGAAAGTTTCAACGTTGTCTATCGACGCACTGGCTGAGATTATTGTAAATTTTTCAGTGTTTAAAGTTTGACAATCTTCCTTTGACCAAGCATTGGTGTTAGTTTTAAACGGCTCTATTGGCTGGAAGGAGAGATCGCTTGCTGGATTCGGGGATTCGAGTTCCTGCTCGGTTTTATACCATCCTACATCAAAGTTCGACTCTCCAGCCTTCCCGCTTATCATGATGATTTTACTCTTGTCATATCTAATTACGGAGGGATGTTTCAAGATCATGTAGCCATAATCATAGCCTGTTGTGTCTCTGACAGCCTCTTTACTGTAGTTCCTAATGGCATTTTCTTCAAGTCTTCTCAACAGCTTTCCATCTTTCCACAGTGCTGTCTCGAGCTCGAATACGGGACCTTTCGATAGTTTCACGTGACATTTGAATAATCCCTTTTGGGGGAAGATAGGGATGATGGGAATGGTAAACTGTTTGGTTCCAACGCAAGTCAACTGTGTACCGATGCACGAAGAGTTATACCGAGTACACGCACAGCTAGGACAAATGCAGTTCTCTTCAAAACAGCAATCAAAGCAATATGAAAAGTGTTCCCCGAACTCCTGCCTGGAATCTAAATCGACGTTATCTTTTGTAATATTACAGGTAGGGTTCTTTCGGGCGCGAACTGTGCATTCATCGCGGCATTTGCTGCAGTCCCTCTTAAGATTATGGCATGCTCGAGAACGCTCTTCTTTCCAGAAGTCTCCGGGTTGATTTTTGACACCAAAAAGTCTCACAATGGGATTTTCTGCTCCGTTGCATGAAAGTAAATTTCCTGGGGCTGGTATAGTTGGCGATCCGACATCATAGCTTGGACAAGGGGTGTTTGGTTCCCCTTTGACAATCTGCACTTCCTTCGCAGATTCTAGTAAGTTTATTCGATAATACTCAGGAACAGGAGAACCACAGTAATTTCTTAAAATATTCTGCGAAGTCTGGTCATTTGGAAGACTGTTGTTGTCGTTGACGTCATGTTTGACCTCCTGAAATGTCGTGCTGAAGTCCACGTGGCGAATTTGAAGTTGAATTGCTAGACCACTGGATCGGTTGAGCCATATTTGGGAATTTCTGGATGCATCAGCAATAGTTTGTTTCACAGGTGGGTTAGCTTTAACCTGAAGAAAGATATTTGTAAATGATAGAGTTTAAGCAATGGCCTCTGCTCAAGTTGGCGCAATTTCTTCACCAACAGCAGTTCATTTGTATTCCTCAAGACCTCTGGTCAACCATAGGAATGTACTAAACGACCTATTTAAGTTGCGCTTTTTTCGGTCGTAGTAAAGAAATTTAAGAGTTTCTCTATGCGTATATAGATCCGGACAGATCCTAATTCTACGAAAACCTTATATACTAACTGGTTATAGAACAATTCTGGACTAACTACCCGACGAGACCTCAATTCGAAGCATGACTTATAGTATGTGACCAGTTGCACAGATTATCAGGTAAACTTAGAAAAGCTCTTGTTTAAATTTAAAAGCAATGTCTCTTACCTTTAAGATGTCTTCGTAGGCAATATTGGGGGAAGCTTTGATTTGCGGCAGCTTAGAAATGTCTAAAACGAAAACAAAAAACAAAATGTTAAGCCCAGACTTGACTCGTAAGAGTTACTCACTCGGCTTACCATAATCTTGCCACTTCTTGTCTTGGAAACTATTACAGACCATAACATCGTTCTACCATCTCAAAGCCGTCAACTAACTAAGGACCCGTCTACACTACGCAGGAAGAATTTGAAAACGCAGCTTTATTTCTACGGTTAGACTCCTACCGTCCACGCTAATCCGTAACGAAAACGGAGCTTTTCGAAAACGCTCTTCAAACCGGAGGAATTTGAAAACACCGACTTTGCGATTTAGTGTTGACGGAAAACATTTTAAAAACGGAGCTTTTCGAAAACGATGACATCACGATGATACTATGATTTAGCTGCTCGAGTTTTCCTCAACCAAAAATTCAAAATGAGCTGTTGTTGTTGAGTTTTCAAATTCCTCCGGTGTAGTGTGGAAGGAAAACATTTGATGCGTTTTCAGAGTGAAATCTCCGTTTTCAAATTCCTCCGGTGTAGTGTGGAAGGAAAACATTTGATGCGTTTTCAAAGTGAAACCTCCGTTTTCAAATTCCTCCGGTGTAGTGTGGAAGGAAAACATTTGATGCGTTTTCAAAGTGAAACCTCCGTTTTCAAATTCCTCCGGTGTAGTGTGGAAGGAAAACATTTGATGCGTTTTCAAAGTGAAATCTCCGTTTTCAAATTCCTCCGGTGCAGTGTGGAAGGAAAACATTTGATGCGTTTTCAGAGTGAAATCTCCGTTTTCAAATTCCTCCGGTGTAGTGAGGAAGGAAAACATTTGATGCGTTTTCAGAGTGAAACCTCCGTTTTCAAATTCTTCCGGTGTAGTGAGGAAGGAAAACATTTGATGCGTTTTCAGAGTGAAATCTCCGTTTTCAAATTCCTCCGGTGTAGTGTGGAAGGAAAACATTTGATGCGTTTTCAAAGTGAAATCTCCGTTTTCAAATTCCTCCGGTGTAGTGTGGAAGGAAAACATTTGATGCGTTTTCAAAGTGAAATCTCCGTTTTCAAATTCCTCCGGTGTAGTGTGGAAGGAAAACATTTGATGCGTTTTCAAAGTGAAATCTCCGTTTTCAAATTCCTCCGGTGTAGTGTGGAAGGAAAACATTTGATGCGTTTTCAGAGTGAAATCTCCGTTTTCGAATTCCCTCGGCGTAATGTGGACGGAGCCTAAATCAGTTTACTGTTACATCAATGGTGCAGCTGCGATAGAATGTCAAGGAAGGGAAGATATAGAATGCTATGACCAACAAAAAAAGAATCGTAGTTTACAGTAAAGTGACAATAATGATAAAAAGAAAAGAAATCAAAGTTGAAATGAAGAAAGATACCAGTGCATTTCCGGTCTGTTTTTCCTACACATGGAATTGATTCGAATTCTTTAAAGTTACACGAAGGACGACACACTGAAAAAGAGTAAAAGCAGACAAAAGATCTTATTAAATGCATAAAATTTCAAGGAATATTACTTATTACTGAATAGTAGAAAGATAAAAAGGAATAGCATTTTTATTTATCAAAAGCTCAGTCGAGACAAAAACAAACCCAGTCAAGTAGCAGCCAGAGATCAGACTTTCCTTCAGTATTAAATGAAAAACATTGTGAGAGAAAATAGTTTACTCCAAATGTTCTGTCGGCAAACGAGAGCGCTTATCTCACAAGTACCCCCACATACGAAAAACTACCAGGTAACTACAAGGGACAATAAAACAAAAACAAAACAAAAAAGAAGAGCCACGGCTGTAGAAACATCAAAAAACCTGGACGTCCATTCAAGACTCCGACTGCGACAACCACCGAAACATGGGAAAAACCGAGTAACACACGGGCACTACTCAATCTACACATAAAACTTGAGGACAAAAAAGCCCTTAGACATTCACGCACAACAAATCAAAAATCGACTACACACAAAATAGAAAGTCAACGTCCAATCAAAAATTAGACGTAACATTTACTCGTGGTCCGCACAAAACTTCTGGTGCACTCAAAATTCAGTGTCCACGAGATACTAGACATCTTACGGGATATTAAAATGATCATCAATACATAGGATAATTGTTTCCAACTTACGTTTGCAGACTGCTTGATGGGTGTGGTTACAAGAGGACAATTCAAAGTATCCACTCTGACATTTTTGATCGCATCCTTTGGAAAACAGAAACATGTGTCTTAAGTCTACATACAGACGAAAAGCGCCAGACACCAACTAAATACGAACACCTTGTACAGTTGTCTTAGCTGTTTAAAGCCCATATATTTCCTTTTAACTAAGCCGGCTAATATCAATCTTAATCAAACCCGAGTATACAGGCACTCATTTCTTCCAAAACTGGGACTGGCACACTATCATACAAAGTTAACATTGGTTATTAAGCAACTATACGCTGTACTTAGCTCTTGTCAGTAACATCAGTTTTTTTTCGTTTTCCTATTCGTACACAAACAGGGCGATAACATAAAGTAAGAAAACTAGTGAATATATGAAAGATCATATATTTGAATTTGCATGATTACTGAAGTTCGCACCTAAGTCTGAGTCAGCATATTTTAAATCTTCTTACAATGCCAACACTATGAATACCACAAGCGACAAGATTGAAAAATGGCCAAGAAAAACAAAGCCATTTATTGCATAACATTAAATTTCCAATACTTTAAACATCATAGGAGAAATTGTCTAGAATTTGAAAGTAACAAAATTTGAGTGGCTTTGCCAGCATTTGGACAGGATGTGCGGTTTAGTCTACTTACTATAAACACATCGTGTGCCACCTCCCTCTTGCCTGATTGCTCGCATTTTTCTCGGACAAACGCATTTTCCTCTCTGAGGATCGCAAACTCCATTTGCGCATGTCAGGTTCCTATTGATGCACAGATTGGCAGACACAACTCCAGCACTGGGAACATCTGTAACATCCGAGACATCGATGAATAACTAGATCCTAACATAGTAGTGTCGAACGTTACTTCATAATTGGACGTATACTACTATACCTTAAGTATACAGTTAATATGGGGTAATATTTCCCTCTATTAACTATGACATAAGTAAACACAATATGGTTCGTGGCGTCACTGATAATAATCGTCTGTTTAAATAATTGTAGGGCAGAAGATGGCAATTGAGATTTGACAGTTGAAAGCTTTTCGACACGGAAATTCATTCACCTATAGGCCTTTGATCTTGAGGAGCGAGGTTAGCTTGTGGTGAAATTAAACGTTAGAAACGAGAGAATAAAGTAGGACTTAAAAAGTCAACGCCGACAGCTTCCTTATAATACGAATTAAAATGACGCCAATTTCGTTCCCAAGAGTATTTCATCCCCGCTGAGTATTTCTCAAGGCTTCACCATATTGGAATACTCCTGGGAAAGAGGTTCGGCATGTAATAAGCAGGTCATACACTTACCAAAAACATTGATTTTGAGTTGTGTGTCGTTGCTTATCACTCTCACTTCGTTATTATTCTCTGAATTTAGGAATACTCTGGAGTCAGAACTAAGGAATCCTCCAGGAAAGTAAACATTTATATCGACATTAGCGGTCTGCAATTGAGCGTGTAGGGCGCATGCGCACACGGCCACTACCAAGAACTGAGTACCACTAATCCTAGGTGTGCCAGGTATTAGACTAACGCGTGAACCACACTGACTCTCAGGGTTTGTATTCTCTAAAAAGACAAAAAGGAACTGCCATGTAAGTAAGAAATGGACTTCATCCACTAGATGTGCATGATGCGCATTCATTATTTAAACTGTAAGGTTACCTTATTAGACATATTGCAGTTGTTTTGAAGATGCGCGATCGATAGTCGCGCCCCACTGTAAGAATTTTGCATCATCAGTTAGATTTTAGTGCCAGAATAAACGACATATTTGTGTGTCAAACGTTGGTACCATTTGTTAGTAAGCTTCTTTACGAGGAGGAGAAAAGTTCAATGTAGGCGTAGAAGTTAAGAGCACGTGTGGAGAAAGCTACAATCCACCGTAGGAAAAAAGATGGCGGCTGTACATTTTACCACAATACCTTGCGAACCTAACACAGCGTATAAGACACAAGGAAAGCCAATTTTTACAATATTTGTCCCTGTACTAAGGACATTGTGTATCGTAGGTTTGAAGATTTTATAACCCTTCTGTACCTTTTTAGGAACGTTGTTAAAGTTTTCGTGCGCTAAGAACTGTGGGTAAATGTACCAGTCGCCATCTTTTTTCTTACGGAGGATTGTAGCTATGTCTGGCGGTTTCAAGGCGGACTAAACTAACGTCAGACTAATTGGTTAAGGCTAATAAACCTAGAAACATGCCAATGTGTTTTATCATTCCCAATTAACCTCACTCGACAAACTGACTAACCACTGATGCAAAGAAGTTAACAAAAAAATTACAGTTTAAAGTTCCACCGCAAGCAGGTTTTGAAGGAGTACCAACCTTCAGCCAGCTCTTTCGCAGCTTCCTTTTTAAGGACACGTTTTCGCCTCCTTTTCCAATAGCAAAAATAACACAAAGCAGACACCACAAGTCCGAGGACAACAAAAGATCCCACACTGCTGAGTACTATAATGAGCACCTTGTCCGTCTCACTGGTGTCAGCTCGTTCTGGTAAACTGGGTTCGTACTGTAGAAAAAAAATACATTTAAGCTGAGTCGCTTACAAAAAATTTTGTCTTGCAAAAGTAGGAAGGGTTGTATGCTGCGGGGGCAGGTTATTTGGTGGTCATGGTGGCAGCAATGTAGCTATCCATGAGAAGGTAACAATACAAGGCAAACAGTAGGTTAGTAGGAGCTAGGCAGGTTAGGTTAGGCCGGTTACGTTTGGAGGTTTGAGTTAAATTGGTAGGAAAGTAGATAGCTGGGTAGGTACGGGGTATTTGAGTAGGCAGCAAGTGAGGTATTTGGGATAGTTTTTGGGTTAAATAAAACTAGATATCGTGGTTAGTTGGTCGATAGGTAGGTTAGGATTCTGAGGAAAAAATGAAGAGAAACTCACGACATACCACTTGTAGCAAGATGGTGTTGTTATCATCGATTGAAGTGTATGATATTTTTACAAGCGAATTATTTTGTTCGTCTGGGGTTGTCGTTAGCAGTTCAATCCAGAATTCCCTGCTCTCGTGAAGAATTACTCTTCCCTGTCATAGAGAAAATAAAAAATATAAAGAACCAAACTTTTCGCCAAAATAACATTACAAAGTATACCCAACATTTTATTAGAGCCAGTAAAAGAACGTATCATCGAACCTAACATAATCCCTGCGACTTTCTATCTCAGCTTTTTAATCATGTTGTTATTTTTTTAGAGGATCGACAAATTTAGTTGAGGATTACATGTAGATTGAGTCACTCACTGGTAAATTGTGGCGAATAATTAGTGTCCTGTTGTTCTCCCTTGCATTACTGTAGTTCACTCTCTCGCCAGATTCCGGAAGGCCCATAAATCTTCGAGACGTTTTACCGGCGAATGACTGTGACCCAAGAAGCAGGCTTGATGGGAGAACTAAACTGAAAATACCTATTCCAGAGGAACACACGGCCATTTTTCCTAAGAAATAGAAAATAAAAAAGAACTTAAAATCAGTTACTAAAAGCTTCGTACACCAAACTAATACGATGTACAAATGTTACAAACTGGGATATAGCCACTGGGATATAGCCATGTCTTTTTCCCTCATTATTCTGATTATTGGTCGAGTGTGATCCACTCCACTCACCGGCAGTGTTTTCACACATTTACGAGGGGCGTGTTTAAAACTCGAAATGACGAAATGTCACTCCAGTTAAAATAGCGCTTCGGTTAGCCTAAATAGCGCTTCGGTTAGCCTAAATGTCTCTGACTTGAAGGTGGTTAGCTCTCAATAATTTGTATGGGTTAACCGTATCCCACATTGTTAAGTGCCAAATTGTTAAACAAGCCCATTTACGAGTATAACTAGGCTCGATTACCAGCCGCTGTTCGGGTCCTCCCCCGAACTCTCTTCTCGGAGAGGAACGTAGACAGAACTCGAGAGAGCGGCGGAAATCGAGCCTATAGTAGAGCCACGCCGAAAGTCAGTTTCGGCGGAAATCACTCAGGTTCGAGATTTAGCCCCTTTGAAACTCATTAATAAGCTGCTACTAAAGCACCTTTGTACGGTGAGGTAACCAAGATTGCTCCTTCCGTCGGATCTGACGAGTGGCTTTATCAGCTTTTAAGATGGATTTGTGATCGGCCGAGGCGCGTTTTTACTTAAAGCACAATGCAAGCTGGAAAAAATAACAGTACTCCAATGTCATGCCACGTATCATACTTGAGAACTGAAGTTCGGTCTGTTGGCACATACATAGACGAATGAGAAATACCGTACTGTCTTCTTTCAACCAGCTTTGACTTAAGTCGCGTTTGAGTTAAATACAACCAGTTTCGTATCCTACGGAAAATGATACTTAAATTTAATTGCAAAAGTTAATGTGCAAATTAAGGACACGTGCCTAGAGACTCGATACATTATAAAAATAACTACAGATATTGAATTGATCAGTTCATAACCCACCTTGAAATACACGAGTTCGCGGTGTTTTGTCTTTTACTGATGAAATCTACTGTATTTGTTTTCTAGTCATGTTTTAGCTTAGCTTTAAACTTCAGTCTATTTAAAACCTTAACTTCCCCTGAATGACCCAATTGACCGTGACGGCCAGTAGCCATTTAAGGTCCAATAGAATAGCATAATCAAAAGGAAATGACGTGTTTGAGGCGAGCCGTTACAGCTACTTTAATAGAAAAGACACAACTGCAGATATAAGTACTTCCTGTCTTGAGTGTTTGTTCTCTTAAAAGGACAAAAAATAAAATGATCTCGAACCTGCCCTGACTTGAGCGTGTTGCATTGAACAGAAACAAATTTCAAGGCCACTAATGATAACCGTGACAATCAAGCACATATATTAATGCTGTATTCGCATCAATAGGCTCTTGCTTGAATACCTAGAATTAGCTCGGAATTCCTAAAAGCGACAGTCACTTTGCGACCGAATTTTAACATAACCGTTTAGTTCCACTAGATTTTATTAACTTGCATAATGTTAAAATGGTAGCTGTAAATGGATACTCCACTCGACATCCTCAATGTTGTCGATTATGGATCAGTCAAATGCACAACTGTATTAGGCAAGAAATTGACATCGAGTGCTTATTATGTAAGAAAACAATGATAAAGGTCAATTGCCGGTCACGCACTGTTAGCTAACGCGACTCGCTCGTTCAGTCGCGTGCGAGGGTGGGTGAATCGCGCACTCGAATGTGTGGAAACGCGCGCAAAGCGTAAATGTCACGCAACAGAAAACAAGGGCAGTACAGATTTCTCGGCATATAAATGGCGCGTTGTAAGCTCTTTACAGAGAATATGTTCTCGTCAGGCTTTCACTAATAATACAAGGTTGATAAATATGATTGTACCGTTTGGTCATATAAATACGGGTATTAATTTTTTTTTTGAGGGGAAACAAAAACTGATCAAATAAATAATTGATCCAGTTTGTGTAGTAAACCTACAAAAGAAAATCAGTCAATGAATTGAAAAAATTACAGGGTTGAGCCACTGAAAAAGTGAAAGTACAGAAATTTGGAACCTCAGTCAGCACTTGAGTTGGCATCCCAATTATCATACTATGTGTTAAACGATCACTGGTAAATTAACTGGAAATACGAAAATGACCATGGAAACAAATTGGCCACCTTACTAGACCCACAAATTCATGAAAGAAAAAAAAAACTGCCGGAATGAGCTCGAGTCTTTAAAAGCAATTGCAAGAAAGTGATAATTTATTCTTGCAGTGATAAGCATAATTATTATTTCTACCTGGGTATTATAGGCTTGCAGTTGTTTGGTATCATATTCATGAACACCACCCCTCCTAACTTGTGACTCTCTACCTAAAAAGATCAGTACAAAACAGAAATAATAGGACCTACTTAGTCTACACATGCCTGTAAAGCAGAGTGTACTCAAATCACAAATGATTAACACAAATGTAATTTTGCAATCATGGTTATACTCAACACTCTCAAGGTCATCATCCGGCAACAAATTGCGTATGGATTTCTCATACACTTTGTACAGTGTGGAACAAACTAGAAAGAATCTGGCTTTAAATTAAAACCTTCTACCACAATAATGAGGATCTTTACTCTCATAACTTGTCAAAGTTCCTAGTTTGATTTGTCACAACACAACACAGAGAAGTTACAAAGTAATCACTGTTGGGTGTTATATAGAAAAAATACACCAATCATTAACTAGGATTACATGCACGCTGTATGCTTTGATACTCGCAGTACATTGTACAATATTTCACCTTATTATATGACTAGCTCTTTGAGTGGGAGAGATAAACAAAATCCAGCGCTGTGTTGGCTGTCCAAGAGGGCAAGATGGTACTATCTCGCCTGATAAGGATTATGCAGTGTTGCACAAGAAAAATTTCCCTGAAGCCAAAGCTAGTTGCATAAAACAAATCTTTTATTGACCCAGCTTATTTGGTCACGAGGGGTGGATATTGGCCTACCTGTTTATGGACCTTGACTCTCTTTCAGTCCATAAAAACACACACACAGAAAAACCTTGGCCAATATCCAGCCATCTTGGCCTCAGGCTAGGTTAATAACCCATATACAAAATATGTACATGTTATTGTATGCTAGAATAATAAGCTAGGCATGCAAGCAGTGACTAAACTACAGAACACAGGACCATTTCTTAGGGTACATACAGTAAATGTGCCACTAGGCCAAAATTAATTTACTGGTATTTTCTTTAAAACAATGTATTATAAAACAATTATTAGATTTGTTTTTTTTGTTGCGATATTCAATACAATCAAGGTCAAGGTAAGTGTTGCCAGCCGAAGCAAAGCAACCTATAACTTTGCTGATCCTGTAATGTGGATATGTTGTATATCAACTTGTACAAACTGAAAATTTGGATCTCTCTTGATATCAGGAGATTACATGTAAATAGAACAAACAAAGATCACAAGAATTCAACGAAAATAAGCTTCATGCTGAGAACACACCAAGCTTCTGAGAGATATTGACAGGCCTATACATATCAAACATTAACGTAAAAAATTCCAAGCCTACATCTACATGTGTACAATGTATGCCTTGAATGTATAAAGTAGGCATGCATGCTGTGCTAATTTTCACTAAGTCGTTGCGAAGGAATATTCTGAGGAATAGCAATCTGCAGTGATTCCAGCATGTTCTCTAGTTCTGATAGATTATCCTCTTCTTGTGCTTGACTGACACTTTGGTACCTCTCGTTAACCTGTGTGGCCGCCCAGCCAGCAAATTTTGAATTTTCCTTCTTTGTCTTTACATCTTTGGAGGAATTCGCCAAATGGGCTGAAGCCAGGAAGAACCCAAACAGAGCCCTCATGTTGTTATTGTCAAGTTTGAGAGCTTGTGCGAAGTACTTCCTGGCTTTTTCCATGTTTTCGTTCCCACCAAGGGTGTAGAGGATCTCGGCGTATCGCTGATGGAACAAATGGTTGTGAGGATTCATCAGGATCAACTCTTCCATGCAAAATTTCGCCTTTTTGTGATCCTGCTGCGAAATGTAGAGCTCTGCCAATTCAGTCCACGCCTCTTGATCACTCATGAACTTTTTTAAATATTCATTGAGCTCTTTAATAGCTTCCCCCACTCTGTTTTGTGCCTTGTGGATGGCCACAAGCCTTTTACGAACAACAGCATTCGCTGGCTCTGCCTCCAAGATCTTGTTATAAATCTGTTCGGCTTCTTCGTACTTTTCAAACGCCTCAAGACGCATTGCATTTAGTTTCTCCACACGAATGCTCTTGGGAAATTGTGTTTTAAGTTCCCTCAAACACATGGTGGCCAAATCCATTTTTCGACAGTCGATCGAAGCCAAGAATACCTGCTCGTAAATTGTCCACAGTTCGTCTCCGAGTTTGTTTCCATGTTCTAGAATAAGACACTCACCAAGTTCGGTGACTTCTTCGCTATTACGAAGAGGTTCATCCCGCCATTGTCTCATTTTTTGGCGAGCAACTTCGAGATCAACTACTTCGTCCGCCATCTTGAAGAAACAATGACATGCGCGGTAAGGAATTTATCACAAAAGAATTCTCTTGTTCATCAGGAGTGGGGTAAGGATTTCTCGGAAGATAAAAACTTGAGCGTCAAAATAGACAATATATATAATAAAACTGAAAAATATTACGCACTGTAACATAAAACAGAGATGACTTGTTTTGGAGAGGAACATCCTTGTTTTTTTAAAAACCAGTATGAATTATTTGATCCCTGTATCCCCTCCCTCCATGTAATTATTATACGCCAGTACTTGACGATGGGGACTGGGACAGACCTGTCAAAAATAAATATGGCGTCCGGAGATCTGTGATTTGGAGAGATCAAAGGGGATTTCTTCTAATATTTCTGTCGATTTTTATCTTGGAAACTCGAAAGTAGTAGGAAAACAAGCAATTATGAATGTGATTTTGGCAGTCAAGCAGTACGTTACAAAGATGATCGAGGACAGTGGTCCCGGGATGAAAGTGCTTCTTATGGACAAGGAAACGGTAAGCGGATAGAACCATCCACAAAGCTATATTCGATCTCTTGGAGAAATCTCCGTCTCTTTTTGTATGTATTAAACAGTTTTCAAGCAGCAAAGTTTTACATACGGTATCCAAGTTTGGATGTTCTAGTAGGGCTTGTAACATAAGCTTATTATATTGTGAATGTCATGTCGATAAATGTCAAACAGCAGATCGAAAACGAACAATAACAAAATAAAATCATAGGATATTAGTTACATAAATAACTTGCTATATTCAGCGCTAAAAATCGTTAAATCAGTTCAAAATCATACAATTTATTGTAATAGCCTTTTAAATACACCATACATTAGGCCATACAAGGTCCGTTTTAAGCTAACCTGTAGCTTTGACAATCAAGGTAAGGATGAAGGCTGTGCTTTGGTCAAAGTGGCCAATACCATCGGGATCTTAAATTTCACAGCATACAATGACAAGAAGTATTACTACAGCCCTTGCAACTGAGATTTTAGGCCTATAATTACAGATTTTCGGAGGCAATATGATGTCAATGTTAAAAACGTAAACATCATTTTTGTTTATAGACAGGTATAGTGAGTATGGTGTATACTCAGAGTGAGGTTCTACAGAAAGAGGTTTATCTGTTTGAGAGGGTCGACACCAGTGGACGAGAAACCATGAAGCACTTAAAGGCGATCTGTTTCCTAAGACCAACAAGGGTAAGATGGTGTTCTAGGAACTGGAAGAAAATATTTTTATAAATTACTTGTACAGTCTGTACATTGCGGTTCAATATTACCCTTGGCCAGTGCAATTTGGTATTTCTCTTTGTTTCATATACATGTACATTTATTATACGGGGTAGAACTGAACCACAATATGTACATCTTGTACAAATTGTGTGATTGTGTAACAGTAACTGGTTCAAAATTTAAATGCATTCACTAAAATTTTAATGAACACCATGAGTCACTGGTAATGGTCTAAACCTCTGATCATGACAAGACGTAAAGATCTGATAAACATCTGATAAGAGTCATACAGTCATCAAAAAAAGAGAGAAAGTGGTTGATCAAGGAGGTAACATTCTCTAGTACTGAGTTGATGATGTGAATTGGCCCCCGTAAAGAGATTTGAAAGCTGACGTTTCGAGCATTAGCCCTTTGTCAGAGTGAATCTTGTTACGATGGCCAATTCAGTTGATAAAATCAAATTATCTTGTAATACTCCCCTCTGGCACAGCACCACAGTTTCTTTAGAAACTTATCCCCTTCATTTTGTAGTACTGTTCAGTGAAGTTAATGACAGAAAGTACAATACAATAACAATAATCTTTATTGGCTCACAAACAGAATTACCTGGAACGTATTAAGTAAGTTACATGTAGAAGTTGATTAAAAAGATAAAAGGAAGCTTGTGATTATTATAGAAGTCTATCTCAATATCTTGCAGTTAGATGTGCAAGGAATTTTAAAAACTCAATTCTTGAAAAAAGGCTTTAGGCATGTTGAAATCATTACATCCTAAATAGCTTTACAGAATATTTTTTGAGTGTCTAATCATTATTTTCTTTTCACTTGTACTTTTTACCTCCAAGGAGAACATCGAACATCTTTGCAGTGAACTGAAAAATCCTAAATATGGAGTATATTATTTGTGTAAGTTTTACATATAATACCTCCCACTATCCCAATTAAAATCTGTATGATATTTATTTAATTTTCCTGTGCCGCAAAGTATTTTATAAAATAGTTGAGCCACTACTCGCGCTCTCATTGGTCGATAGGTCTGTTTAGATGAGAGAATGTAAACACGGTTGTAACAGGTTTTGATTCGCGTGTACAAGTAATAGGGACTTTTTCTGTGTTTATCTTGCCTCATCTAAACACTCGGAGGGTTGGGATAATTGTCGAAAGTTATGCAAACCCTCGACTACGTCTCGGGTTTGCATAACTGTCTCGAATTCTCCCAACCCTCCTCGTGTTTATATGAGGCTATATAAACACAGAAAAAGTGCTCTATTGCTTAACCCTGAAATGCAGGCAAAAATCTTTTTCAAAAATTGCAAAACCATTGTTTGCAAAGTATATGGCAAAATAATTAGTGACCTTTTACAATGTATATAATAGAATGATAACTACATGTACTTTAGTAGTAAACAAATGGTATCTTCTCTATAAATTGATTTATTAATTTTGACCTGTTTCTCAATAAAGAGGTTTACAATTTGTACTTGAGCAATTTCATTTAATTATATGGTATTTTGTGACTAATTCCATCCAAGACTTGTTTCAAGTCAACCTTCACAAAATCGTTGCCCCGAGCTTCACTCAAGGGAGATCTTTGAGTGAAAAAGTTTCAATTACAAGCGATGGCAACACCAACAACCTGGTATAAATATTGAAGAATCTGGAATATCATTAAAACTTCATTAGGACTTTTAAAAAGTCTCATTCCTCTTCGTACTTAACAGGAAATGTTTGTCTGTTTTTCAGACTTTTCCAACTTCACTGCTAAGCCAAATATCAGGGCAATAGCTGAAGCTGATGACCATGAAGTTGTCAGAGAAGTTCAGGTAAATATTAGTCTTGGGTACATGTACATGTAGGTCTAATGTCAAAACTTTTATTAAATTTTCTGGTCAGTAGTGTATGACAACCACAACCTCTATGGAAAAACCCAGTCAGAATAGGGCTAATTATTCAAAATTGAGATTTTCCAGAAAATGTCCATACCCCTCCCAAAGAGTGATTTTTTTATTTGAACCTCCTTCCCCAAATCCATCCCTCCAAAAATTCCAGTGTTAATTGATACTTACCTTAAAAATTGGAATTTCCGAAAACTCTCCTTGAGATACGTAAATTTCGATATTTTCTGGAACCACACATTTATAGATATTCAATTACACAAATTATGTATAAATAAATCATTAGAATCAGGATATGCTTTGTTCATGTACATGCATCTTGGTCGAGAGCTAAAGTTGCTTTGATTTGTTCATTGTCATTGCAGTTGTAGTTGAATGCATGGTTGTTTACTAAATACAACATGTATGTTGTAGGTCAAATGAAATTCAGGTTAAAATGATTTTAACCTAGTTTGATTCTCAATTTCCTTTGTCTTCTAACCCCAATTATTATTCATGCTCCATGAATAATTAGGGTTGAGAGACAAAGGAATTTCATTTTAACCTGAATTTCATTTTGACCTACAACATATACATACACATGTACATACATGTGCATGTCATTGCTATTTTCATCTCATCATTGCAGGAATTTTACTCTGACTTTTATGCTGTTAGTCCTCATGTGTTTTCATTAAACATCCCAAATTGTTTGCGGGTGAGTAGTGATCTATTAAGTCTGTGTGTCTAAAACAGCTGAAATTATGAATTTCTGTTGCCGGGTAGTTAACAACAGCCTCTATAAAAGTGAGAGAATTGTTAATTTGTTAATGGTCTAGCCCCTACAAGTCTCCTGTACTGTAGTGATATGTAACTCCTGTTGGGAGAACTACATGTAACATATATCGGTGAGGCTTTGGGAAAGATGCCATGTGATCATTGTACCATTTAGTTATTGATTCTCTGTACTTCACTATTGTTTCTGAAAATTATTTTTAATTGTACGAAGTCTTAAGTAGTAGTCAGTGGTTAGTTTCTGCAACATAAATAATTTTTATTATTTGTTCTCTTCTGTTTTTTTTGTAATATTTGTAGGGTGGATCATGGGATATAGATGCATTAGAACGTTCATGCCAGGGAATCTTGGCTGTTTTGTTATCGTTAAAGAAATGCCCTCTGATTAGATACCAGCATTCTTCTGAGATGGCCAAGAGATTAGCTGAGAACATAAGGGTTGGTAATACTCTTTGTGCTCATGTGTGAAAGTCAAACGTTTTGGCTTTTTGTGGTTAGCATGTTGATAATCACAAAATGAAGAACATACTGTAATTAACCTGACATGGTTTCTCCTTATCAAAATGATCTCGCAGGCTTCCTTAAATGAATTTGATCTGTAAGTCCGAAGTACTTATCTATTAATATTGAAATAAAGATGTAAAGAAGAGACAGTTACTGTCTAACCCGATTACTTACAGGTACAATAGTAAAGTGACTGTGGCAAAGTTCAAGAAATAGGGCACCACACCCACAACAATTCATCCTGTTCATCTCCTAGAAAAATGTACATGTATACATACATATATATACATACATGCTTTAGTTATACTTGAGGACCTTACACTTTAAGTTGCATATGGTCAATAGTCCTCAAATCTTATTTTCAAATTAATTGATGCTGTGAATGAGATAGATGGTTACAGAACATTTGTGCCCTATCTTTTGTGTTCTGCAGTCTAGCGTTATTGTCATACAGTGCATCTATAGGGCAGTAAATGCTAGAATATAAGTCGTCAAGTTTCCTTTTTGCTTAACCATAAGTTGCGGACCTTAGCTTTACAGATGCTTCCAAAATTGTTTTCAAGGTACAGCTCATTGATTCCTTTTCACTGAAATCCTATTTTCAGCATAAAATAAATGATGAAGCTTCACTGTTTGACTTCAGAAGAACAGATGTTCCTCCCCTTTTGTTGATTTTAGACAGACGAGATGACCCTGTCACCCCACTGCTCAATCAAGTAAGTTATCTTAATTTTTTAGATGCCTTTCATGGTGAAGTCTTTCAAAGATTTTCAGTTATCAAAGGTCTTCACGTGGGGGTTTGCAAGGATTGTGATGACTATAAGGGTGTCATTTTATTTTCAGTGGACCTACCAAGCCATGGTACATGAGCTCATTGGTGTCAGAAATAACCGGGTTGATTTGTCAAGGTGCCCTGGCATCACAAAGGAGCTACAGGTAAATTGTTTACACTAAGTCTTTGTTCCTTTAATTGGATCAAAAGATTCTTATTCCTCCAATAAGAAATAGCAAAAAATGGGGGAACTCTTTCTTCAGCAGTGATGCCTTCATGTTACATCATGCTTAGCAACATTTCTGCTCAGTTGTGAAACAGCCTCATTCCCAGGTCTTCTCTCAGGACTGTGGGAATGAGTTTGGCTATGAAGGTGCTGATTTTCAGGACAACAAGCTATATGAAGTCCACAGTAGCTTCATAATTGTTGCGTTGTTTAGTACGAAAACAAGCCTTGTGTTTTATGGATGAGGGCAGATTATTTTTTTAAGAAAATAAGCCATAAGTTTCTTTTGTCCTAAAATGGCCTTAAAAATAAGAATAAAATGTCACAAGATTCAGCTGAAAGTTGGATCAATCAAAAGTTTCTTTCTTTGTGAAAGCGAGTGCTGGAGCCTTTCTATGGCCAAGAGGAAGGTGGCCATAATAATGAGGTGATCAGAAGGTAAGAGCCCATTGTTTAGTGGACAATGCAGTAAGGAAGGCAAATCTCGGCTTGGAGGGAGTATGATTCTGGGAGAGAAGCGTTGCACATATTTTTCTTCTCCTTCTTTGTTTTGACAGGAAGTTGTCTTATCAGCAGAACATGATGAGTTTTATCAAAAGGTAAGTTTTCGACTTTAAGGCTGCTGCAAAGCAATCATCTGCCAGTGATAATATTGATTTGCTATATTTATTTACTCCCTGTGTTCATTTGCATGCTGACCGTGTTTGTTTTCTTTTTCTCTTTACCAGAACATGTATCTAAATTTTGGAGAAATCGGTCAGAATATTAAGACATTGATGACAGATTTTCAGCAGAATGTGAAGAGTAATCAGCGCCTTGAATCCATTGCAGACATGAAGGTAAATCAAACTAGGGAATAACAAAGAGACAGTCTAACACGAGACATTCACTGTGAAGAGTTATCGAGGATGCGTCAGTCTGTCATCAGATGCAGATGTATTCCGTCTTTTGAGATAATCTGTATCCTTGCAAATTACAACTACAGGTTCCTAGAACCTGTGCTACGCCATAGATTACGGAAAACCACTAAAAACCCACCCTTTAGATGTGGCCAAAAATTATGTGGAAACGTATTCCTCGTCTAGTGCAACTGCACGAGACTCCGAGGAATGGGTACAAAATCAATAAGCTAGAACATTTTACAATTATGCATACTTAACAATTATTCCACAAGCGCGCGTTGGATATGAGATGGTAGACAATCATCTCATATCCAACAAGGATTGGAGTAATTTTTTTATTAAAAACGCCCCAAAAATAGAGCAAACTAAACTTAAAAAAAAAAAACGCCTCAAAAAAATCACGCGTACGCTTACCATAATTATTCGTAGAGCATGGTATAATGGCTCATAGCTCATGATGGCTAAGGCAATGAAAACTCTCGAATTGCATTATCCAATGATCCAGTTTTTAATAAATGCTGTTATATCAAATGCTCAATGTGATCAAAGTGGACGAACACGAAGATTGACTAACCTAGAATGACCTAACTCTCCCGCCAAAAGCCTGATTTCTGACTAATTCGCTCTCAATCGTCAGAAATTGCATTTTTCCAAAACTGATTATAGGTTTTTGGCCCTTCCCTTGCCTGAAAGCTATACTGAGCTGTACTTTCATGTGGTACTGTTCATTACACCCTTTTCGGTGATTCTGACTTTTTAAGTCTGGGGTCGATAAAACCCTAGTTATGGTTCAAATATATAATCTGTTGAGTAGCACTGTCATTTGGTACTGGTTATTATGCGTTACAAGATGGTTTCGCCTGTTACTCCTAATATAACATAATTTGGTTTTATCAACTGAGTTGATAATGTGAATTGACCACCGTACTTGGAGATTCGGAAGCTGACGTTTCGAGCGTTAGCCCTTCGTCGGAGCGAATCTAATATAAGCTGTTGACATTTGCTGACTATGGTGATACTACACATAAGAGGGCTGTACCTTCTGCGTTTGTGGATGAAATTCAGTGTGACCAGTGAAACCTCTTTGTCATGAACGGTAAGTCCATATAGCACCACATGGACTTACCGTTCATGAAAAAGAGGTTTCACTGGTCACACTGACTTTTCATCCAAAAACGTAGAAGGTACAGCCCCCTAATGCGTAGTATTTACAATTTACACTGCTTCCTTTTCATCAGGCGTTCGTGGAGAATTATCCCCAGTTCAAGAAGATGTCAGGAACTGTATCTAAACATGTCACCATTGTGGGCGAGTTGTCTCGTCTAGTGACAGAGAAGTCTCTACTGGACGTGTCGGAGGTTGAACAAGACCTCGCTTGTCAGAACGATCATTCATCCGCTTTACAGGCAGGTTAAATGTTGAGGTTACCGTGTATTGTGTCATCTGTTATCGACTTAGGTTCCGTCCACACTACACCGGAGGAATTTGAAAACGGAGGTTTCACTCTGAAAACGCATCAAATGTTTTCCGTCCACAATACGCCGGAGAAGCCAAAAAAACGCAACAATCACCGGTCATTTTGGATTTGTGTTTGAGGAAAACTCGGTCAGGGAAATCACATGATTATCGTGGCGCCGTCGTTTTCCAAAAACTCCGTTTTCAAAATGTCTTCCGTCCATACGTAAACGCAAAGCAGGCGTTTTTAAATTCCTCCAGTTTGAAGAGCGTTTTTGAAAAGCTTCGTTTTCGTGACGGATTAGTGTGGACGGTAGGCCTAACCATAAAAATAAAGCTGCGTTTTCAAATCTTCTCTGGCGTCTTACTATTGTGGTAAATCGTATGGTCTTTCGATTTCTATCGTGAAAGTTAAGGCAGTGTTATCCCAAAGTAACTAACAACTGACAAACATCATTGCTGACGTACCAAAATGATGATGGCAAACTCGTGGCAGGAGGATGTACAGCCAATGGCACGCGCGAGGAAACGCTCATTAAGCACTTAATACGTGTGGTTAGTGAAATGTACTGAAACACGTGTAAACAGCGAAACACGCCAGAAGAGACAGAAACCATAGCAGTGATAAGGCACACGTGCAAACATGAAACCAACGAGAAGCGCAGCGGAGCGCGAAGTCCGGAATGGGTGGCTGGGTTCGCTTTTTGTGGAGTCATCTTTGCGCAGATCTTGTTAGGGCAAAGTGCGTTGCTTCGAGTTTTCAGATAAAAATTGCAACTCAACAAGTTATTATCGACAATCAGCGTCAACTTGTACCTTCGTGGGTAATCGGTTGACTACTTCACAAAGATTTTCAAGTAGTCGCAAATAGGTGTATCACATAGCTTCGTAAGTTCTTTTTTAAATTCAAAAGCTTTCATTTGTTACAATTCTTCATCCTTCAGAACATTCGTCGTCAACTTGCCAATGAAAACGTGTCTGAACTGGACTTGATTAGAATGGTGTCCCTGTACGCGCTCCGGTACGAAAAGCACAGCAGTAATGACGTGGGTGGCCTGTTAAACATGCTGACAAGAAGAGGAGTCAGCGAGCAATATAAGAAGGTACTTAGCTATTATTTATACAATGTAGCTGTTCTCTTTTATCTCCTTTTACCTTTACACTCGTGAAGAGGAACTTTGGTGATTGCAGTTCAATCCTTGTGGAGATCCCCGAGGAATAAATTCCAAATCTTAATCTCAAATTAGAAATTTTTCATCTGCTACACTTTATTTTGTATCTATTGTAAACGTGTATTTATTTTTGAGTACGTTATGATATAAGGAGCTCATTCACGTTATTTTGAGTTATTTTGGCCACGTGCAAAATCACCTTGAAATTGAAAGAAGGCTGAAAATAGACAGTTGCTAGGTTACAAAGAGATTATTATAAACTGTAAACGGGCAAGGGTGGCTAGGGAAGGAGAAGGTTGGAACGGATTGCAAACGACGAAATTGAAAAATTTAGGCTAAACTTTTCAAGAGACCCAAACCGTGACGTAGAGATACTTATACGTCATACTAACCGAGTTAGAGGTCCGCACTTAAAGTTACGGACCTAGTGGGCCATAAAATCAAATCGAGGATTCGTAACTTCTGTACGGACCGAGTAAAATGTTATACGTCTGCTTGGTGTCTGACGGGTTTGGCAGACCATTTGTCTGAAGTACGTCAATATGAAATGGTTGCAAATTTTAGGAAAACGTACTTTTTTACAAGTTCAGTGCCAAGAACGTTTCAGGACATTTCGGCAACAAGAACCACTTCAAATTTTACGGACCAATCACAGTAAAACTCATTGATCACGTGATGAAATGAACAACAACAACAACAACAATCTTTATTTAAAACATATAAATTACAAATTATAACTTAGGCTGGCCCGCATCTTATTGGTAGCCAATATGGTGGCGGGTCCGGTGACGTCAGTTAGAAAGACTCTGCCTTTCGGTCAGGTCAGTTCGGGTTGGTTCGGGTC
The DNA here is from genome assembly GCA_964020085.1 of Micromussa lordhowensis. Classification (NCBI taxonomy): domain Eukaryota; kingdom Metazoa; phylum Cnidaria; class Anthozoa; order Scleractinia; family Lobophylliidae; genus Micromussa; species Micromussa lordhowensis. Next base: position 15,939,170 of record OZ026597.1, on the reverse strand, counting down.
CGCCCTTCAACTGTTGACTGGACCCGACCTCTTGTGTAACGACGAAACAAAACAACTGTCGAGGTCTACTGGGCTTTTCAAAGTCCAGCCGTGTAGTCGTATTGATGAAGTGACGTTTGTAGTGTGCAACAGCCATAAAACGCGCGATGCTTTACAAACCGTGCGGCTGTGTTTGTTCCGGCACTTGCTTTATGAAAATTGCAATTGAAATCTTTGTTTAATCAGATTCATTCATAACCGCAATAAATCAGTTTGTCGCATAATCCCCGAGTTTGGAAAACGTACTCGCGGTATCTCGCCGCGCAGATACAATTTTTAATCACTTTCTGGCCCTCGATAGAGTTCCCTCACAATTCACGGTATCTATTGATGTCAGGGCATTTCGAGGCCCCGTTCCCAATACACCGGAGAAGTTTGAAAACGCGGCTTTATTTCTCCGGTTAGGCCTACCGTCCACACTAATCCGTCACGAGAAAAGAGCTTTTTGAAAACGCTCTTCAGACCGGAGGAATTTGAAAACGCCGGCTTTGCGTTTTAGTGTGCACGGAAAAAAAATTGAAACCAGAGCCTTTCGAAAACAACGTAGTTACGATAATCATGTGGTTTCCATGACAAGGTTTTCCTCAAACACAAATCCAAAATGACTGGTCATTGTTGCTTTTTCAAATTTCTTCGGCGTAGTGTGGACGGAAAATATTTGATGCGTCTTCAGAGTGAAAAGCCGTTTTCAATTTATTCCGGCGTACTGCGGACGAGGCCTGAGGCTTCTCAGTAAGAGGGTTACAGGGGCAAGTCAAGACTGCTTGACTTTGCGCAGTTCTCCTCTCCACTCCCTCCCTCCAAACGACAATTAAATTTCGCCAACAAATTTCGCTCTTTCGGAAAGCTGTTTCAGTCACGACAGCAAGAAGTGTTAACACTACAAATCACAGAAAAGCACTTTGGTTCATTATGCAAACTTCATGGTCTGTTGCTCCTTGAACACAAGTGTTTTATTTCCATTTGTTTAGTTACATAATATATACGTTTCATGATATATTTTCGTATATGCATTTTTCTAACAGCGGTCCCTTAGTAACTTTCTTCGTCAAGTTGCAGTTCTCGTCCCCTGATTGGGCTCGACACTGCATACATTGCATAGTCTCTGTTTAAAGTTTTCTTTTCAGTACACAAAAAAACACACCCAAGCTTTACACTTTTAAAACAAGACGGTGTATAAACTGAATTATTGTTGTCCCTTGAACAAACACATTTGTAATTAATCCGTACAGAGACGGAGAACCTCTTTGTCTTAGTTTGTACACAACGGCGGCCTCCAAATGAGAAAAAAAAATCCGGCGCGTTAAATCGATTGCATTATTATCTCGTAATCGTAAGCTAATCTCAGTATTTTCTATGTGGAATATGTTTTTCAAATCTAATCCCATTTAAACCCCCTGTGGCCCTGTCGATTTCTTACATGGTTGAAGAACGATCACGCAATCCAGTGGAGAAGGTTTTCAAAGCGTTCAAAAAGTCTTGTTTTATGAACGTGCATAAAAGAGGGTTGCACAGCGCGGTCAGGAAACGGAAAAAAATTATGCTTGTCACAATCATGTCCATTGTCTTTGGCGATATGCTGTAGAGCCCCGCCATCTCCATGTCCTCCATTAGCGCCCAGAGAAAGTAGAAAAATAAGCCAAAGATGAAGACGGCGATCATTGCAATGAACAGCAAAGCAATTTTCTTTTCGTTCACCTTTCGCCTTCCTGCGTTGACCCGTGACGTTGAGCGCTCGGATAATTCGCTTTGGATTGTATTGCTGTGCCTGCGTAGGCTTATTAAGATTCTGGTGTAGATAACGCTCATCAAGAACAGGGGAACGACGACAAGGGCGGCCATATGGAAGAAGTCGTAGCCCAGCTCAATGCGAATCAATTCTCCTTCATCCAACGTTGTCAGAATCCAAGAGAGTTGTATCATGGAAGCTAGCAGTGCGAACACCCAAACAAAAGCCAGCGCCCATCGGAGCCTCTCCGGAGTCACAATTATGGGGTACTGCAGTAGCTTCGTGACTCTAATGTAGCGGTCGATGGATAAAAGAATGAGGTGACCGACTGACGAGAAAGCCAGGAAACGATTCAAGATGTCCATGGCGATGCACACTTGGAGTTGTAACGTCGCCGAGCAAGCGATCACCATCGGCACGGCCAGCAAGCCCGTCAGAAGATCGCTCGTTGCAAGGCTAGCAAGGATCATGTTGGACGTGGTGCGAAGACGTCTCTTTCGCCAGATTAGCAGGAGGATCAGGCTGTTTGCTACGACGATGAAAAACGAAAGCAATCCGTACAGAATGAACGCTCCGGTTTGGTCGCTCGTCGGGAACGGCTCTTCCATGTCGAGTTCATTGTCTGTGACATTGCTGCTATTGTTGTAGGCCATGTTTTAGCGTTTCGGGTTTTTTCTTCGGCTTTCCTACAGCAAGCGTCTTGGAAATTATTGGTGGCAAGGGCTCACCTCGCCCTTGAAGGCCTTGTTGTTCACCGTCCCTGAACTGTAGCAGTGTTTTTCAAGTAAATATCCTTGAAGGTTCCTTTGTTCTGCTGCCTGTAGGTTGCTCAGTTGAAACACAAACTGAATATGTCTCTGAAAGTAGTGAAGCAGAAAAGCAATTAAAACGCCAAATGAAAACGTTATTAACGTTTGTCAAAATTAAAGTAACTGAAGGCTTAAAGCATAAAGCGTTTTAATGTGCCATTCAACGTGGAAATGACTTTTTGAAAATTGAACTTTAGGGTGTTTTCGAAAAGGTACCGACGTGACGGTTACTTTAGCGTCGTTCGTTTTTTTTTTCGATGGCAATAAAACGCATCCGCCGGCTGTGCCTTGTGTAAGAAACAGTAGACATGTTACATCAGCGACAAAAGGACGGGACGTTTATGTTTTTGCAGTACGCGAAGTAATGTTTTGGCATTTTTTCGTTAAAACGACACTTTTGATTCCGCAATTCGCCTGCCGTAAGTGCTCAGACCCGGAAATTTCTGTTGAAAGTTGAAACGCCGGAATATCGGAATATTGAAGGTAAACTGGAAATTAACTGGCATCAATTCCTAGTGTGATTGATAAATTTCCCTTTTTAAATGTACTTACATGGGCTTTTCGTCTAAACAAATCGCCCAGACATGTTCAGTAGTCCAGCATGCACAATACATTATGCTATCTCGTGCAAAACGTCATGTAGTTTAGTTTTTTTCATTCGTGCGCGCGACATATACCTGTCTTATCTTTAAAAGGATATTAATGTAAACAGATATTTGCATCCTGTGAGTTTCAATAAATGGGCATTGTTTGCCTTCAAAGAATAGAAAAAGTGAAATTGCCTTCAATTACAAATGGCCGAGTATTGTCAGCTAGTGACGCGCGTGTCACCTCACAACAAAGAGACGACCATCTTTGTTTCAGCCAATCTTAAGCGCAAGTAAAAGCCCACCAGTTCTTGCTGCCTCCAATGTCCAGCCTTCTTAGGGCAATTGTTATTTTTAACAGGACTCTTATGCAAACAAAATTTGAAGTATTCATTAGGATTATGTTTGCTTTTTGCGGAAGAGAAAAGTTTAATTGCAATCTTTTACAATGTATTAGGATAGAGGATTGCGCGAGCGCGTCAATTATTTCCGCGTATAGAAGCGAAACGAGGGGACATTGTGGCGCGAAGAGTTATAATTGTGTTCAAAGAAGTGGTGAATTTGCTGAAATCAGTTCGAAACTCGTTAATTTACATGCATATTACTCAATATTACTGTTTGTTTTGTAAACTTAAGTCTTCAGTGGTAAAACAGAAAACGTGCTGGCTGCTTCAAGTTTCAGCCAAACTTGAAAATGATTAGAACACCAGTCTTTAATTAAAAGCTAAACTGTGTAAACTGAAAATAATAGATTTTCGAAAAGCACTCTATTTTCGCGGCCGTTTTGAACTGATTTCTTTTTCTTTTCTTTTTCTTTCTGTTTTGACATTGTTCAAGTTTGACTGATATAAACACAGGCGTCGGAAACTGGTTTGCCCGTTGTCAATCATGTTCATACCTATTGGCATATTGCAGAATGCATTTCCCTTAAGATCTCACTTTATCCATAGCTACTAATGATAGACGCTAACATTTTGTCGTGGACTACGTCTCATCTTTTAAAAAAGAACTTTTTATCTGTTAGCCGGCACAGTACTAACGTGTCTTATTTCGCACGAAGGAAAATGACAGGTATTGCGCAAGGGTATGTAGCCTGTCAAGATTACGAGACGTTTGTAAATCGCAAAACCAAAGTATAATTAAACTTGGAACATCCCACGTAAATGATTCATTTGGTCGATAAACCAGATTACTACAAGACCTGGGCTTATACAACATCAAAATGGGTTTTGCTTGCGCTGTTTAACTGAGGGGCTTATATCCAATGGGGAAGCTTGTAGTCGGAATAAAAAAATCAGTTTTGTAATGAGCTACAGCAGTGTTGATCGAAATACGTTTTTCATATACTGGATTTTAATTAAGCTTTAAAACATAATAATTAATCGAATTATTATCCGAGGGGCTTATAATCGTTTACAGGTACTAACCGAGGGTCTTAAAACCGGGGACCTTATTAGGGAGGGCTTATTAGCGGCAGTTTACAGTATTGCGTGGTAGCCATATAGGAAAGAAAAGGAATTTCCCATGGTTAACATGGCTAGCGGTATTGCTCGTGGGCGCGTACACACGACGATGACGGCGACGTCGCGCAAGATGGCGGCCATATTCCAGCTAATAGGTTGACAAAGACATGCACCCTTGGTTTATAGCGTCGTTCTTTGATATTGGACATCCATGTTTCTGTCAATTGACACCTGTTAAAACAAGGTATCTGCTGACCAGTTTCACGTGACTATATCGTGGGCTCAAATTTAGAGCTGATCGAGGTCACGTGTTTGGATCGCGGGCTCATGTCGGGTTAACTTGTTATAAACAGGGGCCCGTTTCTCGAAGGTCCCGAAATGTTTTCGCACCCGGAAAGCCGTAGCAAAATCTCAAACTTTATGATTATAGAGCTGTTTTATTCGTAAATTCTTAATACAAACAGAGGTTCTCTTCACACAAGAAGTTTCAGGCGTATGCACTTCTCCGTTTTCAGATACAGACGGAACTAAAATGGCTTTACGGGCCCGAAAAGTTTCCGGGGCTTTCGAGAAACGGGCCCCAGGACCGGGTTGTTGGAAAGCCGGTTAATACTAACTAAAGATTATAAAAGTTAACCGAAATATATATTTTTTTTGTATACAAATGTTTTTCACTGCTTTTGTTTTGTGTGTTTTGAGGACCTTGAGATTATTCAACTCAAAGCAGAAGGCCAAACAATATAAAGAGAAAACCTCGCCATTAAGTTACAAAACTCAAATCAAAACTGTCGCTTATCCTGGTCTGAACATCCCGGCCCAGGAGCTCCGCTCTTAGGCTTGGCTGCCTAAATCTATATATTAAAACACTTTCATATACAGTATACAGTAATGGGTATTGCTGGTGCAACAGTGCATAGTTTTCAACCAATCAAAGAGCGTCATCGTCGTTTATTGCGGCAGGCTGAAAAACTTGTCTCATAAAAACAAATCGTAAGATGACCATTTCATATCATATGATGTATATAAAATTAAAAAGAGTATTTATGATGTGAGTATTATACGAGTAACCGATATGACCGACAATTTCGTTTCATTGCGAAATAGCTGAATAGCTAAATTCCGGGAAATTCAACTCGCCGAGGCCAGGAATGTTTTGGACAAATTGATATTTCAATATGGTGAAGGCCTGACGTGCGTCGAATTTGAAGAGAAGACGTGATGTCTTCATCTTATTCTTCTAGCTGTTAAATTGACCAGTTATATTTCCAGAAACAGGCGCCTTGCGGTAACTGATAACTTTGTTTGGTAATTGATAACTTTTGAAAGAAAACACTTCCCCCTTCTTTTTCTCAAAGAAATAACTTAACGATGTGTTGTTATTTTCTGCTCTTTCGATACTTCAGCTGGTAACTGCGCTGATCCAATATGGCGGCAGAAACGTCAGAGGCAGCGATCTCTTCGGGCAAAACAAGACTCCGCTCTCACTAACAAGAAGGTTCTTCAAAGGATTGAAGGTGAGTTAGCGCAGTCAAGTTTGAATTAGTGGGCGTATTAAAGAGAGGAAGAGGAATAAATCCAAAAAGAATTTCACCATGAAAGACACGTTTTACAGAAGCCAAGTCACGGTATTTTCAGTTATTTTGGCCACTTTAAATTGAAGGAAACCCGAAAATAGTAGTTTACTAAGATACAAAAACACCAGCGAGATGATGATAAACCATAAAGAAAGGATGGAGGATGGATGGATGGAGGAGGAGGATGGAGAAGATTAACACGGATTACAAACGACGTATTTGAAATATTGAGGCAAAACTTTTCAAGTTGGGCAAACTTGACGTAGCTCCTAGTTGTCATGGTATTCGATTCTCACACTTGCTATGTTGACTTGTCCCGGCTCACTTCCTAAGAGTTCCTCAGTGTCATTTGACAAGTACAGTTGTACAAAATGGAACCATCACTGTTGACTTTCTTCAAGACTCAGTGTGGTTTTAACGTTCAAAAAACCGGCATCACGTTTGAAATTCTTGTATTTGCAGGGAGTTGAGAACATCTACACTCAGCACATCCCACTCCTGTCTGAGACACTGGACAGCCTGGTCAAAGGAAAATTGAAAGAAACACACTTTCCGTACATCGGTTCGTCGGTGCTTCGAGACAGGTAACTCAAAACAACAGCTTTTTAACCCTTACAGCCCCAACTGTGATCTGCTTCCAATTTCTCCTCGTCATTCAAATGTTAAAGAATGCATATTATGAAAATCAAGAAAAGATCAGTGAAAATATTGTCTTGATATGTTAAAAAATTATTTCAAGTACAGTGGAACCTCGATTTAACGAACCTCTATAGGCGCGGTGGCCTCATGGTTATTGCGCTCGACTCCGGAGCGAGCGGTCCGGGTTCGAGCCCTGGCCGGGGACAGTGTGTTGTGTTCTTGGGCAAGACACTTTACTCTCACAATGCCTCTCTCCACCTAGGTGTATAAATGGGTACCTGCTATTTGTTGGGGAAACCTAATAAAATTGCGGGGGAGTGACCTGCGATGGACTAGCATCCCGTCCAGGGGAAGTAGAAATACTTCTAGCCGCTTAATGCTACAGAAACCGGGATAAGCTCCGGCAGCTATGAGCCAGCCTTGGCTCGAAGACTTCACTATGTATAACGAAGCCCTCGGTATAACGAACGATATATGAAAAAGAACCTCGATACAAGGAACCTCTTTATAGCGAACATCTTTTGCCAGTCCCTTGGTCCTTCGTTATATCGAGATGCCACTGTAAATTGTGTGTTTTGCTTTATTTGGTGGACTTTTGAAAGAGGCCATAAAAGATGGCGGTCGGGAAACCACCTCTTCATGTGCTCTAACCAATCCGCGAGAGAACAGTGTCTTCTTGGCCAATGAAATGTGGAAACGGCATGCAGTTGTGATGGCTCACGTGGTGTTTTCCCGCGGTTTTTTGCCTATCGCCTTCATATGGTTTCTCACTTTTTGGAAGCCGCTGAAACAGGCTTATCCTTAAGATAAACAAAGAAATAGAAAGGACGGGGGGGGGGAGTAGGGGGCTCGTCGTACCTTGTAGGGGTGTATAGAAAGGATTTCAAATGTGATTGTAATTTCACAAGGGCAATAATGTTAAACATTTTGTATTCAATATTATTACTTTTGAAGGCCTCAAGAAATTATTGTGTTTATGGTCGGAGGTGCTACGTATGAAGAGGCTTATGCAGTTTATAACTTAAACAAGACCTTGCCTGGAGTGAAAATTGTTCTTGGCGGCACTACGATTCATAACTGCAAGAGGTAAGTATTGGCCTCGTTTTTTCCCAGTGTAATCTTTGAAAACACACAGATCATTTGGGTTGGGCATCTTTTTGTTGTGAACCTTTGTTTTAGTCCAAAGCACTCTTGCACGCTTCATAAACTGGACGTTGGGAGCTTAACGGCCGTTTAGCAGTGCGCCAGGCAGGTTAACTGTGATTAGACGATTTGATTGTAAAGTTGAACGTTGATTGGCTACAGTTTGGAATGCAAAAAACGTTCTGGGTTTTGCGAGTATTTTAGAATTTGGAGTAAATTCCGTTTACAATAAACTTTATACAGAATTTGTTGTTCAAGAGTACATCAGTCAACTGTAGGTGGACCATTTCTAGAAACTTCGGAACTATTTTCCCTGTTAACAAGTTTGAGAAGTTAGCGTGCTCTCTTTCGCAGTAAATGATACAACGCCAGATAGAGCGTCAGTGTTATCTTATTGAAAAGTACTGTAAGCAGATCTTGCTGTGTATTGAAAGCGAACGGCCCTATTTCTTACCGGGACCCAAGCGAAACTACAGTAATGCTATCAATTTTTACAATTGAGAAAGAGCCTCTTACATAGGATTCGTGTTATCATTACTCTGACGGCTTCAAATGACGATGATAACGTCTGCGAGCTTTTTTTTCCTAAGATAAGAGTTATGGTTATAGTTATAGTATATTTCACTAGAGCTGGTTTATTTTATAGAAACAATGGCGAACTCCTAACAGCTGAGGAAACACCAGGCCATGTGTGTTTCCACAGCAGCATTTCTCATTCTTCACCGAAATTGTTTTCTTCTGAAATAAAGTCAGGTTGCTTTTATTCCTCGTTTGTTTGGACTTTGATCTACCTGTGGCAATGCGGCGATTTTCTAGTATTTCTTCTTTTTTTTTTAAGCAAGGCGGGCCTACCTAACCACAAATTGCATCACTCACGTCTCTAGAGTACATATTTGATCAATATGTTTGTCTGTTCAAACAGAAATCACCCTGGTACCCGTGATACTTTTGAACAAAAAGAACGATTTTTTAAACAAAAATCTTCTTCATATGAAGTGTAAGACGATAACGAATTCAAAAGAACACAAATATCAATTCAGATTTGTGTTAAGCCATCCGATATACTTCGTTAGTTGAAAAGGAAATGAAAAGACGAGAAAGGTGGGGCTGCCTCAGCTAAACGTTTGGAATAGATTAGGCTGGGTGTAAAATCTATCGAAAAATGAATCCTCGAAGCGAGCTGCCCATCACTCAAACACTCGGAGATGGCAGAAATAAAATAAAATATTAAATATCGAACGAACAAGGATTCGGTGTAAGTTTAGATGGACACGGTACCTTTATAATTCGCCGATGATACTTCCTCATATTAATACTGTAATGTTTGTTTGAAATGGCGCCAGATATACGATTCATGCCGATTGCTTCCTTAAACTGTGAAAAGTTATGTTGGCCATTTGTATCTGCGTAGCGTTGATAGTTTCTGATGACTCATTCAAAGCTGCACGTGCAATCAAGGTATCATTGGAACCTTAAATTGGGTCAGTTTAGCTTGAAATCGAATGGCAAACTTATAATGGGCTTCTTGCTCAATCCTTCTTTGGCGTATATTGTTTTTCGCACGCTAACATTGAAAAGGCTAACCTTGAAAAGGCGAGGGTTGTACGTGAATTTCTCTCTCGTCTTATCCCACTCTGACTCTCTTCATAGAACACTCGCGATATTAAGACAACAAAAAACAAACTATAAATTTATAGGTTTACATCGGTGACGCATCTACCGCGCACATCAAAGTATTCTTCTTTGTTATCGACTCCGTCATGTGCCGGAAAATGATGACAAGACTTGTCATGTGTCGTAGATTTTAAATTGAGTTTAAATCAATAGAATCTAGAAAAGCTTCTTTTGAATCTTCCGCTCTCTAGCTGTGTAACAATTTTTACTTGCGTTTAGTTCTCATAAACGAAATTGCTTTTCCCTATACACTTAAACTGCATTTAGGCTTAGAAGTACTGAATTTGAATGATAAAGAAGCGCGTGTTTTTGGTTTGTGTGTTTCTTCATGTGCTCGTTTTTTTGGATTTCCTGGTCGAGAAAGAAAACCGAGAACACAGTTTGATATAATAGATAATGTGACGATCTATCGTCTTTCCTTATTCAAATAGAAACCGGTCTGAAACGCAAAACGAATAGGAAAAAAGTATCGCATCTTGTTTCAGAGCGGTATCTTACGAAAGGTAACTTAATGCAGACGGGAAGGCTTTATTTCTTTTTATTTGAAGAACACATCATGAAGTGAAAGTGTATTCCCCATTTCGCCAACTTTGAGTCTTCATTGAAAGAAACTGGCTCGACTAACGCCGCAATAGTTCGAATTCTCCTTGCTTATTATGATACGTTTGTTTGATTTCAGTTCTAAGAATTTGATTTTTCATCAAGACAGTTTCATCTAGTCGATGATTTTCTATATTCTCTTTACTTTTCTGCGTAGCAATAGTACTTATTTCGTAAGGAGAAATTAGATATCGGTCTCCTCGTCATTTCATGCACGGCGAAGACGTATCGGTGTTTTTATTTTGCGTTTGAAGTAACCCTGTAAATAAGGTCATTTGTTCCTTCCGTTGTAGCTTTGTTAGGAGCAGTTAATAATTGTGTTTTATTGCACATAAATGCAATTAATTTTCATAATATTCTAAGACACATGATTGTGCAAACGTGTAGAATATGAATAAGAAACCGAGTAGTGAATTTATAAAGTGTAGTTCGTGTGTTGTTTCATGTATCATGTTTCATCGTCTTCTCGTGATAGAGAATAATGATTAAAATGACCATTTTTTCCTATTCAGCAAAAAAGAGAAAAATAAATGCAATGGTGTTTTTTCAACCGAAGTTGTGATCTTTCCTAATAATTTTGCCGCTGATTCATTATTGCCTCACATCCAGATGATGCCGGAATTTTTCAAGCTCAAAATATCTCATTTTTGTTACGGCTTTAGTTCTGGCAATCTGTTGTTATATCTACGTCAAGTAAGTCATCTCCTCACACATCTCCTTCGCGATATGTTGGAATTTTTGTGTTGGTGATTCGTAAAACTTATTTAAAAGGGTTCATTCGAGGCGTATCTCTTTGTTTCAATTCAAAACACTCAAAGACATGTTCTTCATTTGTTTTGATAATTAACAATTCAATATGAGGATTTATCGTGTAAACGGAAAGGGGGAAATGTCAAACTAAGTTAGGGTTTAATTTACATTGTGCAAATGTTGAGAGAGAGCAATTATAAGCCTAATTAGAAAATTGATTTGTTGTGAGTTGTGTGTGCTGAGAAGCCGGATGAGTGGAAGGGTCAAACTGCTCAATGTAAATACGAAGCACATTCAGGAAATGGCATGAAATGTAAAATAAGATCACGAAGTTAGCATTTGTGCTTTTAGTTTGTATTTCAAGCCTTTTCTTTTGTTCAGTAGTTACCTTCGCAGAGGGGGCAATGTAATAAAATCAAATAAATAGAGTTCAAATGTAAATATATCTAAGATTGCGGCTCTGTTCTTGTGTCGTAGAAGTCGATCACGTGATTTGGAAATCCTGGTAACCTTTGAACATTAAGATTCGACATATACAACTGTTACCTGAATATCACTATTGTGAAAAAAATGAGCGAATGAAATACGATTTTCTGGGCCGTTTGTTATATTAAATTCAATGATGGAATTAATACGTTAATCAAAAAAGGCTGTAATAGATTTCTTAGGACTGAGTGAGAACTTCTTGAGGCTGAAAATTAAAAGCGTCATTTGTGAGACCAAGTTTGGTATTTTTTCCTATATATCTTTTTTAATGTCATGCCACTCGATTGCACGACTCGTATCTTCCTTCGCTGGTGTGTTTTCGCTTCGTTTGGGATCAGTCACGTATTTTCTTTGTTTAGTTTTTCTGTAGACAATCGACGCCTATGAAAGAGTGTTAGTAAGAGAAGCGTGACGATAAAGAGTAAACTAACAAACGTTTCATTAATATAATGGAAACTTTCCTGTCGTGTATTGTTGTTGTATGGCTCTCAAGAACACTCGTAAGTGCGACAGGCACTCGGGGCACTTCTATCACGTCCTGTTAAATTAGAGTGTGGCTATATCACTGCACTCGAGAACTTTGATAATTTGCTTTATCAAGTCTTACAACTTGCTTCTTCTTTCATTCACAGCTTCTTAGAGGAAGTCATTCACGCCACTGGCCAAGGAGCGGCATCTAGAACCCGGGCTCCCTCGGGCGGAGCACATTACAGATCGTCTTATACGTCATCGTTTTTCTGATCTCCACCGATAATACTTATTC